>JAKOOJ010000082.1:25000-502500 GCA_022577455.1 Arizona elegans | reverse complement strand
AGACAGATAGAAAGATAGATAGATAGATAGATAGATAGATAGATAGATAGATAAATAGATGATAGATAGATAGATAGATAGATAGATAGATAGATAGATAGATTGATAGATAGATAGATAGATAGATAGATAGATTGATAGATTGATAGATAGATAGATAGATAGATAGATAGATAGATAGATAGATAGATAAGTAGATAGATAGATAAATATATAGGTAGGTAGGTAGGTAGATAAATATATAGGTAGGTAGGTAGGTAGATAGATAGATAGGTAGACAGATAGGTAGACAGACAGACAGACAGACAGACAGACAGATAGATAGATAGATAGATAGATAGATAGATAGATAGATAGGTAAATAGATAGATAGATAGATAGATAGATAGATAGATAGATGATAGATAGATAGATAGATAGATAGATAGGTAAATAGATAGATAGATAGATAGATAGATAGATAGATAGGTAAATAGATAGATAGATAGATAGATAGATAGATAGATGATAGATAGATAGATAGATAGATAGATAGATAGGTAAATAGATAGATAGATAGATAGATAGATAGATGATAGATAGATAGATAGATAGATAGATAGATAGGTAAATAGATAGATAGATAGATAGATAGATAGATAGATGATAGATAGATAGATAGATAGATAGATAGATAGATAGGTAAATAGATAGATAGATAGATAGATAGATAGATAGATAGGTAAATAGATAGATAGATAGATAGATAGATAGATAGATAGATGATAGATAGATAGATAGATAGATAGATAGATAGATAGGTAAATAGATAGATAGATAGATAGATAGATAGATAGATAGATCGATAGATAGATAGGTAAATAGATAGATAAATAGATAGATAGATAGATAGATAGATAGATAGATAAGTAGATAGATAGATAAATAGATAGATAGATTGATAGATAGATAGATAGATAAGTAGATAGATAGATAAATATATAGGTAGGTAGGTAGGTAGGTAGATAGATAGATAGGTAGACAGATAGATAGGTAGACAGACAGATAGATAGATAGATAGATAGATAGATAGATAGATTGATAGATTGATAGATAGATAGATAGATAGATAGATAGATAGATAGATAGATAGATTGATAGATTGATAGATAGATAGATAGATAGATAGATAGATAGATAGATAAGTAGATAGATAGATAAATATATAGGTAGGTAGGTAGGTAGATAAATATATAGGTAGGTAGGTAGGTAGATAGATAGGTAGACAGATAGGTAGACAGACAGATAGATAGATAGATTGATAGATAGATAGGTAAATAGATAGATAGATAGATAGATAGATAGATAAGTAGATAGATAGATAAATAGATAGATAGATTGATAGATAGATAGATAGATAAGTAGATAGATAGATAAATATATAGGTAGGTAGGTAGGTAGGTAGATAGATAGATAGGTAGACAGATAGGTAGGTAGACAGACAGATAGATAGATAGATAGATAGATAGATAGATAGATAGATAGATAGATAGATTGATAGATTGATAGATAGATAGATAGATAGATAGATAGATAGATAGATAAGTAGATAGATAGATAAATATATAGGTAGGTAGGTAGGTAGATAAATATATAGGTAGGTAGGTAGGTAGATAGATAGATAGGTAGACAGATAGGTAGACAGACAGACAGACAGACAGATAGATAGAAAGATAGATAGATAGATAGATAGATAGATAGATAGATAGATAGACAGATAGAAAGATAGATAGATAGATAGATAGATAGATAGATAAATAGATGATAGATAGATAGATAGATAGATAGATAGATAGATAGATAGATTGATAGATAGATAGATAGATAGATAGATAGATAGATTGATAGATTGATAGATAGATAGATAGATAGATAGATAGATAGATAGATAGATAGATAAGTAGATAGATAGATAAATATATAGGTAGGTAGGTAGGTAGATAAATATATAGGTAGGTAGGTAGGTAGATAGATAGATAGGTAGACAGATAGGTAGACAGACAGACAGACAGACAGACAGACAGACAGATAGATAGATAGATAGATAGATAGATAGATAGATAGGTAAATAGATAGATAGATAGATAGATAGATAGATAGATAGATGATAGATAGATAGATAGATAGATAGATAGGTAAATAGATAGATAGATAGATAGATAGATAGATAGATAGATAGGTAAATAGATAGATAGATAGATAGATAGATAGATGATAGATAGATAGATAGATAGATAGATAGATAGGTAAATAGATAGATAGATAGATAGATAGATAGATGATAGATAGATAGATAGATAGATAGATAGGTAAATAGATAGATAGATAGATAGATAGATAGATAGATAGATAGATAGATGATAGATAGATAGATAGATAGATAGATAGGTAAATAGATAGATAGATAGATAGATAGATAGATAGGTAAATAGATAGATAGATAGATAGATAGATAGATAGATGATAGATAGATAGATAGATAGATAGATAGATAGGTAAATAGATAGATAGATAGATAGATAGATAGATAGATAGGTAAATAGATAGATAGATAGATAGATAGATAGATAGATGATAGATAGATAGATAGATAGATAGATAGATAGGTAAATAGATAGATAGATAGATAGATAGATAGATAGATAGATGATAGATAGACAGACAGATAGAAAGATAGATAGAAAGATAGATAGATAGATAGATAGATACTGTAGATACTGTATTTTTCGGACTATAAGACATAGTTTTTTGTCTCCCAAACGGGGGTAAAAATGTCTGTGTGTCTTATAGGCCAAATATTGCCGAAGCCCTGCCCATCCGCCAGCCATTTTTTGGCCTCTGCATACCTGATTTTCGAGCCTTTTTTTGGCTTTTTTCAGGCCTTTTTTTTTTTTGGCCCATTTTTTTGGCCATTTTTTCTGAAATGTGCTGAAAAAAAGCCTCGAAAATGGGCCAAATGTGGAGATTCAGAAAAATGATGCGTGAATGCCAAATGTTTGTCTTCAGATCAGAATGAAGTCCCCAGAAATGAGGAAGGAAGGAAGATTTATCTTATAATTTATCATTATATTTATGTATTTAGCTGATCTGAAATGTTGGGGAACTCTGGACTAGACAACCTCCAAGGTCCCTTCCACCTCTGTTCTTCTGTCTTTTCCCTCTTCTCATTAGGTGGCCAAATTATTTGAGCTTCAGCTTCAGTCCTTCCAAGTTCAAGACTTAACCGATGATGAATTGACCCAAGCTTCACTCAATCAATCAATCCAATTTTCTGGAATGGCCTAATCCACTGAACATAATCAATATGGACATTCATCCTGTCCTGAAATTCAACTTCATGTGCCACAACTTTGATTGTTGTTCTGGAACAGGGGTCGGCAACCTTAAATACTCAAAGAGCCATAAAAGTCCTAACCAGAAGCCCCCCCCCCCATTCAATTCTGGAGTTGACTGGAAGTCCAGTTCCCCCACCATAGAGTCTCTTCCTAGCGCAGCGTCCTTTTTCCTCTACCTGTTCTAACCGAAAGCCCTATCAATTGTGGAGCCGATTGGCAACAGGGAGCTGCAGCAGAGGGATGAAAGAGCCACATGTGGCTCCAGAGCCGCAGGTTGCCAACCCCTGTTCTAGAAGGCCAAACTCATGTTTCAGCGTGGCTTTTCGGTGGTTGTAAGTGTGTGCACTAGCAAGGCGTAAGTGCAAATATATGGATGCAAAGCTCTTGATTATTCAGTCTACATCCCATTTTTTTCCTCCCAAATGCCAAGCTTGGGAAAAATGCCAACCTTGGAAGTCTCCTGCTTTAACTTTACAACAAGGATGGATAGAATAACAATGTGTTTGAATGCAAATGGGACACACACAATGCATGCTTTCCAGAAGGATACCTCAAGGAATATACAACTGTTGTACCATTATTTGCATTTTCTGGGAAGGCAATTTCCTTGTGCTCAAGACTTTTAACATTTATTCATTTAATTCTTTCTTTGTTTAGGACTCTGGCTTGGATGCCATTTTAATCTGGGTAGCTCTTAAACTGCTTACAAAAGTCAAAATGCAAACAACCACGAGGAAATCTAATAATGAGTGTATTAATAACTGACATTGCCTCTGCAAAGGAGTGGAAGAAACAGTGGGTCTCCCGCTTAGCTGTTGCAAGAAGATCGAACAAGACTGAGTACAAACAACGGCACGACAAAGTAGCAACAATGACGCACCAGAAGAACAGCAAGAAATACCAGTTGCCTGCAAGCAAGAACTGGTGGCAGTGGTGGGTTTCACATTATGTTACTACTGGTTCGCTGCACACGCTTACTTCATGCGCATGCCCTCAGTTTGTCTGAGTGCCCCTGGTTTGTGTGCACACCTGCCTTCCGCACATGCACTTTGCTCACGCGGGTGCCTTCTACACATGTGCCTCAAAAATGTGCCTAAATAGGATGGCATAGAGCCGGGGCAGGAGCAGGGCAGGGGAACACCAGCGGTTTCCGCTACCAGTTCGGGCAAACCAATCCGAACCGGCTGAATGCCAGCTCTGACTGGTGGTACCGTAAACTAGAAAAAATGAAGAAGCTAAAGTTCTCTGGTGTCAACCCTGAAGCTGGCCTGGCCGAAGCCTTCTTGGAGCTTCAGTGCTGCCACACTGGAGCTGAAGGATAGGGAGGAGGGGATTAGAGATAGCTAGGGTTGTGTAGTCAAAACAAAATACTTTCTCTTGAGAACCAAGGACGTTCTCACGCCTGGTTGGAGGATGGAGGAATAATGTTACCAGATCAGCGTATGCTGCCTTCATTGGGCCATGTGACTGATTTGTTTGGGATTGGGGGATAAACTTTCACTTGTAATTAGGTGAAAATCAAGGGAGACTTCAGAGTCGGTTTTCACCAGATCTGTGCCAATATGATATTTCCAATAGAGCTCTTCTTTGAGGAATCTACCTGCCTCGGAGTTTTTGCTTGCAATGGATCTATTACTTGGAACCCTGACATCTGGGACTGGAGAATTCAAACAGACAAGCATCTGCCACACAACACTCCAGACTTAACACCTGTCAGTAAAGAAAGATTAAAAAAAAAAATCTTGACAGCAGACATGGCCGTACGCAGATACAGCAAAAGAGAAGAGAAAGAACTGGAGCGGATACCAAAATACAAAGACTTGCAAATAGAAATAGAACTGTGGCAAAAGTAGTGCCAATAGTCATGGGTGCCTTGGGTGCAATATTAAAATGTCCAGATGTGAGCATCAAGGACTCCACAATCCTTCTCCTCCTCTCCACAAATCCCGCTCCCTTCTAACACTGATGAGGTTACCTAGTTGGGTAATGAAACGACTGTAAGAAAATGACCAAACTAGAGAACACGAGAAACCTACAGTCTTTTTCCTCCTCCTCCTCCTCCTCCTCCTCCTCCTCCTCCTCCTCCTCCTCCTCCTCCTCCTCCTCCTCCCACCCAAAACACCTCCCTTCTAGCACTGATGATGTTGCCTAGTTGGGTAATGAAACATCTGCAAGAGGCGAAAGATTTATACGATCTGAAGAGAAACCAGAGTTACTAAAGATAAAATTCAATTTATAATTCATATTACAATAGCGGCTAGATTAGTCTATGCGAAATTTTGGAAAGATAAAACCATTCCACCAGAGGAAATTTTAATAAATAAAATTGTAGAGTGTGCAGAAATGTCAAAACTAACGAACGAGCTAAACAACGACGAGAAATCTAAACACCAAGTAATATGGGGAAAGTGGTATGAATGGTTAAATAATAGGATAAAATTATGATGTCAGGGTATGCTTATTTTTTGCAATTTAAATGTGAAATATACAGTACCTGATGTATATCTTGTAAATATGTACAAACACTGCACTTCTGATTTTAGTAGAGATTTGATGTTTTTTAACTACAAAACTAATAAAGTATATTTAAAAAAAAAAAAGAAACATCTGCAAGAAAACCACAAAACTAGAGAACACCCAGAAACCTACAGTTTTCCTCCTCTTCCTCCTCCCAAAACCCCTCCCTTCTAGCACTGATGTTGTTACTTAGTTGAGTTATGAAATGTCTGCAAGGAAACCACCAAAAACTCAGAGAACACCAAGGACCCTACCATCCTCCTCCTTTTCCTCCTAAACTCCACTCTTTTCTAGCACTGACAATGTTACCTAGTTTGGTAATAAAACATTGCAAGAACCACCATGCTCAGAGACCACCCAAGGACCGCATATGTCTTTACTTTTTGCTACCATGACAGGGTGTCTACCAAGTCAGGACGCATCAGGAGAAATGCTCCACATTCTGCAGCCAATGGTGGCTTCTAATTTCATTTATTTATTTTATTTATTTTTATTTATTATTGTGATTTATATGCCGCCTTTCTCCCTAGGGACTCAAGGCGGCTTACAATATGACAAATTCCAATACAAATCACAATGAAATAAAATTAAAATCAGCAACCCTATTAAAAACAGTTTAAAATTATGACAGTGTATCCCCAAACGGATCAGTTGAGTTGACGAAAGAGCCACGTCTTCAGCTCGCGACGGAAGGAAAGAAGAATTTAGACCTAACCACACCCCAATTCGCTCCCTCAGGTGGCCTTTTAGGGTGGACTGCCACAAAAAGTCAGAAGCGAAAAGTTTGATTTATTTCGCCTTTATTTTTTTTTTTAATTTTCCAGGCCTGAACGAGCTGTGTGTAAATTCAGCACACCATGGTCTACGGCAGGGACCGGGAGCTGAATCCAGCCCTTGGGGTTCTTAGATCTGGCTGATGCCGCCCCCCCCCATGGAAATAGTGAAGGACCGGCCCACGGTACCACTGCCAATGAAAACGGAGCTTGGGAGGGCCACACGCGGCTCCCCCAAGCTCCGTTTTCACTGGCAGAGGGTTGCAGGAGGATGTCCCAGCCAGAAACCGAGCTTGCGAGGACCACGTGTGCCCCCCCAAGCTCCGTTTTCACTGGTAGAGGGTTGCAGGAGGCCATCCCAGCTGAAAACAGAGTACGTGAGGGCCACATGTGTCCTCCCGAGCATCATTTTCATGAGCAGAGTGTTGTAGGAGGACGTCCCAGCCAAAAACAGAGCAGACGAGGGCCACATGTGCCCCCCCCAAGCACCATTTTCACTAGCAGAAGATTGTAGGAGGACGCCCCAGCCAAAAACAGAGCACACAAGGGCCATGTGTGCCCCCCACAAGCTCCGTTTTTACTGGCAGAGGGTTGCAGGAGGATGTCCCAGCTGAAAACAGAGCACGCGAGGGCTACGTATGGCCTCCCCGAGCTCTATTTTCACTGGCAGAGGGTTGCAGGAGGCCATCACAGCTGAAAACGGAGCTCGGGAGCCCGTTTTTGCTGGCAGAGCACTCGGGCCACCACGGGTGCCCCCCCCAACACAAGTGACATCATGCTGGCCATGCCCGCTCTGGTCACACACACACACACACCCAAGTCAAAAAACACAAATCTGATGCGGCTCTCAATGAAATCGAGTTTGACATCCCTGCTCTATGGTGGTGCTCAAAACTTTTCGGCATCATCCGCTCCTCCTGATCTTCCAGTCTGCTGAATTTTTGCCCGCAGAATAACCTCAGAAGATCCCAGCTGCCGACGAGAGAGAGAGAGAGAGAGAGAGAGAGAGAGAGAGAGAGACCAGGATGGCAAGCGGTGCGGTGCCCTATGAATGATTTTGTCCTTGATGTTCTTTCTCCTTGGAAAGATGCCAGAGGCCCTGCAATGCGTTTTAAGGTGCGGGAAAATATCTTTCCTTGCCTGCAGGTCATTTTGGAGGTGATTTTATGATCCTGCCAGTTCTGGGATGTGGCCCGCCTGGGAAACGGTGCTTCAAAAAGGAAAAGGGATCCCCCACCGTCTCTCGAGGGGTGAGGAGTTCAAACCCATCCTCATTTGCAAAGCTCATTTTTGCACACACACATAAAAAAAATGCAAGCGCGGCCTGATTTTTATTTTACTTTTTAAAATATGCAACTGTGCAAGAGACCAGCTGAAGTTTTATGAATACAGATGAACGGAAGGAATTTGGAAACCGCAATGATCTATGTGGGGTTTTTAAACCCAAAAAGACAATTGGTCAACTTTGAATCACAGAATCGTAGGGCCCGACGGAGGTAAGAAAAAGACTTTATGCTTTCCTGGCCAAATGGTTGTCCAGTTTACTTATGAAAAGTTCCAGTGATTGGATACCCACAGCTGAGGTCCTTGGTGGTCTCTGAGCTTGGTTGTTTTCTTCCAGATGTTTCATGACCGAAATAGGTAACGTCATCAGTGCTAGAAGGGAAGTGGGGTTTGCTCTCTGTTTATATACAATAACAGGCTACTGTGTATATACAGGAAGCAAAGCCCACTTCCTCCTAGCACTGATGATGATACCTAGTTGGGTCATGAAAAGTCTGCAAGAAAACAACCAAGCTTAGAGAGCAACAAGGATTACACAGTCCTCCTCCCTCCCTCCTCTTCTTCCTCCTCCTCCTCCTCCTCCTCCACTCCACAAACTTCACTCCTTTCTAGCACTGATCCTTCTTGTCCTCCTCCCTCCTCCTCCTCCCTTCCTCCTTCCTCTCTCCCTCTCTCCACCCTCCCTCCCTCCTCTCCTCCTCTTCCTCTTTCTCCACCTCCACCTTCTTCTCCACTCCTCAAACTTCACTCCTTTCTAGCACTGATAACGTTACCTAATTGGGTCATGAAATGTCTGCAAGAAAACAACCAAGCTCAGAGAGCACCAAGGACCCCACAGTCCTCCTCCTCCTCTCTTCAAATCCCACTCCTTTCTAGCACTGATGATGTTACCTAGTTGGGTCATGAAACGTCTGCAAGAAAACAACCAAGCTCAGAGAGTACCTAGAACCTCTCCCAATCCTGAGCTACAAATATTCTCCTTTAACAAGACACACTACGCTTGGAGGCAAGCTATTCCATTGGTTAATTGTCAGAACATTTCTCTTTATTTCCAGGTTGGATCTCTCTTTAATAAGTTTCCACCCATCACTTGTTGTCCTGCTTTGGAGTATAGATCAGCCCCCACTCTTCTGTGACACTCTCAAATACTGGAAGACAGTTATCAGGTGTGTCCCCCCCCCCCCAGTTCTTCTCTTCATTAGTCTAGACATACCTAGTTCCCTCAATCGTTCATCGTACGATTTAGCTTCCAGACCCCGAATCCTCTTTGTTGTTCTTCTCTGCACTCTTTCCAGAGTCTCAACCTCTTTTTATATATGTATATATCATGGTGACCAGAAGTAACTGAACAAAACAGAATAACAGAGTTGGAAGGGACTTCGGAGGTCTTCTAGTCCAACCCCCTATATCAGGAAACCCTGAGATAGAGTAGGAAACCCTATATCATTTCGGGCAAATGGCTGTCCAGTCTCTTCTCGAAAACCTCCCATGATGAAGCATCCACAACATTTGGAAGCAAGTCGTGCCACTGATGAATTGTTCTCCCTGTCAGGTAAATTTCTCCTTAATTCTAGATTGGTTCACTCCTTGGTTAGTGGCCTAAGTGACCAGGGGTTCAAGTCACCCAATGGTTTCTGAAGACCAACAGGGGACCTGGAAGAGACCTTGGAGGTCTTCTAGTCCAACCCCCTGCTCAAGCAGGAGACCCTATATCAGGGGTGTCAAACTCAATTTCATTGAAGGCTGCATCAGGGCTGTGGTTGACCTCGGGGAGGGGGAGCCGGGGGGGCGTGGTTGACTGGGAGGGTGTGGCCAACTTGACGCCATTCCTCAAACTGCTGGCATGTTTCCTGTTCACACTGGATAGACCAGGCTGAAGCTGGCCCGATCTTTCCTCTTCGCATTGAGTAGACTGAGTCAAAGCCATGTGGGTGTCAGCATTTCGCTGGCTTAGAGAGCAGAGAGAGAGAGAGAGAGAGAGATAAGCTCTGAACTTCTGCCTGCTAAATCCCTTTGATGTCCAGTTGTCGTGGAAATGACGGGGTGGGGAGACATTCCTGGGAAATGACGAGACAAGGAGTCTGAAGAATGACTTGGAAGATAGCCAATGAGAAGCAGCTATTTGGGGATCGGAAAGGGAGGGATTGGGGGGCAAAAGGTCAGTCTTGTCCGCATCGAGTCATGATCCGGTGGCTGTGCTCAATTAAAGGAAAGATTTCCTTAAAGATTGGCAGTTTGGAAATTCATTTATTTTGAGATAGCATCGAAGTCTGACAGTGGGCCAGCCTCTTACATTTTCCAGGACGGCTCCATGGGCTGGATCATGCCCTATATTATTTCGGACAAAGGGCTGTCCAGTCTCTTCTTGAAAACTTTCAGTGATGAAATACCCACAAATACCCATTGCACTATTAATGAACAGAATAACAGAATTGGAAAGGATGTTGGATGTAGGAGCCCCTACAGACATATGGTTGTCCATTCCTTTCTTAGGTTGACCTTCCTTTCCTGCAATAGCACTTTAACAGATTAACAGAGTTGGAAGGGACCTTATAGGTCATCTAGTCTAACCACCACCCCCCCCCGCTCAAGCAGGGAACCCTATACCACTATACCACCACAAATGGCAGTCCAATCTTTTCTTGAAAGTCTCAAGTGATGAAGTTCCCACAAGTTCCAAAAGTAAACTTCTGCTCCATCGGTTGATTGTTCTCACTGTCAGAAAGTTCCTCCTCATTTCTAGGTTGAATCTCTCCTTGATCAGTTTCCATCCATTATTCCTTGTCTGGCCTTCAGGTGCTTTGGAAAAGAGCTTGACCTCCTCCTCTCTGTGGCAGCCCCTCAAATACTGGAAGACGGCTATCATGTCTCCCCTGGTCCTTCTCTTCACTAGACTAGCCATGCCCAGTTCCTGCAACCATTCATTGTGTTTTAGTCTCCAGTCCCGTCATCATCCTGGTTGCTCTTCTCTGCACTTTCTCCAGAGTCTCAATATCCTTTTTATAATGTGGTGACCAAAACTGGATGCAGTACTCTAGGTGTGGCCTTACTAAGGCTTTGTAGAGTGGTATTAGTCCCTCACTTGATCTTGATTGTATCCCTCTGTCAATGCAATTTAGGATTGCATTGGCTTTTTTAGCTGCCACTGCACACAGCTGGCTCATATTTAGCTGATTGTCCACTAAGACTTAGACTTATATACCGCTTTACAGTGCTTTCCAGCCCTCTCTAAGCGGTTTACAGAGTCAGCCTCTTGCCCCCAACAATCTGGGTCCTCATTTTACCCACTTCAGAAGGATGGAAGGCTGAGTCAAATCTTGAGCCTGATGAGAGTCAAACTGCCAAATTGCAGGCACACGGCAGTCAGCAGAAGTAGCCTGCAGTACTGAACTCTGACCACTGAGCCACTGAGGCTCTTACTCAAGAATCGCATTGTTATGATTCTTGTGGTCTGGGTTGTTTGTGCTGCGTGATTTAATTGCTTTATGTTTTCTTATGGTATTTGTAACCTACTCAGCGTCCACTGGACTGGGCAACTATATTACATTTAAATTAAACTTTTTTAAAAAATTTGATTTATATGCCGCCCTTCTCCGGAGACTCAGGGCGGCTTACAATGCACTAAGCAATAGCCTTCATCCTTTTGTATATTTATACAAAGTCAGCTTATTGCCCCCACAAACTGGGTCCTCATTTTACCTACCTTAGAAAGAATGGAAGGCTGAGTCAACCTTGAGCCTTGGCGAGATTCGAACCTGCAGTAATTGCAGGCAGCTGGTCTTAATAACCAGCTTAATAACTAAGGGTGCCGTAGACCACTGTACTACCAAGGCTCGTATTCGTATCTGGAATGTGGAATATGAATATGACACTTAAAAAAAAAAGCTAGGCAATCCAAGGAGAAATGCAGTCTCTTTGAATTTTGGAAATATACTTAATCGGAGCTGTTTGTATTTGATGGGCAATTGAAAAATAAATACTGTAGGCAAAGTGGCCAATGGAAGGCAGCCCTGTTTCATCTTTCTTTCTTTCTTTCTTTCTTTCTTTCTTTCTTTCTTTCTTTCTTTCTTTCTTTCTTTCTTTCTTTCTTTCTTTCCTTCCTTCCTTCCTTCCTTCCTTCCTTCCTTCTTTCTTTCTTTCTTTCTTTCTTTCTTTCTTTCTTTCTTTCTTTCTTTCTTTCTCCCTCTCTCCTCTCCTTTCCTTCCTTCCTTTTTTCCCTTTCCCTTCTTTCCTTTCCTTTCCTTCCCTCCTTCCTTTCTTCCTCCTCCCTTCCTTCCTGTCTTTTTTCCCTTTCCCTTTCCTTTCCTTTCCCTTTCCTTTTTTCCTTTCCTTCTTTCCTCTCCTCTCCCCTCCCCTCCCCTCTCTCTTTCCCCTTTCCCTCCCTTCCCTTCCTTCCTCTCTCTTTCTTCCTTCCTTCCTTTTTTCCCTTTCCCTTTCCTCTTCCCTTCCTTTCTCTTCAAGCTTAAATATTTATGTGCAATTTATGCACATTTCTCTCAGTCAGCTTATAAAATAAGTTCCATTGATGATTTTTTACAAACACATACCTTTTCCAAGCACCTGTTTTTATTAACATATAGACCTCTGTAAGCCTTTGTCCTTCCCCAAACTGCATTTCCCCTAAACATATGCAGAGTGTATCAGTTCTGAAAAATAGTAGCCTATTACATTCATGTGAGCTTCAGCTGGATTTCTCACACTTTAATGATACACACACACACACAGAGAGAGAGAGAGACGTTATGCAACACACTACTTAGCTGGCACACAGCTCCAGATGTCCCATGTGGTGAGTTTGTTTGATTTTTCTGATTGCTATTATTCTGAGAATAATTCTCATTTTTTTAAAGACTATAAGAAAAGGGCCCCGGATAGTCATTCCTGTATCATGTCAAAAGACATGGGGCTCAACACACACACACACACACACACACACACACACACACACACACACACCACTTTCTAAACCATGCAAAAGCCAAACAATATTTCCCAGCTGGTGATTCAAATAACCCAGCTTGGCTTAACTGGGGAAATGTTTAGGGAGAAACAAGACAAAACAAAATGAACAAAAGAGAATTTTTGCGCCCATTGAAAAAGCCACAAGATGGCATCGCAGAGCAATTTTTTAAAAAAAAAAATAAAATAAATGCTTTCTTTTTAACTCTTGCCCAAAAGGATGCCCATAAAAGCGATAGGTGTTCCTTGTTACTAAGTTTGGGAGATGTGGGCTGTCTCCCATCAGCTGACAGTTGCGCTTGGATAAGCGTTAGGTTGTCAGGATTTCAGGTGGCATCTCGCCTCTCGCTTTGCGTGTGTCCGATCTATCGGCTGCTCTTGTGTCACCGGTTGCTTGGGGTGTGTTTGCGTGTCTTCTCACTGAAGCCTGATGCTATTGTGGAGGACACTCCTTTAAAATAATCTGGCTTCTCTTCTTTCTTTCTTTCTTTCTTTCTTTCTTTCTTTCTTTCTTTCTTTCTTTCTCTTTCTTTCCTTCCTTCCTTCTTTCTTTTCTTTCTTTCTTGCCTTCCTTCCCTCCCTTCATCTATCTATCTATCTATCTATCTATCTATCTATCTATCTATCTATCTATCTATTTATCTCTAACTCTCTCTCTAGGTAGGTAGGTAAATAGATAGATAGATAGATAGATAGATAGATAGATAGATGGATGGATAATGCCATGGTGGTGCAGTTGTTAGAATGCAGTACTGCAGGCTAATTCACTGCTTACTCCAGGGGTTCAATCCTGACCAGCTCAAGGTTGTTGACTCAGCCTTCTGTTCTTTTGAGGTTGGTAAAATGAGGATCCAGATTGTTGGAGGCAACATCTTGTTTATTGGTTGTAAAGCACTATCAAGCAGTATATAAGTCAAAGTGCTATGGCTATTGCTATCTATCATATCTCTCTCTCCATCCACTCACTCACCCATCCCTATCTATCTATGTATCTATCTATCTATCATCTATCTATCTGTATCTGTCTGTCTATCTATGTATCTATGTATCTATGTATCTATCTATCATCTATCTATCTATCTATCTATCTATCTATCTATCTATCTATCTATCTATCTTATCTATCTATCTATCAAACCATTCATCCATCATCTGTCCCTGTCTCTATCTATATTCTTCTTCATCATCATCCATCCATCCATAATAAAAAAAAAAGTTTGGAACAGAATCATTAAAAAAAAAAAAAGGAAATTCAACAGTAAGGTAAAATTAGAATTTACTGACCCAATCCTCAAATGACAAAGCACTCATAAGCTCATTAAAGCATTTCTCCCGATAAGAGTAATGAAGCAAATTAAATAGAAAAAATTCAAGTAAAATAAAAAAAAAAAAATAAGGATGGTGACAACCAAAGTATCAACCCCAAAAAATCCCATCTTAAGTAAGCTTGATGTTGTAAGTTGTAAGCCCACCCAGAATCTCCATATCTGAGTTTGGTGGGTGGGTGGGCATATAGATGTGTCTAATAAATAAATAAACTTATATTAATGGGGGAAAGTGTTCCACAACACCACAATGGCAACGAAAAATCAACCCCTCCTTTTCTGTTTGAGCCACAGGCAACGAAACTAATAGTGGTTCTTCCATTTAAGGTGGAAAGTCTTCTTCTCTTCTTTTAACTAAAGGCACATTCAAGATTCTGGTATTGTTTCAACATTAATTTTCAGGCTGGCAGGGAAGGTGAACTTGGGGGCAACAGCTCAGTTCTGTTTACAGCTTGGCCACCGTTCTTAACATCAAATTTATCATGATGTGAGCTCAAGGGAGAGCAATGGAGGTCGGGGAAGACATGCCGGAGGGGTTAGGGTTCTCTTGGAAATGCTCTGGAAAGGATGTGGGGTCGAAGAGTGTAGCATTGTTGGCAACAATAGCTGCAAAGTAATGGAAGGGGAGAACTTCCCTTCGCTACAACTCACAATGTTAAGGGGAAGGCGTTGGGGGGAGATTGGTGGAGCCAGGGCGGAGGAGTCAAGCAGGGAACTAGTCTGGAATCCTAACCCTGTGCGGCAGCTGCCAAAAAAAGCCAATGCAACCCTAGGTTGCATCAACAAAGGGATAAAATCAAGATCACGTGAAGTGTTAGTACCGCTTTATAATGCCTTGGTAAGGCCACACTTGGAATATTGCATTTAGTTTTGGTTGCCAAAATATAAAAAAAAGGATGTGGAGACTCTGGAAAGAGTGCAGAGAAGAGCAACAAAGAGATTAGGAGACTGGAGGCTAAAACATATGAAGAACCGTTGCAGGAACTGGGTAAGTCTAGTTTAATGAAAAGAAGGACTAGGGGCAGTAGTACGTTTTGCTTATCTTTGCTAATGGTTTGGAACTGTGAGCGTGTGCGCACGTATGTTCGCTTCGCTCATGTGTGGTGTTACTGCACATGCACAGAACCTTCTGCGCATGTGCAGAGTGTCCGTGATGACGTCTGAGCTCCTGCTGCCGCCGCTACTGGTTTGCCCGAACTGGGGTGAACCAGTAGAAACCCATCACTGACTAGGGAGGACATGATAGCAGCATTCCAATATTTGAGGGGCTGCCACAAAGAAGAGGGGGTCAAGCTATTCTCTAAAGCTGCAGAAGGAAAGACAAGGAACAATGGATGGAAACTAATATTTTATTTATTTATTTTATTTTATTTTATTCAATTTCTATACCACCCTACTCCCAAAGGACTCAGGGCAGTGAACAGCCACAGGATAAAACACATAAATACAAAAATTTAAAATAGAATAAAAACAAATTACATAATTTGGCTGAACAAATTAAAAACACCCAATAATTTAAAAACAAATTAAAATTTACATTTTAAAGGGGAAAAGATTTAGGCCAGGCCGGCTTGATGAAATAAAAAAGTCTTGAGAGCGCGACGGAAGGTGCGCAGATCCGGGATCCTCCGTATCTCCGGGGGGACTTGTTCCAGATCATAGGTGCCCCCACAGAGAAGGCTCTCCCCCTGGGGGCTGCCAGTCGACATTGTTTGGCCGACGGCACCCGGAGGAGCCCCTCTCTATGGGAGCGTACTGGTCTGTGGGAGGCTATTGGTGGTAGCAGGCGGTCCCATAAATAACCAGGTCCTAAGCCATGGAGCGCTCTAAAGGTGATAACCAGAACCTTGAAGCGCACTCGGAAGACCACCGGGAGCATAAAGGAGATAATAAAGGAGAGACTTAGAACTAAGGAGAAATTTCCTGACAGTGAGAAGAATCAACCATGGAAAGACTTGACTTCAGAAGTTGTAGTGCTTCATCACTGGAGGTGATTGGACAACCATTTGGGTGTCTTTGGGTGTCTTCATGAGAGAAGTCTGCTCAAGCTGGTGGTAGGGTCAGAACTAAGGCCTCTAGCGAGGTTAGACTCAGCTCCGATAGTGGTCCAGTGGGAAGGGTATCCACTAGCAGAGGCTACATGGGTCAAGGCAAGGGATATGAAATTAAAAAAAAAATACGAGAAGTACCCTCCCAAAACCAGGAGGTTTTGCCCCAAGTCAGAGGGGACCCAGCCACTGCTAATGGGTGTGCATTTGAAGTTTTCTAGGTGTTCCTTCCTCTCTAGGGGGAGCCGACTGTCAACTCTGAAATGATTCCAGCCCATGGCAACGTGGCGATGAAAAAAAGATCCAGGGAAAAGTCCACGACTATTCCAGCAGGTAGCTGACCCGACTCGGCATGGGAAGAGTCTGCTCAAGCTGGTGGTAGGGTTAGAACTAAGGCCACTAGCGAGGTTAGCCCCAGCTCTGATAGTGGTGGAGTGGGAAACCCACTACAAACTCAAGAGGGCCCTGGATTCCAGGCTACATAAAGGCAGAGTTCAATACCTGGTACAATGGAAAGGGTAACCACTAGGAGATGTTTTTCAGGTGTTTCTTCCTCTCTAGGGGGAGCCGACTGTCAAGTCTGAAATGGATCCAGCCCACGGCAGCGCGGCGATGAAAAAAAGGAAAAGCCCAGGACTATTGCAAAGTGGAACCTTATGCTCATCCTCCTTTCTCCTTTCTGCCATCATATGGTCAGGCCCAGTGGTGGGATTCAAATAATTTAACAACTGGTTCTCTGCCCTAATGACTGGCTGGGTAGGTGCGGCCATGGTAGGCATGGCCAGGGGTGTGACAGAGAGCACTCGGCCTCTTGCACCCCCCCTGGGAGCAAAAATGGATCACATGTGTCCCCCCTCCCCCCGCACCCTGTTTTGGGCCTAGTAGGCCTTCCTGCACCCCCCTGGGAGCAACAATGGGCCATGGGGGGATGCACCAGCCCCCCGTGCTCCATTTTGGGCCTAGGAGGCCTCCGTGAAGCCTCCTGGGAGCAAAAATGGGCCTTGGGAGGGATGCACCAGCCCCCCCCCGTGCCCCGTTTTGGGCCTAGGAGGGCTCCGTGAAGCCTCCTGGGAGCAGAAATGGGCCTTGGGAGGGATGCACCAGCCCTCCGTGCCCCATTTTGGGCCTAGGAGGGCTCCGTGAAGCCTCCTGGGAGCAGAAATGGGCCTTGGGAGGAATGCACCAGCCCCCCGTGCCCCATTTTGGGCCTAGGAGGGCTCCGTGAAGCCTCCTGGGAGCAAAAATGGGCCAGGGGGGCACTGCCCCCTCTGCGCCTTGTTTTGGGCCCAGGAAGCCTCCTTACACTTACCTAGGAGCCAAAATGAGACACTAGGGGACTCCTGGAAGGGGCGGGGAGGGGAGGGGCCAGCCAACAATTTAACTACCGGTTTGCCCGAACTGGCCTGAACCAGCTAAATCCCACCAATGGTCAGGCCCCATTTTTCTAGCCAGGTTTTCTTTTCCTTTCTTTGAAGCTGACATCAAGGAAGTCAGAAGAATATTTGGCGTCCACTTTTGCTTTTCCACAAATTATCTTTTATTTTATTTTCATTCCTCCCCCACCTGGCTCCTTCCTTCCCAGGGAGGAAAATGGAGAATGCTGGGACAGCTGGAATGAAGTAAACACACACACACACACACACACACACACACACACACACACACACACACACTGTTGATGTTGTCATGGCAACTAATGGGTTTAAGTGTTTGTAAGGAAGAGGCAGTGGGGGGAAAAAAGAGAGGAAAAGATCACACATCCCCTCCACGTGGGCACACAGAGACAAGTGGCGCGTCCCTTGAGAAAAATCGAGAAAACAGTCATGAATTCTGCAGAGTCGTGCAGAAGTTTGAAAGCAAAACAAATAGACCAAGGAAGGCAAGAATGCTCGCGTAACTTTTGTTTGCAACTGCTTTAAAGTAACTGCATCTTCATCCAAGATTTGAAGTAGCTGTGTTAAGGTGTTAAAGAACGGGTGCTATAGGACTGAGTTGATGTATCCCAAAGCATTTTGCTGGGGGGTCCTTGGTGCTCATTGAGCTTGGTGGTTTTCTTGGAGACGTTTCATTACCCAACTAGGTAACACTATCAGTGCTAAGAAGGAGTGGGATTTTTGGAGAGGAGGAGGAGGAAGACTGTGGTGTCTCTGGTGTTTTCTGAGCTTGGTGATTTACTTGCAGAGGTTTCATTATCCAACTAGGTAACATCATCAGTGCTAGGAAGGAATGGGATTTTTGGAGAGGAGGAGGAGCAAAATTGTGGGGTCCTTGGTGCTCTCTGAACTTGGTGGTTTTCTTGCAGACATTTCATTACCAAAGAGATTGTAAAAAAAAAAATGCTTTTAAAAGGCTCTGACGATCCCAGCTAAGCTGCACGATCATCAGAGGCTTTTTTTTTTACTTTTAAAAGCAATTTTTCAGCGGAAGAGGTTATAGAAAAAATGCTTTTAAAAGTTTTTTTAAAAAAGCCTTTGATGATCGAGCGGATCAGCTGGGCACGGGGTGGCGTGGGTGGGCAAGGATTTTTGCTACCGGTTCATCAGAACCACCCGCCACCATCGCTACCGGATTGGGTGATCCGGTCCGAACCAGGACCATTTCACCTCTGCCTCCAAGGTCCTTTTTAGCTCTGTTATTCTGTTATTTTATGTTCTGATTGGAAAAAAAAAACAACCTCAAGTGGTCCTTGAATTTGATTAATCATTTTTGAAGAAAAATGTGGATAATCATTGGTCAGGAATGGTACAGAGACTCTCGCTTGAAGAGGGCTTGGATCAAAAGACCTCTTCCAACTCTGTTATTCTCTGTTGCTCTGTTAGATTACAATAGTTGGAATCTAGTTATACGAAATGCTCTCTGCACTTACCGTTAAAAGTTATGTATCCTATTTATTATTATGAAAAATAAATCGGGGAGCATAAAAATGTTTGGAAGGAAGAAGGCGGACATCCCATTTTGATGGCTGGAACAGTTCAAGGGTTTTATCATTTATCTCGAATAACGTAATTTGTCTTTTCCAGGTTGAAATGAATTTATACCGATTCAAGAAAATCATTCTCTGCTAACAAGATTAACCTGGTGGTTGTTTAAACTGAGACCAAATAAATCGGGTATATAAGAATTCCCATTTAATAATACGTCAGTATTATCAGTAAACATTAGATCAAAAATACAGCAGTCAAATCTCACAGGTTTGTCCCTCTACGCTGATAGAAACCGCTAGGCAAATAATAAACTCGCAATTTTTTTGCAGCTGATTAGAACTGCAGAAAAAACAATGGCTACCAACCTGTCTTCCATTGAGGACGTGCAGTGGGGGATTCAGCCGGTTTGTAAAACTTCGGGAGAACTGGTTGTTAACTTTCTGAGCAGTTTGGCAAACTGGTTGTTGGAACAAATCATTAGGGCAGAAAACCGGTTGTTAAATTACTTGAATCCCACCACTGAGGACGTGTATACTGCACGAGTCAAAAAGAGGGCTGTGAAGATATTTACAGACCCTTTACATCCTGGACATAAATTGTTTCAACTCCTACCCTCAAAACGACACTGCACACCAGAACAACTAGACACACTGCACTGGCACTGCACACCAGAACAACTAGACACAAAGACAGTTTTTTTCCCGAACCGGCATCCCTCTGCAAAACAAATAATTCCCTCAACACTGTCAAACTAGTTACTAAGTCTGCACTACTATTAATCTTCTCATCGTTCCCACCACCCATCTCCTCCCACTTATGACTGTATGACTGTAACTTTGTTGCTGGTATCCTTACGATTTATATTCATATTGTTTGCTGATTGCTTATTTGTACCCTATGGCTATCATTAAGTGTTGTACCTTATGATTCTTGATAAATGTATCTTCTCTTTTTATGTACACTGAGAGCATATGCACCAAAAACAAATTCCTTGTGTGTCCAATCACACTTGGCCAATAAAAAAATATATTCTTTCTATTCTATTCTGTTTCCAAAGTCAGTACCTTGGCCTAATTCATCCTTACCCCACCAATATTTTTAAGATCAAAATATAATTATTATTATTCCGGTCCTGCCTCGCTCTCAATTTTAAAACGCGGCTGTGAGCTCAGAAACTTACCCCAAACGCATCTCAAATGTTGAGAAATAATAACAAAAAAAGTAATTTCCACCACCAAATTTAATTAGCAAATTAAGGGTGAGATTTATGAATTCGCATATCTCAAAATCCAAACGTAGCAGGATTAAACCACCCAATCGATTCCTGAGGGAAACTGAAGAGAAAGAATAGCTGTCTCCATCTCCAGATCAACAATCAGACATGACAAAACAGAATTACGGTAAAAGCTCTTGTAGTGGGGAGACGCATTGGAGGAAGCAATTATGCTTGCAAGAGTTAGCGGTAAAACGGAAACCAGGCCATCGATGAACAAGTGGATGGACACCAGCAAAGCTGACAATAGCCAGAGCAGAGGACAACTCAAAGAAGTGATGCAAGATTGGAAGATTGTGGAGAGCTATAGAGACACCTGGCCTAGACAATTGCCCAGAGTCGGACATGAATTGCCACAAATTGGACATGTTACCAATGGTTAACATCATCTGTGGAAAGACAGGTGGCACATGACTCTGTGCTGATCATCTCGATGGGAAAAACATGAAGGAAAACAGCTGTCAGGTTTTGATGCTATCTCAAAATAAAGGAATTTCCAAACTGCCGATCTTTAAGGAAATTTTCTCTTTATTGAGCATAGTGATCTGTCCCTGGCTCTTTCGCGGTCAGTACTGACCTTTGCCTCCCAATCCCTCCCTTTCTGATCCCCAATTCTCTGTGTCTCATTGGCTATCTTCCAAGCCACTTTCCTCATCCCTTCTCTGTCAGATCACAGGAATGTCCCCCTCCTCCCATCTCCGAGGAGACAGAATCTTCAAAGGAATTAAGTAGGCAAAAGTTCAAGCTTCTCCTCTCCTTATATATGTCAGTGCTGGGATGCTGACAACAGCATGGTATCCCATCTACATGTTAGTTCGTGTTTAGTTCGTATGCTGAACGTCAGGGCAACCTCACAATATAGAGAAGGAAAAGATAAGAAGATTTAAGAAGCAAATCTCTTCAAATTAACAAAAAATGTGATTTTAAAGAAGGGAGGAATGAAGAGGGGGGGAGGGAAGGAAGGAAGGAAAAGGAAAGGAGGGAGGGAGGAAATGGAAAAAAGGATGGATTGATGGATAGATGAATGAGAAAGGAAGGAAGGTAGGAAGGAAGGAAGGAAAATGGAAAGAATGATGGATGGATGTACAGAGAAGGAAGAGAGCAAGGGAGGAAGGAAGGAAAATGGAAAGATGGATGGATGAGGAAGGAAGGAAGGAAGGAAGGAAGGAAGGAAGGAAGGAAGGAAGGAAGGAAGGAAGGAGCACCTGCAGGCAGGACAAGAAGTAATGGAGTGAAACTAATCAAGGAGAGAAGCAACCTAGAACTAAGGAGAAATTTCCTGACAGTGAGAACAATTAACTAGTGGATTAATTGAACTACCTGCCTCCAGACATTCATTCATTCATTCATTCATTCATTCATTTATTTATTTATTTATTTATTTATTTATTTATTTATTTATTTATTTATTTAATTTATATACTGCCCTATTCCCGAGGGACTCAGGACGGTGAACAGTGAAAGATAAAAATACATGTAATACAAATGTTAAAAAACCAATTAAAATATACTAAACACTCTGGTCCTAGATAATTCAAGACGTTGTGGGTGCTCCATCACTGGAGGTTTTTATGAAGAGACTGGACAGGCATTTGTCTGAAATGGTATAAAGTCTCCTGCTCGAGCCGGGGGTTTGGACTAGAAGATCTCCAAGGTCCCTCCCGACTCTGCTATTCCGTTATCCTGCTGTTTTGCAAAGGCCTCCCTCCTCCTGACACAGCAATCTAGGCAGATGCTCCTCATGACGGAGCACGAGGAGGAAAGACCTCAAGCCTGCTCAGAAGCCACCATCATCTCCTCCGAGTCCCGCCTCGCAGCCGATACCAAGATGGAGTGACGCTTAATCCAAAAGGCAAATGTTTGCTCTCATGAAGCCACCCCAAAGGTTGCTACTCTGTAAAAAATGTATTAATCTGGGTAAATATTGCATCGGAAAGTCTAACTGCTTTGTTTGGGCTGAATTCCCACGCCTCCTCAGCACCGTCAAGTCTGGGTTAACGTGTGCTAACAATCCATCACCCAGGTGGAAAAAAGGAAAATGGCAGCCAGGAAGGGGGGGGGGGAAAGGTCATGATGGAATAATTTATATGGCATTAGAATAGCTGAGGGTAAGCATGGGGAGAAATGAGGAGCTGTCGTGGAGAACCGGTGTGCAGGAGCGGCCACCGCAGGTCTCACTTTTCGCTTACTACAGGTAGTACTCAACTTACTGTTTTAAAGAAGGAAGGAATAAAGGAAGGAAAGGAAGGAAGGAAGGAAAGAAAGAAAAAGTTGGAAGGAAGGAAGGAGGGAGGGAGGGAGGAAGGAAGGAAAAAGATGGATGGAAGGAAGGAAGGAAAGAAAAAGTTGGAAGGAAGGAAGGAAAAGGATGAAAGGAAGGAAGGAAATGGAAGGAAGAAAGGAAGGAAGGAAGGAAAGAAAGAAAGAAAGAAAGAAAGAAAGAAAGAAAGAAAGAAAGAAAGGGTTGGAAGGAAGGAAGGAGGGAGGAAGGAAGGAAAAAGATGGATGGAAGAAAGGAAAAGGATGAAAGGAAGGAAGGAAAAGGAAGGAAAGAAGGAGGGAGGGAGGAAAAAGATGGATGGATGAAAGGAAGGAAGGAAAAAAGTTGGAAGGAAGGAAGGAAGGAAAAGGATGAAAGGAAGGAAGGAAATGGAAGGAAGGAAGGAAGGAAAGAAAGAAAGAAAGAAAGAAGGAGGGAGGGAGGAAGGGAGGAAGGAAAAAGATGGATAGAAGGAAGGAAAAGGATGAAAGGAAGGAAGGAAGGAAGGAAGGAAGGAAGGAAGAAAAAGGAAGGAGGTGATAGAGCTTAGGACCCGGTTATTTACGAGACCACCTTCTGCCTCCGATAACCTCCCACCGGCCAACACGCTCCCACAGAGAGGGTCTCCTCAGGGTGCCGTCTGTCAGGCAATGTCGGCTGGCGACCCCCCGGGGAAGAGCCTTCTCTGTGGGGGCACCCGCCCTCTGGAATGAGCTACCCCCAGGGATACGACTAATCCCGGACCTCCGGACCTTCCGCCGGGCCCTGAAGACTTTTTTATTTCAGCAAGCCGGGCTGGGTTAAAATTTTTTAATTGGGTGAATTTTATGGGTAACGGGGTTTTAAATTGAAGAAGCCTAGGATAATTTAATTTTGTTTTAATATATTTTAATATTTGTATTGTGTGTTTTTAATTCTGGCTGTTCACCGCCCCGAGTCCTTCGGGAGAGGGGGCGGTATAAAAATTTAATAAATAATAATAATAATAATAATAATAATAATAATAATAATAATAATAATAATAATAATAATAGAGCACCTCTGAAGGCAAGCTATTCCACTGGTTAAAAGAATAACAGATTTGGAAGGGACCTTGGAGGTCTTCTAGTCCCACCCCTGCTTGTGCAGGAGACCTTTTACCACTTCAGACAAATGGTTGTTCAGTCTCTTTCTGAAAGCCTCCAGTGATGAAGAACCCGCAACTTCTGAAGGCAAGCCGTTAAACTCATTAATTGTTGCAATTGTCAGGAAATTTCTCCTTAATTCTATTGAACTTCTTTCTCCTTGATGAGTTTCCCTCCATTGCTTCTTCTCCTGCCTTCAGGTGCTTTGGAGAAGAGCTTGACTCCCTCTTCTTTGGGGCAACCCCTGAGATATTGGAAGACTGCTATCATGTCTCCCCTGGTCCTTCTTTTCATTCAACTAGATATGAACTAGTTTAATATTGAACTGGTCCAGGAGAACCCCTTAGATGACACACCAGATCTGTCTAGGGCAGTGTGAGCCCATCCAAGATCAAAGATGGCAATTCTCCTGGACAAAGAACCCCCAAATTCTGTCTCATCTGGGGGATGTTCTATGATAAAACAGGACCGACTCTGTGCACAGGTCACAATTCATTAAGCCAACATTGAGATTATTAGCCTCTGGATGTTTCAGACTGCAGTTGCCACTGGCCTTGGTCACTGGCCTTGCTGTGTGAAACTGATGGGCATTGTAGTCCAACACGCCCAAGATGCACTGTAGAGCTTCTGTAGAGCCCAGGATCTAACATTTCTTGGAACGTTAGATCCTTTTGTTTAACCCAGGGGCTGGGGAAATAAGGTAGGAGACCCGTTTAAAAAAACAAAAACAAAATGTGATTATAAATGGCAGAAAACATTTTGCATTGCACTCCGATAAATGCTTACTCACAGGTCAATTCTTGGAAGCTCACTTGACCTGCACTAACTGGAGACGGAGAGGAAGGAAGGAAGGAAGATGTAGAAATAATGCCTGCTTGGATGGGCCTCATTTCTTTGCTGCTCTGTTTGTAATTCTACACAATCCCATGTCTAATTTGATATGTAGAACATCTGATGAAATGCGGCTGATGTAAAAAGGCATATTTAAGGCTGCAGGGTTACTATTACTGTTCCTTTGCCCATCAGCTTCACTGAATACAGTAACACTTACTTAAGCGTAAAAATGTTCCCGATTTTGCCTATAATGTGTGAGAAGGAGGAAGAGAGGCGGGAAGGAAAGAAGGTGAGAGAAGGAAGGAAGGAAGGAAGATAAGGGAGGGAGAGAGGAAGATGAGAGGAAGGATGTGTGGAAGGAAGGAAGGAAGGAAGGAAGAAAGAAAGAAAGAAAGAAAGAAGAAAGAAAGAAAGAAAGAAAGAAAGAAAGAAAGAAAGAAAGAAAGAAAGAAGATAAGAAGGGTGGGAGGGACAGAGGAAGGAAGGATAGAAGGATGAATGGAAGGAAAGCTGAAAGGAGCTTTTTCAAGAGGGAGGGAGGAAGATGAGAGGAAGGATGGGTGGAAGGAAAGGTGAAGGAAGGAAGGAAGGAAGGAAGGAAGGAAGGAAAGAAAGAAAGAGAAAGAAAATAAGAAGGGAGGGAAGGAAGAAGGAAGATGAGAGGAAGGATAGATGGATGGATGAATGGAAGGAAGGGAGAGAGGGAGAGAGGGAGGAAGATGAGAAGAAGGATGGGTGGAAGGAAAGGTGGAAGAAAGAAGGAAGGAAGAAAGAAAGAAAGAAAGAAAGAAAGGAGGGAGGGAAGGAAGAAGGAAGATGAGAGGAAGGATAGATGGATGGATGAATGGAAAGGAGGGAGGGAGGAAGGAAGGAAGATAAGGGAGGGAGGGAGGAAGATGTGAAGAAGGATGGGTGGAAGGATGGGTGGGTGGAAGGAAAGGTGGAAGAAAGAAGGAAGGAAGGAAGGAAAGAAAGAACAAAAGAAATAAAGAAAATAAAGGAGGGAGGGACGGAGGGAGGAAGATGAGAGGAAGGATAGAAGGATGGATGGATGGAAGGAAGGAAAGGGGAAAGGGAGGGAAGGTGAGATGAGCGCAAGGAAGGATGGAAGGATGGAAGGGAGGAAGAAAGGAAAGAAGGAAGAAGGGAAGAAAAGAAGGGAGGAGGATGAGAAGTCAGACAATTCCCAGAATATTTCTCTCCTCTCTCTCCCTCCCTCCACTCAAAGGCATCAAACCTCTCTCAACCAAAGAGACCAAAGCAGTGCCAAACTTGGAGGAGGAGGAGGAGGAGGAGGCCTATGTTCGCACACTAATTTAATTCTCTAATCCCCCTATAACTCTAGTTGCTGTTTACCCACTGATAAAGTGTGCCAGACCAACACATCAGTGCAACCTGACTGCCCATCTTCAAAGCTATTTACTGAAAGCGGACAAATATGGAAATGGGGAGGGGTGGGGGATGGGGAGAGGCGGTCTTGAAAGAATAGATTAGCGGGGGGGGGGTGTGTGTTCTAGTCTTGCACACTTCCCTCCCCCATTCCTCCTCCCTGCTGTGTTTGTGCAAACACTTCAGAGGTGCAGTCTTGCTCGAGAGATTGAGAGAAGGTGGGGGAGAAGCTGCCCACCCCCCACCCTCATCGTGATTTGTTCCTTCTTTCCCAGGAGCCCCTTATCATCCACGTAAGCTATGCAAATGAAGTGTTTCTGTCTCCAGAGTTGCACCTTCTCACGTATCAAATGAACTGAGAATAAATTCCTTCGCTTCCATGTGGAATTCACGGCTTGCCGTAAGAGAGGCCGGCTTTCTCAACAAGGAAAAGTTGTGTGGGCTAAAACAGGGGTCCACAACCGCACACATACCCCGGGCCATAGAATAGAATAGAATAGAATAGAATAGAATAGAATAGAATAGAATAGAATAGAATAGAATAGAACAGAACAGAATAGAATAAAATAGAATAGAATAGAAAATATGGAATGGAATTCAGTGGAAAATAGAATAGAATAGAATAGAATAGAATAGAATAGAATAGAATAGAATAGAATAGAATAGAATAGAATAGAATAGAATAGAATAGAATAGAAAATATGGAATGGAATTCAGTGGAAAATATAGAATAGAATAGAATAGAATAGAATAGAATAGAATAGAATAGAATAGAATAGAATAGAATAGAATAGAATATGAATTAAGAATGGAATGGAGTGGAGTGGAGTGGAGTGGAGTGGAGTGGAGTGGAATGGAATGGAATGGAATAGAATAGAATAGAATAGAATAGAATATGAATTAAGAATGGAATGGAGTGGAGTGGAGTGGAGTGGAGTGGAGTGGAGTGGAATGGAATGGAATGGAATGGAATAGAATAGAATAGAATAGAATAGAATAGAATAGAATAGAATAGAATAGAATAGAATAGAATAGAATAGAAAAAATATGGAGTGGAGTGAAGTGGAGTGGAGTGGAATGGAATGGAGTGGAGTGGAGTGGAGTGGAGTGGAATGGAATGGAATGGAATAGAATAGAATATAAAAATGAGAATGGAGTAGATTAGAATGGAGTAGAGTAGAATAGAATAGAATAGAATAGAATAGAATAGAATAGAATAGAATAGAATAGAATAGAATAGAATAGAATAGAATAGAATAGAATAGAATAGAAAAAATATGGAGTGGAGTGGAGTGGAGTGGAGTGGAATGGAATGGAATAGAATAGAATAGAATAGAATAGAATAGAATAGAATAGAATAGAATAGAATAGAATAGAAAAAATATGGAGTGGAGTGGAGTGGAATGGAATGGAATGGAATAGAATAGAATAGAATAGAATAGAATAGAATAGAATAGAATAGAATAGAATAGAATAGAATAGAATAGAATAGAATAGAATAGAAAAAATATGGAGTGGAGTGGAGTGGAGTGGAGTGGAGTGGAGTGGAGTGGAGTGGAATGGAATGGAATGGAATGGAAAAGAATAGAATAGAATAGAATAGAATAGAATAGAATAGAATAGAATAGAATAGAATAGAATATCGTGCACAAATCACGTGCAAATTGCGTGCGCGAGGCGAACAGGTGATAACACCGGTTGAAACCCACTATTGGTACAATCCCTATATTGTCTTGGCTTGGAGAGCTAACTGATTTCGTTGTGGGGCCAGAAATGGACAGAGCTGGACGGTGAATTCTAGTCCTGCCTTAGGCACAAAAACTGACGTTGGGTCAATCACTAGGAGATGGAGAGTTCTAGTCCCACCTTAGGCATGAAAGCCAACTGGCTGATTTGCACCAATCACAGGAGACAGTGAGGTAGTCCCAGTTTAGGCATGAAATCAATCTCAGTGACTTTGGGCCAATCACCAGGAGTGGGGGAGTTCTAGTCCCACCTTAGGCATGAAGGACGGCTGGGTGTATTTGGGCCTGTCGCCCGCAGACCACGAGTTCAAATTCTGATTTAGGCATGAAAACCAGCTGGGTGATTTTAGGCTGTTTTTGTGGGGAGAACAGCAGGAGTTATTTATATAAAATAATAATAATAAAGACTGAATAAAAAATAAATAAATAAAATTGCTTCTGTAAGTGAAGAGAAGCCAGGCAGGGAAAAAAAAAAAACAAGCGCACCTTCCAATATGGCCCAAAATGGGGCCTCTGTGATTTTCCTGCCATGCGTAATCCCCATTTGAGCTTTCAAAAGTCAGTGACCTGATTTCTTGTTTCAAGCCAGGAAATCCCCCATTGGCTGCTACGTGCCACATTACCTGCGGCTTAACAGAGTTGCAAAGATGTTTTGGGAAACTGGAGGTTTTGTTGAAAAGAAGGGGATGATACAAAAAGAAAGAAAGAAAATGAGAAGAGATCTGGAGGCTAAACTTTACAATGGAGACCTAAGGGGATTAGGTATCTTTCAGTCTAAGAAACAGAAGGACGAGGGATGACATAATATCAGCTTTCCAATATTTGAGGGGCTGCCACAAAGAAGAGAGGGGGGGGTGTCAAGAGCCTTGATAGTACAGTGGTCTAAGCACCCTGTTATTAACACAGCTGCCTGCAATTTACTGCTGGTTCGAAATCTCTCCAAGGCTCAAGGTTGACTCAGCCTTCCATCCTTTCTAAGGTGGGTAAAATGAGGACCCAGTTTGTGGGGGCAATAAACTGACTTTGTATAAATATACAAAAGTATGAAGGCTATTGCTTAACGCCTTGTAAGCCGCCCTGAGTCTCCGGAGAAGGGCAGCATATAAATCAAATTAAAAAAAAAAACTTATTCTCCAGACCACTTGAAGGCAAGACAAGAAGCAACGGATGGAAACTCATCCAGGAAAGAAGCAACCTGGAACTAACGAGAAACTTCCTAACAGTGAGGACAATTAGCCAATGGAACAACTTGCCCCCAGAAGTTATGGATGCTCCAACACTGGAAGCTTTCAAGAAGAGATAGGACAACCATTTGTCTGAAATGGCATAGGGTTTCCTGCTTGAGCAGAGGGTTGGACTAGATGACCTACAAGGTGCCTTCCAACCGTGTGATTCTATTTTCTATGCCGTATTTTTTTTTTAAATACCGTTTCCCGAACTTTGCAAGCCATACAAGGAAGTGTTCCACATGCAAAGATTTGTTTAATGACCATCTGAAGTTGCGATGACAATTTCTCAGCAACGGTAAATAAGAAAATGTTCTCCAGGGGGATTTTAGTAGGCGTATTTGGGTTCAAAGAGATGCAGTGGCTCAGCGGCTAAGACGCTGAGCTTGTCGATCGAAAGTTCGGCAGTTCAGCAGTTCGAATCCCTAGTGTCGTGTAACGGGGTGAGCCCCCTTGACTTGTCCCAGCTTCTGCCAACCTAGCAGTTTGAAAGCACGTAAAAAATGAAAGTAGAAAAATAGGGACCACCTTTGGTGGGAAGGTAACAGCGTTCCGTGCACCTTTGGCATTGAGTCATGCTGGCCACATGACCACGGAGACGTCTTCGGACAGCGCTGGCTCTTCGGCTTTGAAATGGAGATGAGCACCGCCCCCTAGAGTCAGGAACGACTAGCACATATGTGCAAGGGGAACCTTTACCTTTATCTATTTGGGTTCAAAACAAAAAAACAAACAAAAACGAGCAGGATCTCTATCTATAACTGTCTCGTGTAGATTCGACACACGGCCATTCCATATGTCCATGATTTTACTTCTAAAAATGTTTCACAAATATTCGCGGAGTGCTTTGGAACCAGTTTTTCCCCAAACAAATTCTTTCTGTGGGGTCCATTCTTTGAAGAGATCACTTTGAACAGAGATCCCCATGCTGTAAATTGGACAAGGTTTTTAATCTGAAGGATAACTCTGCTTTCATCCATATGTGCACTAACAAAGTGAGAATTTAATATCTCAGAAATAGAAAATTAAAATGTCTGTCTGTCTGTCTGTCTGTCTGTCTACCTATCTCTATCTCTATCTCAGAAATAGAAAATTAAAATGCAAAGTAACAAGTTACAGAATCCATGCCATGTGCCCCACAAGCCTCTAGATACTGATATTATCCCCTTAACTGGTCCACTTATATCCTCCTCCTCTTAATTTTAACTGCTCTTGGGCCAAGAGAATAGCATAGAATCATAATACAGCTGGAAGGGACCTTGGAGGTCTTCTAGTCCAGCCCCCTGCTCGAGCAGGAGAACCTAGACCATTTCAGTTAAGTGGCTGCCCAGTCTCTTCTTAAAAACCTCCAGTGATGGAGCCCCCACAATTTCAGGAGGGAAGCTGTTCCACTGGTTAATTGTCCTCGCTGTCAGGAAGTTTCTCCTCAATTCCAGGTTGCTTCTCTCTTTGATGAGTTTCCACCCATTATTTCTTGTCCTGCCCTCTGATGCTTTGGAGAATAATTTGATCCTCTCCTCTTTGTGGCAGCCTCTCAAATGCTGGAATATTGCTATCATGTCCCACCTTGTCCTTCTTTTCTCTGGACTAGTCAACCCTGCCTCTCTCTATCTCCATCTCTATCTTTATCCCTCTCTATATCTATCTCTATATCTATCTATCTAACTCATCTCAGAAATATCTATATCTATGTCTATCAATATCCATCCTTCCATCCACCTCATCTATCTCATCTCTGTTTGTCTTCTTCTTCATTGTCTGCCTGCCTGCCTGTCTGTCTGTCTGTCTACCTATCTCTATCTCTATCTCAGAAATATCTATATCCATGTCTATCAATATCCATCCATCCATCCATCCATCCATCCATCCACCTCATCTATCTCATCTCTCTGTTTGTCTTCTTCTTCACTGTCTGTCTGTCTGACTGTCTGTCTGACTGTCTATCAACCTACCTACCTACCTATCTCTATCTCTATCTCAGAAATATCTATATCTATGTCTATCAATATCCATCCATCCATCCATCCACCTCATCTATCTCATCTCTCTGTTTGTCTTCTTCTTCATTGTCTGTCTATCTATCTATCTATCTATCTATCTATCTATCTATCTATCATCGGTCCCATCTCTGTCTATCTTCTTCATCATCCATCCATCCATCCATCCACTCACCCACCTACCTACCTACCTACCTACCTACCTCTATCTCTATCTCAGAAATATCTATATCTATGTCTATCAATATCCATCCATCTATCCATCCATCCATCCATCCATCCATCCATCCATCCTTCCATCCACCTCATCTATTTCATCTCTCTGTCTTCTTCTTCATTGTCTGTCTGTCTATCTATCTATCTATCTATCTATCTATCTATCTATCTATCTATCTATCTATCTATCTATCTATCTATCATCCCTGTCCCTGTCTCTGTCTATCTTCTTCATCATCCATCCATCCATCCATCCATCCATCCATCCATCCATCCTTCCATCCACCTCATCTATCTCATCTCTCTGTCTTCTTCTTCATTGTCTGTCTGTCTGTCTGTCTATCTATCTATCTATCTATCTATCTATCTATCTATCTATCTATCATCCCTGTCCCTGTCTCTGTCTATCTTCTTCATCATCCATCCATCCATCCATCCATCCATCCATCTATCTATCTCTATCTCTAGGATGTCCAAAATAGTCTTCCTGTGCAGTGATCAAAACACCTCTAGGGAAAAAAAAAGAAAGAAAGAAAGAAAGAAAGAAAGAAAGAAAGAAAGAAAGAAAGAAACTTTTCTAAGCAGCTTATTCAGCTGACATCAGAATAGTGTTCGAGCACAATGCTCGCATAAACTCCAGTGTGCCCTCCTTTCCCCACCACCCCACCCCTTCAAATAATAATAATAATAATAATAATAATAATAATAATAATAATAATAATAATAATAATAATAATAATACAACCACGGTCTGTGGATCAAAAGGCTTTCAGTTCCTTTTCCATAGTTATAATTGGCTTATCACCCTTGCCTTTATTATGTACTTTCAGCTTTCATGAGGCTAAAAATACTCGGAGTTAATCACTGGTGAATAGACTATTAAGCCTTCCTGTAAACCAGCGAGAAAATGGAAAGATATTTCTTCTGCCAAGGTTTTACAGTTGGGGGAGCAGGTGGGACAGCAGACCACACAACCCCCAATTGAGATGAAGGAAGGAAAAAAAAAAACCTCTCGCCAAATACTCCTGGTAGGCTGAATTTACTATCTCATTACTGGAAGACTTTAATTATATCTGGAGCTTCTATAATAACAAACGGTGTGTGACGAGGTCATAAACAGAAATTTCAATGTATCAGATTTCTATAAGTTACAGAGATTACAGCTCAGCTGTTTTTGTTTTTATTTTTTTACCCCCCTATCCATGAAAAAAGCAAAAAAGGAACTCTTGGGATGCAGGAGGAACAGGACAACATCTCTGGGCTGGAAAGGGCCAGCCGGTGCTCTCTGAGCTTAGTGGTTTCCTAGCAGACGTTTCATGACCCAAGCTAGGTAACATCATCAGGGCTAGTAAGGAATGGGGTTTGCTCGCAGTTTGTATTCTATTGGCTGAGAATACCTGAGAGTAAACAGGGAGCAAATCCCACTTCCTTCTTGCATTGATAATGTTACCTAGTTGGGTCATGAAACATCTGGAAGGAAATAACCAAGCTCAGAGAGCACCAAGGACCCCACAGTCCTTCTCCTTCTCCTTCTCCTTCTCCTTCTCCTTCTCCTTCTCCTTCTCCTTCTCCTTCTCCTTCTCCTTCTCCTTCTCCTTCTCCTCCTCCTCCTCCTCCTCCTTCTCCTTCTCCTCCTCCTCCTCATCATCACAAACCACACTCCCTTCTTGAAGATGTTACCTAGTTGCACAAGGAAAAGTCTGCAAGAAAAATAACCAAACTCAGAGAGCACCAAGGACCCCACAATTCTCCTCCTCCTCCTCCCCCCCTCCTCCTCTCCACAAATCCCATTCCCTTCTAGCACTGATGATGTTAGCTAGTTTGGGTAATGAGACATCTGCAAGAAAACAACCAAGCTCAGAGAGCACCAAGAACCCCATAGTTCTCCTCCTCCTCCTCCTCCTCCTCCTCCTCCTCCTCCTCCTCCTCCTCCTCCTCCTCATAAACCACACTCCCTTCTAGCCCTGAAGATGTTACCTAGTTGGACAAGGAAAAGTCTGCAAGAAAAATAACCAAACTCAGAGAGCACTAAGAACCCCACAGTCCTCCTCCTCCTCCTCCTCCTCCTTCTCCTCCTCCTCCTCCTCCTCCTCCTCCTTCCCCCTCCTCCTCTCCACAAATCCCATTCCCTTCTAGCACTGATGATGTTAGCTAGTTTGGGTAATGAGACATTTGCAAGAAAACAACCAAGCTCAGAGAGCACCAAGAACCCCATAGTTCTCCTCCTCCTCCTCCTCCTCCTCCTCCTCCTCCTCCTCCTCCTCATCATCATCATCATCATCCTCATCATCCTCATCATCATCATAAACCACACTCTCTTCTAGCCCTGAAGATGTTACCTAATTGGATAAGGAAAAGTCTGCAAGTAAAATAACCAAACTCAGAGAGCACCAAGGACCCCACAGTTCTCCTCCTTTATTTATTTATTTAATTTATTTTGTCGCATTTCTATGCCGCCCCACTCCCAAGGGACTCTGGGCAGCTCCTTCTCCACCTCCTCCTTCTCCTCCTTCTTAGAGAGGGCTGTAAAAGCACTGAGAAGCGATATATAAATCTAAGTGCTATTGCTATTGATGCCATGGTTGTTCCCCAAAGTTGCTTTTTCCAAAAGGCAACTGTCAGAACTCAGAGAGAGCACCAACGACCAGAGGACTGCAAGGGATATAAATCCTTCCATTCTCCACCATTCAATCAGAATGGATGAAGCTTCTTGGATGAGAAGCGAAACCTCTTCAAGGAAAACAAAACAAAACAAAAACAAAGCAAGTCCAGTTGCTTTTTGAAAAAGCACCTTTGGGATAGTTTGTTAAACGCCTGTGGCTTTGAGGAAACATTTGGCTGTTCTGCTCTTCTGGCTAAAAATTGGAACCACAGCAGGAGCACGAAGGAGCAAATACACACAAATATTTTTCTCGGTAGTAATTAATAGATGATTAATAAAAGGAACCCTTGGGATGAAGTAAGAAGAAACATTTCCAACGACGGCGATGGGATGAGATGACAGGAGGCACCTGATGGTTGAGAGCCAATCTTTAAGTGGTTCTGAAATTGCAATATATAACAATATTTATCTGTGTCTCCTCTGGTACATGCCATGACAAGGAGTGGAACAACTTATCAGCTAAAAAAAAAAGCAATTTCCATTAATCACTCGTTAATTATTAGTTAAGTATCACCTTAATTTAAAGTGTGCTTCCGAGGCGCCAAACACAGCTCGATACAGCTAGTTCTTGACTTACAACCGCAACAGAGACCAACCTTTCAGTTGCTAAGTGAGGCATCTGTCGAGCGAGACTTGCCCCATTTTACAACCCACCCTGCCGCAGTGGTTAAGCGAATCACTGCAGTTGTTCAATTAGTGGTGCGGTTGCTAAGTGAATCTGGCTTCCCCATTGACTGGGGACGAGGGTCGCAAAAGGCGAATCAGACGACCTTGCGACCGTCACAAATACGAGCCAGTGGCTATATTTTGATCACGTGACTGCGGGGATGATGCAATAGTCGTGAAAAAGGGTCAAAGGTCATTTCCTTCATTCTTTGAATCGTCACTAAGTGAAGAGTTGTTAGTTGAGAACAAGCTCCATTTGATCCCAGAAGAAACAGTAGAATCAAACAGTCAGACTCCACCTCACCTTTCCTTGACTTTGGTCTCCTTCTACTTGCTTGTCGTTAAGTCCTCTTTGGTGGTTACTCATCTTTGGCCATCACTGGAAGACTGCATCCACTTTTGGCCCCCAACATTACAAAAAAAAAAGACATTGAGTCTTTGGAAAAAGTGCAAAGAAGAGCAACTAAGATGATTAAAGGCCTGGAGACTAAACCATATGAAGAAGGGTTGCAGGAACTAAGTATGGCCAGTCTAGAGAAAAGGAGGAGTAGAGGGGGACATGAATAGCAGTATTTCAGTATTTGAGGGGCTGCACAAAGAGGAGGGGGTCAGCTTATTCTCCAAAGCACCTGAAGGCAGGACAAGAAACAATGGGTGGAAACTAATCAAGGAGAGAAGCAACCTGGAACTAAGGAGAAACTTTCTGACAGTGAGGACAATTAATCAGTGGAACAGCTTGCCACTGGAAGTGTAGGTGCTCCATCACTGGAGGTTTTTAAGATGACACTGGGCAGCCACTTGTCTCAAATTGTATAGGGTTTCCTGTTCTGTTCCCCGTCCCCACACAGGCAAACACACAACCAGGCACGCCTGCCAAGTTTTTATTCAGCAATCAGACAAGAAACCCTTGCAGATAAGAGTTTTGGCAGTCAACTGTGAAATGCCTGTCAAGTCAGTTTTCACTCACAGTAAGCAAGAGAGAGTTTATCCTCAGTTTGGTCCAGTAGCAAAAAAGTAATCCACGAAGCAAGAGTTAGCCAAGGTCCAATCCAAATATGTACAAGCCAGATTCCAGGTAACGCGATGTGATTCTCAGGTTTTTAACTTTGACCGTCACAAAGCCTGAAAGCAATCCCACCCACTTTTATTCCTTGTGGGGTGTGGCTCAGTGACTCAGCTCAATCTCTGGTCCTCCCACGCCTCTTTCGTTGCTGCGCACGCTTCTCCCTCCGACGCTGCCTGGGATCAAGCCAGGATTCATCATCCTCGCTCCTTATCTGTTGTTGTTCTGATATGCTTTCCTCCTGGCATATCCCAGGCTGAAACTCTTGGCTTTCGGATGGAACCTGAGGCATTGCCAGAGAGGAGGGTCCTGGAGAGGGAGGTTTTGTCAGTTCCTCCCCATTACCTTCTTGAGTCCACTTCCTCTGTTAGGACAGGCTCGGGAGTCGGGGTCACAACAGTTTCCTGCTTGAGCAGAGGGTTGGACTAGAAGACCTCCAAGGTGCCTTCTAGCTCTATTCCGATTGCTTGATTTTGATCACAATCTTGAGCATTTGGGATGCTCAAACACAAACAGTGCAAAGAAGAGCAACTAAGACGATTAAAGGCCTGGAGACTAAATCATATGAAGAATGATTGCAGGATTTGGGTATGGCCAGTTTAGAGAAAAGGATGACTAGGGAGGACATCAGTGATGGGTTGCCGCAAGTTCGGACCGGTTCGCAAGAACCGGTAATAAAACTGGCAGGAAGCCCCGCCTACTGCCCCAGATGTCATCATCGGCGATCTGCGCATACGCAGAAGCTTCCCATTGCGAACCAGTAGTAAAGCTAAGTAGAACCCACCCCTGGGGGAAATGATAACACTATTCCAGTATTTGAGGGGCTACCCCAAAGAGGAGGGGCGGGGTCAACACAATGATGGAATTCAAATTTTTTTACTACTGTTTCTATGGGTGTGTCTTGGTGGGCGTGGTGTTGCTTGGTGGGTGTTGCTTGGTGGGTGTGGCAGGGGAAGGATACTACAAAATCCCCATTCCGTCCCCACTCCTGAGGGAAGGATAGTGCAAAATCTCCATTCCCACCCCACTCTGGGATCAGCCAGAGGTGGTATTTGCCGGTTCTCCGAACTATTCACAATTTCCGCTACTGGTTCTCCAGAATCTGTCAGAACCTGCTGAATGGCAGCCCTGGGTCAACTTTTTTTTTCCAAAGCATCAGAAGGCAAGACAAGAAACAATGGATGGAAACTCATCAAGGAGAGAAGCAAACCTGAGAAACATCCTAACAATGAGAACAATTAACCGGGTGAACAGATTGCCACCAGAAGTTGTGGATGCTCCATCACTGGAGATTTTCAAGAAGAGACTGGACAGTCAATTGTCTGAAATGGTATGGGGTCTTCTGCTTGAGCAGGGGGCTGGACTAGAAGACCTCCAAGGTCCCTTCCAGCTAAATTCCGATTCTGTCCCAGGAGGAAAACTTCATCTTACAATTTGCGAATCCCAACGCTAGAACTTGGGCCCAGAGCAACTCAAAATGTTCCCATTCATCATCAAGACCAAACCCTAAAGAGCTCACATCTGTTGGAACCTCATATTGGACGTTGTCATGCCAACTCATAAGGAACGTTTTTGCTCAATATCTTCCTTCTGAAGCAAGGGAGCAATTACAGATTTTTATTTACCTACCATAAAATGAATTGTTAGCCCGTGGGAGAACTCATTGTAGGGCAAGAGCGAACAGAAATGACTCGGTGACCTCTATTTCACAGAGTGTGGACTATTTAAAGCAACTGGAAGAGGAGAAGACGAAGCATAAAACCACCGGCCAGCTGTCTTCTTCTGAAGGCCTGCTTTTGCTGATTTTCATGGCAACGCTTTGCTCCTCTCATTGTTTTGGGGGATGTCTTCTGCTTTTCCAAGTTCTGATTTGGCCAGGGGTAGAACAAAAGAAAGAAAGAGAGGGGGAGAGGTATGGCCACTCCAATTTTTGATACAATGAGAGAACCTCGCCCCCTCCCCCACCCCAGAGGGTGGTCATTTGCTCAGAGAATGGAGGGACTAACTTCTGGTGAGGAACAGCTGGATTTCACTATGGGAACCATAGTCAAATAAGAAGAGAATATTTGTAGCTTGGGGTTGAACTGTGGGATCCTTGGTGCTCTCTCAGTTTGGTGGTTTTCTTGTAGGCGTTTCATTACCCAACTAAGTAACTAGGTGCTACAAGGGTTTGTCAGAAGGAGGAGGAGGAAAGGAGGAGGAGGAGGAGGAAGAGGAGGAGGAGGAGGAGGAGGACAACGACTGTGGGGTCCTTGGTGCTCTCTGAATTTGGTTGTTTGGTTGCAGACATTTCATGACCCAATTAGCTAACATCCTCAGTAGTAGAAGAGAGTGAGGTGTTTGGAGTGAAGAACAAGGAGAGAGGCAGGAGGACGAGGAGGAGGAGGGGGGGAGGAGGAGGACTGTGGGGATACTCTCTGAGATTGATTGTCTTTTGGTATGTGTTTCATGATCCAACTAGGCAACACCATCAGTGCTAGAAGGGAGTGGGATTTGTTGTTATTTTTATATACTATTGGCTTGCTATGTCAGTGTGGGTGAAAGTGATGGCTCCTTCATTGGGCTATTTACTGAGTCAATCGCTCCGTGTCTGGGATAAACAGAGAGCAAAGCCCATTCCCTTCTAACACTGAGGATGTTCCCTAATTGGGCCATGAAACGTCTGCAAAAAAGCCACCAAGCTCAGAGAACACCAAGGACCTCACAATCCTCCTCCTTCTCCTCCTCCTCCTCCCCCTCCTCTCCACAAACCCCACTCCCTTTACCACTGATGACGTTCCCTAGTTGGGTCATGAAACATCTGCAAGAAGCTGAGAGAGTACCAAGGACCCCACAGTCATCATCCTCCTGCTCCTGCTCCTCCTCCTCCTCCTGCTCCTCCTCCTCCTCCTGCTCCTCCTCCTCCTCCTCCTGCTCCTCCTCCTCCTGCTTCTCCTCCTCCTCCTCCTCCTGCTCCTCCTCCTCTCCACAAACCCCACTCCCTTTACCACTGATGACGTTCCCTAGTTGGGTCATGAAACATCTGCAAGAAGCTGAGAGAGTACCAAGGACCCCACAGTCGTCGTCCTCCTGCTCCTGCTCCTGCTCCCCCTCCTCCTCCTGCTCCTCCTCCTCCTCCTCCTCCTCCTCCTCCTCCTCCTCCTCTCCACAAACCCCACTACCACTGATGACGTTCCCTAGTTGGGTCATGAAACATCTGCAAGAAGCTGAGAGAGTATCAAGGATCCCACAGTCGTCGTCCTCCTGTTCCTGCTCCTCCTCCTCCTCCTGCTCCTCCTGCTCCTCCTCCTCCTCCTCCTCTCCACAAACCCCACTCCCTTTACCACTGATGACGTTCCCTAGTTGGGTCATGAACATCTGCAAGAAGCTGAGAGAGCACCAAGGACCCCACAGTCATCATCCTCCTGCTCCTCCTCCTCCTCCTCCTCTCCACAAACCCCACTCCCTTTACCAATGATGACGTTCCCTAGTTGGGTCACGAAACATCTGCAAGAAAGCCACCAGGATCAGAGAACACCAAGGACCCCACAGTCTATTCTTGTTGCACATTTTGTAGCCTGCAAGTTAAAACACACGTTCTGAAGTTAAGCCTCCCTGTTTTGTAGTCACAGTGTTGAGTTGGAGCAAGGGGTGACCCTCTATTTACTCGATGCCTTTTAGAGGCTATTCCTTTCCTAATACCTCCACCCAAGCCTTTGATGGAACAGCCCCTTCCGTCTTTATAGACTTGAGCTGCCATCATGGGCTCTTCTCAACGAGGCCGTCACATTTCTCGACAATGGCTTTTTCCTCCTCGCCCAAAAACCTCAAAGTTGATCCCAGAGCCAAACCTGGAAAATGTCAACCTGGAAAATGTTACCCAGAGAGTGATTTGCATGCATTACTGAGTGACAGATGACATAAGTGAGCAACCTCACCTAATGGATGATTAATGGGTTTGATGTTGACCGTTGGCGCTGACTTGTTCTCTGGCTCTTTGGGGAACGTCAAAGACAGCTGGCATTTCCTTCTACCAGGGTAGCGAGTGATTTTTTTATTGGATTATTAGCTCTTTAGCCAACCTTTATTACTTTATAGGTGACTCAAGGTAGGGAGCATATGTAATACACCTTCCTCCTCCTATTTTCCCCACAACAACAACTACAACCCTATGTATTGGGTTGGGCTGAAAGAGAAGATCATCCAGGTGGCTTGTCATGCCTAAAGTGGGACTAAAATTCACCATCTCCTGGTGACTGCCCCAAAGCCACTCAGCTGGTTTTCATGCTTAAAGTGGGACTAAAATTCACCGTCTCCTGGTTTTCATGCCTAAAGTGGGACTAAAATTCACCATCTCCTGGTGACTGTCCCAAAGCCACTCAGCTGGTTTTCATGCTTAAAGTGGGACTAAAATTCACCGTCTCCTGGTGACTGTCTCAAAGCCACTCAGCTGGTTTTCATGCCTAAAGTGGGACTAAAATTCACCATCTCCTGTTGATTGTCCCAAAGTCACTCAGCTGGTTTTCATGCCTAAAGTGGGACTAAAATTCACCATCTCCTGGTGACTGTCCCAAAGCCACTCAGCTGGTTTTCATGCTTAAAGTGGGACTAAAATTCACCGTCTCCTGGTTTTCATGCCTAAAGTGGGACTAAAATTCACCATCTCCTGGTGACTGTCCCAAAGCCACTCAGCTGGTTTTCAGGCTTAAAGTGGGACTAAAATTCACCGTCTCCTGGTGACTGTCTCAAAGTCACTCATCTGGTTTTCATGCTTAAAGTGGGACTAAAATTCACCGTCTCCTGGTTTTCATGCCTAAAGTGGGACTAAAATTCACCATCTCCTGGTGACTGTCCCAGAGCCACTCAGCTGGTTTTCATGCTTAAAGTGGGACTAAAATTCACCATCTCCTGGTTTTCATGCCTAAAGTGGGACTAAAATTCACCATCTCCTGGTGACTGTCCCAAAGCCACTCAGCTGGTTTTCATGCTTAAAGTGGGACTAAAATTCACCGTCTCCTGGTGACTGTCCCAAAGCCACTCAGCTGGTTTTCATGCCTAAAGTGGGACTAAAATTCACCATCTCCTGGTGATTGTCCCAAAGCCACTCAGCTGGTTTTCATGCCTAAAGTGGGACTAAAATTCACCATCTCCTGGTGACTGTCCCAAAGCCACTCAGCTGATTTTCATGCTTAAAGTGGGACTAAAATTCACCATCTCCTGGTTTTCATGCCTAAAGTGGGACTAAAATTCACCATCTCCTGGTGACTGTCCCAAAGCCACTCAGCTGGTTTTCATGCTTAAAGTGGGACTAAAATTCACCGTCTCCTGGTGACTGTCCCAAAGCCACTCAGCTGGTTTTCATGCCTAAAGTGGGACTAAAATTCACCATCTCCTGGTGATTGTCCCAAAGCCACTCAGCTGGTTTTCATGCCTAAAGTGGGACTAAAATTCACCATCTCCTGGTGACTGTCCCAAAGCCACTCAGCTGATTTTCATGCTTAAAGTGGGACTAAAATTCACCATCTCCTGGTTTTCATGCCTAAAGTGGGACTAAAATTCACCATCTCCTGGTGACTGTCCCAAAGCCACTCAGCTGGTTTTCATGCTTAAAGTGGGACTAAAATTCACTGTCTCCTGGTGACTGTCTCAAAGCCACTCAGCTGGTTTTCATGCCTAAAGTGGGACTAAAATTCACCGTCTCCTGGTGACTGTCCCAAAGCCACTCAGCTGGTTTTCATGCCTAAAGTGGGACTAAAATTCACCATCTCCTGTTGATTGTCCCAAAGTCACTCAGCTGGTTTTCATGCCTAAAGTGGGACTAAAATTCACCATCTCCTGGTGACTGTCCCAAAGCCACTCAGCTGGTTTTCATGCTTAAAGTGGGACTAAAATTCACCGTCTCCTGGTTTTCATGCCTAAAGTGGGACTAAAATTCACCATCTCCTGGTGACTGTCCCAAAGCCACTCAGCTGGTTTTCATGCTTAAAGTGGGACTAAAATTCACCGTCTCCTGGTGACTGTCTCAAAGCCACTCAGCTGGTTTTCATGCCTAAAGTGGGACTAAAATTCACCATCTCCTGTTGATTGTCCCAAAGTCACTCAGCTGGTTTTCATGCCTAAAGTGGGACTAAAATTCACCATCTCCTGGTGACTGTCCCAAAGCCACTCAGCTGGTTTTCATGCTTAAAGTGGGACTAAAATTCACCGTCTCCTGGTTTTCATGCCTAAAGTGGGACTAAAATTCACCATCTCCTGGTGACTGTCCCAAAGCCACTCAGCTGGTTTTCAGGCTTAAAGTGGGACTAAAATTCACCGTCTCCTGGTGACTGTCTCAAAGTCACTCATCTGGTTTTCATGCTTAAAGTGGGACTAAAATTCACCGTCTCCTGGTTTTCATGCCTAAAGTGGGACTAAAATTCACCATCTCCTGGTGACTGTCCCAAAGCCACTCAGCTGGTTTTCATGCTTAAAGTGGGACTAAAATTCACCATCTCCTGGTTTTCATGCCTAAAGTGGGACTAAAATTCACCATCTCCTGGTGACTGTCCCAAAGCCACTCAGCTGGTTTTCATGCTTAAAGTGGGACTAAAATTCACCGTCTCCTGGTGACTGTCCCAAAGCCACTCAGCTGGTTTTCATGCCTAAAGTGGGACTAAAATTCACCATCTCCTGGTGATTGTCCCAAAGCCACTCAGCTGGTTTTCATGCCTAAAGTGGGACTAAAATTCACCATCTCCTGGTGACTGTCCCAAAGCCACTCAGCTGATTTTCATGCTTAAAGTGGGACTAAAATTCACCATCTCCTGGTTTTCATGCCTAAAGTGGGACTAAAATTCACCATCTCCTGGTGACTGTCCCAAAGCCACTCAGCTGGTTTTCATGCTTAAAGTGGGACTAAAATTCACCGTCTCCTGGTTTTCATGCCTAAAGTGGGACTAAAATTCACCATCTCCTGGTGACTGTCCCAAAGCCACTCAGCTGGTTTTCATGCTTAAAGTGGGACTAAAATTCACCATCTCCTGGTGACTGTCTCAAAGCCACTCAGCTGGTTTTCATGCCTAAAGTGGGACTAAAATTCACCATCTCCTGTTGATTGTCCCAAAGTCACTCAGCTGGTTTTCATGCCTAAAGTGGGACTAAAATTCACCATCTCCTGGTGACTGTCCCAAAGCCACTCAGCTGGTTTTCATGCTTAAAGTGGGACTAAAATTCACCGTCTCCTGGTTTTCATGCCTAAAGTGGGACTAAAATTCACCATCTCCTGGTGACTGTCCCAAAGCCACTCAGCTGGTTTTCAGGCTTAAAGTGGGACTAAAATTCACCGTCTCCTGGTGACTGTCTCAAAGTCACTCATCTGGTTTTCATGCTTAAAGTGGGACTAAAATTCACCGTCTCCTGGTTTTCATGCCTAAAGTGGGACTAAAATTCACCATCTCCTGGTGACTGTCCCAAAGCCACTCAGCTGGTTTTCATGCTTAAAGTGGGACTAAAATTCACCGTCTCCTGGTGACTGTCCCAAAGCCACTCAGCTGGTTTTCATGCCTAAAGTGGGACTAAAATTCACCATCTCCTGGTGACTGTCCCAAAGCCACTCAGCTGATTTTCATGCTTAAAGTGGGACTAAAATTCACCATCTCCTGGTTTTCATGCCTAAAGTGGGACTAAAATTCACCATCTCCTGGTGACTGTCCCAAAGCCACTCAGCTGGTTTTCATGCTTAAAGTGGGACTAAAATTCACCGTCTCCTGGTGACTGTCCCAAAGCCACTCAGCTGGTTTTCATGCCTAAAGTGGGACTAAAATTCACCATCTCCTGGTGATTGTCCCAAAGCCACTCAGCTGGTTTTCATGCTTAAAGTGGGACTAAAATTCACTGTCTCCTGGTGACTGTCTCAAAGCCACTCAGCTGGTTTTCATGCCTAAAGTGGGACTAAAATTCACCATCTCCTGGTGACTGTCTCAAAGCCACTCAGCTGGTTTTCATGCCTAAAGTGGGACTAAAATTCACCATCTCCTGTTGATTGTCCCAAAGCCACTCAGCTGGTTTTCATGCTTAAAGTGGGACTAAAATTCACCGTCTCCTGGTGACTGTCCCAAAGCCACTCAGCTGGTTTTCATGCCTAAAGTGGGACTAAAATTCACCATCTCCTGGTGATTGTCCCAAAGCCACTCAGCTGGTTTTCATGCCTAAAGTGGGACTAAAATTCACCATCTCCTGGTGACTGTCCCAAAGCCACTCAGCTGATTTTCATGCTTAAAGTGGGACTAAAATTCACCATCTCCTGGTTTTCATGCCTAAAGTGGGACTAAAATTCACCATCTCCTGGTGACTGTCCCAAAGCCACTCAGCTGGTTTTCATGCTTAAAGTGGGACTAAAATTCACTGTCTCCTGGTGACTGTCTCAAAGCCACTCAGCTGGTTTTCATGCCTAAAGTGGGACTAAAATTCACCGTCTCCTGGTGACTGTCCCAAAGCCACTCAGCTGGTTTTCATGCCTAAAGTGGGACTAAAATTCACCATCTCCTGTTGATTGTCCCAAAGTCACTCAGCTGGTTTTCATGCCTAAAGTGGGACTAAAATTCACCATCTCCTGGTGACTGTCCCAAAGCCACTCAGCTGGTTTTCATGCTTAAAGTGGGACTAAAATTCACCGTCTCCTGGTTTTCATGCCTAAAGTGGGACTAAAATTCACCATCTCCTGGTGACTGTCCCAAAGCCACTCAGCTGGTTTTCATGCTTAAAGTGGGACTAAAATTCACCGTCTCCTGGTGACTGTCTCAAAGCCACTCAGCTGGTTTTCATGCCTAAAGTGGGACTAAAATTCACCATCTCCTGTTGATTGTCCCAAAGTCACTCAGCTGGTTTTCATGCCTAAAGTGGGACTAAAATTCACCATCTCCTGGTGACTGTCCCAAAGCCACTCAGCTGGTTTTCATGCTTAAAGTGGGACTAAAATTCACCGTCTCCTGGTTTTCATGCCTAAAGTGGGACTAAAATTCACCATCTCCTGGTGACTGTCCCAAAGCCACTCAGCTGGTTTTCAGGCTTAAAGTGGGACTAAAATTCACCGTCTCCTGGTGACTGTCTCAAAGTCACTCATCTGGTTTTCATGCTTAAAGTGGGACTAAAATTCACCGTCTCCTGGTTTTCATGCCTAAAGTGGGACTAAAATTCACCATCTCCTGGTGACTGTCCCAAAGCCACTCAGCTGGTTTTCATGCTTAAAGTGGGACTAAAATTCACCATCTCCTGGTTTTCATGCCTAAAGTGGGACTAAAATTCACCATCTCCTGGTGACTGTCCCAAAGCCACTCAGCTGGTTTTCATGCTTAAAGTGGGACTAAAATTCACCGTCTCCTGGTGACTGTCCCAAAGCCACTCAGCTGGTTTTCATGCCTAAAGTGGGACTAAAATTCACCATCTCCTGGTGATTGTCCCAAAGCCACTCAGCTGGTTTTCATGCCTAAAGTGGGACTAAAATTCACCATCTCCTGGTGACTGTCCCAAAGCCACTCAGCTGATTCTCATGCTTAAAGTGGGACTAAAATTCACCATCTCCTGGTTTTCATGCCTAAAGTGGGACTAAAATTCACCATCTCCTGGTGACTGTCCCAAAGCCACTCAGCTGGTTTTCATGCTTAAAGTGGGACTAAAATTCACCGTCTCCTGGTTTTCATGCCTAAAGTGGGACTAAAATTCACCATCTCCTGGTGACTGTCCCAAAGCCACTCAGCTGGTTTTCATGCTTAAAGTGGGACTCAAATTCACCATCTCCTGGTGACTGTCTCAAAGCCACTCAGCTGGTTTTCATGCCTAAAGTGGGACTAAAATTCACCATCTCCTGGTGATTATCCCAAAGCCACTCAGCTGGTTTTCATGCTTAAAGTGGGACTAAAATTCACCGTCCCTGGTTTTCATGCCTAAAGTGGGACTAAAATTCACTGTCTCCTGGTGACTGTCTCAAAGCCACTCAGCTGGTTTTCATGCCTAAAGTGGGACTAAAATTCACCATCTCCTGGTGATTGTCCCAAAGTCACTCAGCTGGTTTTCATGCCTAAAGTGGGACTAAAATTCACCATCTCCTGGTGACTGTCCCAAAGCCACTCAGCTGGTTTTCATGCTTAAAGTGGGACTAAAATTCACCGTCTCCTGGTTTTCATGCCTAAAGTGGGACTAAAATTCACCATCTCCTGGTGACTGTCCCAAAGCCACTCAGCTGGTTTTCATGCCTAAAGTGGGACTAAAATTCACCATCTCCTGTTGATTGTCCGAAAGCCACTCAGCTGGTTTTCATGCCTAAAGTGGGACTAAAATTCACCGTCTCCTGGTGACTGTCCCAAAGCCACTCAGCTGGTTTTCATGCCTAAAGTGGGACTAAAATTCACCATCTCCTGTTGATTGTCCCAAAGTCACTCAGCTGGTTTTCATGCCTAAAGTGGGACTAAAATTCACCATCTCCTGGTGACTGTCCCAAAGCCACTCAGCTGGTTTTCATGCTTAAAGTGGGACTAAAATTCACCGTCTCCTGGTTTTCATGCCTAAAGTGGGACTAAAATTCACTGTCTCCTGGTGACTGTCTCAAAGCCACTCAGCTGGTTTTCATGCCTAAAGTGGTACTAAAATTCACCATCTCCTGGTGATTGTCCCAAAGCCACTCAGCTGGTTTTCATGCCTAAAGTGGGACTAAAATTCACCATCTCCTGGTGACTGTCCCAAAGCCACTCAGCTGGTTTTCATGCTTAAAGTGGGACTAAAATTCACCGTCTCCTGGTTTTCATGCCTAAAGTGGGACTAAAATTCACCATCTCCTGGTGACTGTCCCAAAGCCACTCAGCTGGTTTTCAGGCTTAAAGTGGGACTAAAATTCACCGTCTCCTGGTGACTGTCTCAAAGTCACTCATCTGGTTTTCATGCTTAAAGTGGGACTAAAATTCACCATCTCCTGGTTTTCATGCCTAAAGTGGGACTAAAATTCACCATCTCCTGGTGACTGTCCCAAAGCCACTCAGCTGGTTTTCATGCTTAAAGTGGGACTAAAATTCACCATCTCCTGGTTTTCATGCCTAAAGTGGGACTAAAATTCACCATCTCCTGGTGACTGTCCCAAAGCCACTCAGCTGGTTTTCATGCTTAAAGTGGGACTAAAATTCACCGTCTCCTGGTGACTGTCCCAAAGCCACTCAGCTGGTTTTCATGCCTAAAGTGGGACTAAAATTCACCATCTCCTGGTGATTGTCCCAAAGCCACTCAGCTGGTTTTCATGCCTAAAGTGGGACTAAAATTCACCATCTCCTGGTGACTGTCCCAAAGCCACTCAGCTGATTTTCATGCTTAAAGTGGGACTAAAATTCACCATCTCCTGGTTTTCATGCCTAAAGTGGGACTAAAATTCACCATCTCCTGGTGACTGTCCCAAAGCCACTCAGCTGGTTTTCATGCTTAAAGTGGGACTAAAATTCACTGTCTCCTGGTGACTGTCTCAAAGCCACTCAGCTGGTTTTCATGCCTAAAGTGGGACTAAAATTCACCATCTCCTGGTGATTGTCCCAAAGCCACTCAGCTGGTTTTCATGCCTAAAGTGGGACTAAAATTCACCATCTCCTGTTGATTGTCCGAAAGCCACTCAGCTGGTTTTCATGCCTAAAGTGGGACTAAAATTCACCGTCTCCTGGTGACTGTCCCAAAGCCACTCAGCTGGTTTTCATGCCTAAAGTGGGACTAAAATTCACCATCTCCTGTTGATTGTCCCAAAGTCACTCAGCTGGTTTTCATGCCTAAAGTGGGACTAAAATTCACCATCTCCTGGTGACTGTCCCAAAGCCACTCAGCTGGTTTTCATGCTTAAAGTGGGACTAAAATTCACCGTCTCCTGGTTTTCATGCCTAAAGTGGGACTAAAATTCACCATCTCCTGGTGACTGTCCCAAAGCCACTCAGCTGGTTTTCATGCTTAAAGTGGGACTAAAATTCACCATCTCCTGGTGACTGTCTCAAAGCCACTCAGCTGGTTTTCATGCCTAAAGTGGGACTAAAATTCACCATCTCCTGGTGATTATCCCAAAGCCACTCAGCTGGTTTTCATGCTTAAAGTGGGACTAAAATTCACCGTCTCCTGGTTTTCATGCCTAAAGTGGGACTAAAATTCACCATCTCCTGGTGACTGTCTCAAAGCCACTCAGCTGGTTTTCATGCTTAAAGTGGGACTAAAATTCACCGTCTCCTGGTGACTGTCCCAAAGCCACTCAGCTGGTTTTCATGCTTAAAGTGGGACTAAAATTCACCATCTCCTGGTGACTGTCTCAAAGCCACTCAGCTGGTTTTCATGCCTAAAGTGGGACTAAAATTCACCATCTCCTGGTGATTGTCCCAAAGCCACTCAGCTGGTTTTCATGCTTAAAGTGGGACTAAAATTCACCGTCTCCTGGTTTTCATGCCTAAAGTGGGACTAAAATTCACCATCTCCTGGTGACTGTCTCAAAGCCACTCAGCTGGTTTTCATGCTTAAAGTGGGACTAAAATTCACCGTCTCCTGGTGATTGTCCCAAAGCCACTCAGCTGGTTTTCATGCCTAAGGCGGGACTAGAACACTCTGTCTCCTGGTGATTGGCTCAAACTCAGGCTCAAATAGGAGTCTGAGTGGCGCAGCAGACTAATGCTACTGTTAACGGTAGTATTTAGCTTCCAGCTGCCTGCAATTACTGCGAGTTCAAGTCTCACCAGGCTCAAGGTTGACTCGGCCTTCCATCCTTTCTAAGGTAGGTAAAATGAGGACCTGGTTTGTGGGGGCAATAAGCTGACTTTGTATAAAAAAATATACAAAAGTATGAAGGCTATTGCTTAATGCATTGTAAGCCACCCTGAATCTCCGGAGAAGGGCGGCAAATAAATAAAAAATAATAATAAAAAAAATTCACCCAGCTGGCTTTCATGCCTTCACTTGCATTCCCCATGTCTCAGAAAATCTGGCCAGGTAATTGAGTAGTAGCTCCCTTCTTCGTGATCTAGAACGTTGGGGCGATGGGAGCTGTTTGCATACGCGGCGTAATTAAATGTCCATCAGCCGTGGGCTGTCAAAAGATCAACACCCATTGACAGTTTGCTTTAAGTGGCCCAATTAGCGTAACAAACGACTTGCCAAAAGTTCTGAAGGCATCCTGTTGATTAATGCCATCCATCTCTCAAACCAGGCAGCAGACGGCCGAGCCATTCCACGCTAATGATGATTATTATATATATATATATACACATGCATGTTTAGAGGAAGCTTGCTATCGGAGAAATAAGGAGTTTTACAAGTCACTTAGGTGCCTTTTAAAGAGCATTAAAAGTCAGCCGCGTGTTAGGCCTTGCCTGGGAAAGGAGCTGGGCTCCTGCAAGAGTTGATCAAGAGAACTGGAATTTTGGAGGGGAGGAAGGAAGGATTTGGAGCAGAGGTGGGTTTCAGCAGGTTCTGACCAGTTCTGGAGAACCGGTAGCAGAAATTTTGAGCAGTTCAGAGAACGGGTTCTAAAAATTCCTACTGGCCCTGCCTCCATCTATTCTCTGCCTCCTGAGTCCCAATTGATTGGGAGGAAATGGGGATTTTAAGAGCCTGTAGTTCAGTAGTAGTCTGTAGTACAGATTTTAAGAGCCTGTAGCACAGAAATGGGGATTTTAAGAGCCTGTAGTACAGTGGACTAAAGGACTGTAATTAACATCTGCTGCTTGCAATTACTGCAAGTTCGAATCTCTCCAAGGCTCAAAGTTGACTCAACCTTCCATCCTTTCAAAGGTAAGTGAAATGAAGACCCAGTTTGTGGGGGCAATAAGCTGACTTTGTATAAATATACAAAAGGATGAAGGCTATTGCTTAACACATTGTAAGCCGCCCTGAGTCTCCGGAGAAGGGCGGCATATAAATTAAAGCAAAAAAATAAAATAAAAAAATTGCAGTAACCTTCCCCTGGATTGGGGACGAAATGGGGATTTTACAGTATCCTTCCCCAGCCAAGCCACCAAGCCACGCCCACCGAACCAGTAGTAAAAATTTGTGAAACCCACCACTGATTTGGATTCAGAAAGACAGGCACCTGCGGCAAGGGGAGGAGTTCAATCAGAATAGAGATGGAAGGGACCTTGGAGGTCTTCTAGTCCAACCCCCACCCTCCTGCTCAAACAGGAGACCCTATACCCATGATGGGGAACCTATGGCACAGCGTGCCCAAAGTGGCATGCAAAGCCATGTTGCACGCGTGGCCTTGCCTGTTTGTCTTTCTGGCATGCATGCGACAATCTTTTTTTTTTTTTAATTTGATTTATATGCCACCCTTCTCCGGAGACTCAGAGTGGCTTACAATGTGTTAAGCAATAGCCTTCATCCTTTTGTATATTTATACAAAATCAGCTTATTGCCCCCACAAACTGGGTCCTCAATTTACCTACCTTAGAAAGGATGGAAGGCTGAGAATGAAATATTTTAGGAAATATTAAAAAGACAGAATATTAGGTTTTCCTGGATGAGAAATGGAGAAGCATGTTTTAAAGACAAAGCAGCTCCCACCTTCTTGCTCCCCTCACCCTCTGTCAATGGGCCAGAGGCAGAAACTCAATTCCCTCCCATCTTTGTCCATGGACCATCATCTGCAACACAATAGGACTCATCTAGCAACAGAAACTCACCACATGGCACCTGGGAAGATTACATCAGCCAGCAAGGCTAGCTAAGACCCCCACCCCCTGGGAGTCTGACAACCAATTAGGATACTCTTTCGGGGCTTTGAAGTTCAAAGCCAGAGAGGACATAAAACCCGGAGACTCGCAGCATCTCCACCCTTTTTCTGTTCAGGAACTCAAACCATGTGATCCTGTCCACCATTAAACCATCTTTCCAAGCAGTCTCCATGTTCCCAGTGTCTTTTTCCCCACTTGGAGCTGAACCCAGAAGGATATTTCTTCTAACAAATCTGTAAGTGTATAACACTGTGTTCTATTTCTTTATTCCTATGTTAGCACTATATTTACTTTATCTTAATCACAGGTAGTCCTCAACTGATGACCACAATTGGAGTGGCATAAGGTCTCCTACTCCAGCTCTGTTATTCTGAATTCCATTCAGGTTATGCAGGGATTAACCTCTAGTCATTCTGACCTGTCAAATTCTTTGATTTTGTTTAAAGCTACCCGTTTTTAAAAAACAAAAAAAAAAACAAAAAACAAAACCTTCTTGTATCATTTTCACTGCAGACAATCCATAAAAGAAAATTAGAACAATTGGGTTAATCCGCCCTGGGTATTCGGAGTAATTCAATCCCCTTTAATGAAATGTGTGCTTCTTGTAGGAAGTGTGTATTTTGCTGGCACAGCCCAAGGGCATTAAAAAGAAATCTTCGCAGACCAAGGGAGGAAGAAATGGTCTCCTTGAGAAAAATAATTGGAGATCTGTGAAGATTGACCATCCATAAGCAATGTTTCTCATCCTTAGGATCTCTAAGATGTGTGGACTTCCACTCCCAGAATTCCCAAGGCCATCATGATGTAGAGGGAAATTAATCAACAGAATAAATGGGGAGTTTGGCATGATCGTACTACATGTAGTAGATTTAGGAGGGATCCACCTTGGTTCTCCAAATTGACTCAAGACCCATCGAAATCCAATTCTCTCCCCAGCAGTAGGAACTACTACATGATAGTCGCTTTTGCAGGTACACCTTCAACTTCTCTGTAATGTTTGAAAGCAGTAAATTGCTCAGGAAGGAGCCTGGTGGCGCAGTGGACTAAGTGCTGTTAAAGTAGCACTTAGATGCCAGCTGCCTGCAATTACTGCAAGTTCGAATCTCACCAGGCTCAAGGTTGACTCAGCCTTCCATCCTTTCGAGGTAGGTAAAATGAGGACCCGGTTTGTGGGGGCAATGAGCTGACTTTGTATAAAAAAGAACACCGCTTGGGGTGTGGGGGCGAAAGTCCTACTAAGCATGTATATACAAAGGTATGAAGGCTATTGCTTAACGCATTGTAAGCCGCGCTGAGTCTCCGGAGAAGGGCGGCATATAAATCAAACTAATAAATGAATGAATGAATGAATGAATGAATGAATGAATGAATGAATGAATAAATAATACAATTCAGTGCAGTTTACTTTGAAGGGTTTGTGTAGGACAGGGGTCAGCAACCTGCAGCTCTGGAGCTGCATGTGGCTCTTTCACCCCTCTGCTGAGGCTCCCTGTCACTCAAAATATGCGTCACAACTGCCAATGTGCGACACCTACCGGCACACGATTTATTGAGCTTTTCAACCTTCAGTAGGTCAGCCATAGATAAATCCAAGAAACGAAAAGTTTCAGAAGAAAACAGAACGTTTAATTCAAATACATCTGCTAGTTTTGTGGCCGCTCAAGAAATAGTCAGGCATGGGAAGGATTTTGTGGCTCCCGGTGTTTTCTTTTCTGTGAGAAGCGGGTCCAAATGTCTCTTTGAGTGTTTAAGGTTGCAGACCCCTGGTGTAGGAGAAGGAATGGCAGAATCTGGGTGGTGGTAGTGGAGTAAAAAGGGAGGTCAGCCTAGAATTCCTACGTAGTCACAAGTGAACTAAATCTAACTTCTTTTGAGCGCCATGGACTCTTATCTAATTCTAACTAGACGTCTGTACGGGTTCTCCATCATCCACATCATGGTTGTCCCAAAAGTACTTTTTTCAGGAGGCAACTGGACTTCCTTGTTTTGTTTTGTTTTTTTTCCTTTTGAGGACGTCTTGCTTCTCATCCAAGAAGCTTCTTCAGTTCTGACTGGATGGTGGGGAATGGAAGGATTTCTATTCCTTACAGACAGCTGGTCATTTGCAACCTTTTAGAGAGTCATTGAGGCCACTTGGAGGTTTATCTGTGTCCTCAGGGTCACCTGTGTGGTGCTAATGCTTCCTGTAGTCTGCAGGAACCATTAGCCCGTAATGGTTCTAGTTTTCTCTGGAAATCCACTTCTACTTCTATACACCATTCAGTAGGAATGGATTTCCAGAGAAAAATTGCTGACTACAGGAACCATTAGCATCACTCAGGTGACCCTGAGGACACAGATCAACCTCCAAGTGGCCTCAACAACCCTCTAAAAATATGCAAATGACCAGCTATCTGCAAGGAATATAAATCCTTCCATTCCCCATCATCCAGTCAGAGCTGAAGAAGCTTCTTGGATGAGGAGCAAAATGTCTTCAAACGAAAAAAAACTAAGAAAGTCCAGTTGCCTCCTGTAAAAGCACCTTTGGGACAACCAGGACCTGGATGACCGAGAATCTCTATAGACTATTGGCGTGATAAATGGTGTGGAAGGTGGAGAGCTGAGGGAGAATTTGGAAGGACAAATCTTAGCCACACATTGTTCACACCGAGAGCGTATGTACCAAAGACAAATTCCTTGTGTGTCCGATCACACTTGGCCAATAAAGAATTCTATTCTATTCTATTCTATTCTATTCTATTCTATTCTATTCTATTCTATTCTATTCTATTCTATTCTATTCTATTCTATTCTATTCCATTCCATTCCATTCCATTCCACTCCACTCCACTCCACTCCACTCCACTCCACTCTACTCCACTCTACTCCATATTTCTATTCCATTCCATTCCATTCCTTTTTTTTTTTTTTTTAAAGAAATTTTATTGATTTTCCAAAACAAAAAAGAAAATATGCAATCAATCTCTGCTATCGGAGGTACAGTGTGTTTACAGTAAAGTGAAACAAATAATGGTAACCATACGGTTTCAGTCTTAACTATTCATGAACTATACAATATGACTATAATACATGTGCCAGGTCAAATTTCAAAAGTCATGTTTTCGTCTTATTTTTAAGCCAATGGTACCAAATACCCCATACATCGTAATATCTTGAGTTTTCCTCATTTTTTAGCTCACTTGTCAGTTTCGCCATTTCTGCGCACTCTAAGATCTTATTTATTAGAGTATCTTCTGAGGGTAGAAGTTTGTTTTTCCAGCATTTTGCGAAGGCTAATCTAGCCGCAGTTATAATCTGAATTATCAATTGGGTTTTGTTGTTGTTTAAGGCCTCTTCAGTTATACCTAGGAGGAAGAGTTCCGGGAGTAGGGCTACCTCCTGTCCTGTTATTTCACAGAGCCAATGTTGAATTTTGGACCAATACTTTCTAGACTCAGGGCAAGTCCACCATAGATGATAGAAGGTGCCAACCGATTTTCCACATTTCCAACATGTGGGAGAGAGATTTGGAAACATCTTAGCTAGCTTCGCTGGGGCTAAATACCATCTATGAAGCAATTTGTAATGGTTTTCCCTAAACGTTGTCGATTTAGTTATTTTATAATTTCTATTCCAAGCTATCTCCCAATCATTGAAGTTTAATCTATATCCTAAGTTTTTTCCCAGATGTTTAATTGTCTTTTTGCTATAGACTCTGCCTTATCTTCATCTAGTAAAAAGTGATAAATTTTTGTTAACATTTTTTTTTCTGGTCCCCAAATTATTTTGTCAAAATTTCCATGTTTCGCTGCTATTCCAAATTTGTCTCTGTCTTTTTGAAATCTTGAATTGATCCGAGTATAATTCCACCAGTCCAAACTAAAGCCCTGCTCTCTCAATAGCTCCAGGGATTTTAGTTTCCCTTCTTCATCGAGGATGTCTTTATATGTACCCCATTTTTGATCATCTCTCCTAATTGGAGCCGCCAGTGCTTCTATAATAGAGAGCCAGATGGGTACCTTAGTATAGATCTTCTGTCTAATTTCGGTCCATGTACAGATGAGGGTCTCCCTGATTTTGTGCTTATGGAAATAGGATTTTTTCTTATTCTTTATATCCCAGAGATGAGAGTGCCATCCTTCTAGGAGGTCATGGCCTTCCAAAGTCAGGGTTCTCCTATCCTGTAACTTGATCCACTCCTTGATCCAAATTAATTTTGCAGCCTTTTGATATAGTTCCCAGTCAGGGAGCCCAAAGCCTCCCAGATTCCTTTTCCCTTGGAGTATCTTAAAAGAAATCCTCGATTTCTTACCCTCCCACAAAAAGTTCCTGATGTGTTTGTTCAGGTCCAAAAAGAATTTCTTGTCTAGTATTAGCGGGATATTTTGGAATAGAAACAGAATTTTTGGTAGGATGTTCATTTTGATCGCTGCAATTTTACCGATCAAAGACAATTTGAGCTTTTTCCACCTTTCAAGGTCTTGGAATGTTTTCTGTAAAAAGGGAGTGTAATTATCCTCTTTTAATGAGGAAAATCTCGCGGTAATCCATATTCCCAGATACTTTATTTTCCTAACTATCTGGAGGCCTAATGATTTTTCCAATTCTTCCTTTTGTAAATCTGTCATGTTTTTCACTATAATTTTAGTTTTATTCTTATTGAGTTTTAGGCCCGCCACCTCTCCATACTCCTGGATTTCCTGCATTAACTTTACACCAGATTCTAGTGGGTCTTCCATTATGAGGGCTACGTCATCCGCGAAGGCTTGGGTTTTAAAGGTTTCATTCCTAATCTTTAATCCCTTAATCTCTTTGTTGGTTCTTATCTTTCTGAGTAGCACCTCTAGCGCCAGGATATATAGTAAGGGAGATAAAGGACATCCTTGTCTCACTCCTTTTTGGATCTGGAACAACTGGGTTCTATCTCCATTCACTAGAATGTTTGCCCTCTGGTTTTTATATATGTTCTCAATCATCTTCCTAAAGTTGGTGCCAAATCCCATTAGATCAATTTGATTTATCATAAAGGTCCAATTCAAATTGTCGAATGCCTTTTGGGCATCGACAAACATTAAGGCCAGCTGTTTTTCAGGATGTTGTTCGTAATATTCGAAGGTGTTTAGAACTGTCCTCAAATTGTCCCTGATCTGTCTCCCTGGGAGAAAGCCATTTTGGTCTTTATGGATCCAGCGATTTAATATTTTTTTGAACCTCTCCGCAATAATATTCATGAACAGTTTATAATCTGCATTCAACAATGAGATCGGTCTATAGTTGGGTATCTGTTTCGGGTCGGCACCTTCTTTCAGTATAAGCGTCAAATACGCTTCCCTCCACGAATCTGGGATTGTGGTACCCGCCAGGGCCTCGTTTAGAATTTCTAGCAGCTCTAATTTTAGGGTGTCATCAAATTTTTGATATAATTCCCCGGGGAGACCATCTATTCCATTCCATTCCATTCCATTCCACTCCACTCCACTCCACTCCACTCCACTCCACTCCACTCTACTCCACTCTACTCCATATTTCTATTCCATTCCATTCCATTCCGTTCCGTTCCGTTCCGTTCCGGTCCATTCCATTCCATTCCATTCCATTCCATTCCATTCCATTCCATTCCACTCCACTCCACTCCACTCCACTCCATATTTCCATTCCATTCCATTCCATTCCACTCCACTCCACTCCACTCCACTCCACTCCATATTTCTATTCCATTCCATTCCATTCCATTCCATTCCATTCCACTCCACTCCACTCCACTCCACTCCACTCCATATTTCCAGTCCATTCCATTCCATTCCACTCCACTCCACTCCACTCCACTCCACTCCACTCCACTCCACTCCATATTTCTATTCCATTCCATTCCATTCCATTCCATTCCATTCCATTCCATTCCATTCCATTCCACTCCACTTCAGTCCATATTTCTATTCCATTCCACTCCACTCCACTCCACTCCACTCCACTCCACTCCACTCCACTCCACTCCACTCCACCCCATCCCATCCTATTCAGCCGAGGTATAATTGTCCTGTCTCTATAGTCTCCATGCGTGATCCCCAGATCCCTAACATCTACTGCTAATCCTGTCTTCCACAGATTGGCCTGATCCCTGCTTAAAACTGCCTGTCACACTTTGTGGATCCGCTTAAAATTCCCACATCTAGATCTTTACACTCCAGTGGATCAAAGTTCCAGCTAATGGAATGAAAACACTCCCTATGAAGAAGTAGAACAACAGCCTTTATCGGGTTGACAGAAAGAGTATTATAAAACAATCAGAAAAGAGGAAATTATTGGCGTGATAAACGGAATGGAAGCTGAAGAGATGAGGGGAGAATTTGGAAGGACAAATCTAAGCCACAGACTGTTCAGCCAAGGTATAATTGTCCTCCGTTCTGACAACTCCGACTTAAAAAAAAAACCCGCCTCAATTGTGCAATGACAATTGAGTTACAGTCTTTCCTTGAACTTCAGTAGCTTTCCCTTTTGTGCCCAGATACACGTCTGCATAGATAATGTGTTCCCTTTCAGAAAAATGACGCGGCTTCCTACAAGTGCTTCTTAGGTCCTTGACATTCGCATTAGCAAGTGAGCTCGACCGTAAAACACAGCAGCGTGAAGTTTCTCCAGCCTCCTAGTCCTTCCCTCCCATATGCCAGAGGGGGGCAGCCTGTCAGGCCTGGAAGCAATCTTTGGCATTGGATCTTCCGGCCTGCCACATTTAGTGTTGTGGGAAACTGGGAGGAGGGGGGGATTGTATGGAGTTGGAGATATATCTAGCCATAATAACATTCCTTTCTCTGAGAGTCAAGGACATCTTGCCCTGCACCTGGAGGGCTGTGACTGGGAGGCATCTCCAGTTGGGATGGTGCTTTGATTGGACCATGTGATGGACTTGTGGGTGCTGGGGCAGGGACTTGGACTTCCTTTGGGTGGGGAAAACCTGGAAGATTTCAGATTCGGGTTTTCCCAGATGTGCCAATATGACATCTCTAATAAAATGGAACTTTGAGGAACTTCTAGCCTCGGAGTCTTCTTTCGTTGGGGGTCTTACTTGGAACCCTGACATTTACTCCTACTTTCGTATCACAATGCAGGCACAAACATTCCTAATTTCACAACACATGGACACACTTACTTCACCATTGTTTCAACTGGGAAATGGTGAGTATCCTAGACCAGGGGTCTGCAACCTTAAAACACTCAAAGAGCCATACGGATCCATTTCCAACAGAAAACATCGGGAGCCACAAAACCTGGATGGGCGTGGCCAACTCAACGTCACTCACTTCCACCAATCACATGTCCCCCTAGCTGCACTTACCCAGCTGGTCATTAGGACAGAGAACTGGTTGTTAAAAAATACCAGGAACCACAAAACCCTTTTAACATTTCTCTCCCTCTCCCTCTCCCTCTCCCTCTCCCTCTCCCTCTCCCTCTCCCTCTCCCTCTCCCTCTCCCTCTCTCTCTCTCTCTCTATCGCTATCTCTCTGTCTCTGCCCCAGCCATTTCTCCATCCCCCCCATTGTCCTTACCTTCTCAGGCCAGGCGAGGAATGACTGGGAGGGGAGGGTGAGGGGCGGGGCCAGCCAGTGGTGGGATCACCCAACAGGGAGCCACAGCAGAGGGCTCAAAGAGCCACATGCGGCTCCGGAGCCGTACGTTGCTGACACCCATCCTAGACCAAGACCAATCCAAAAATGCTAGAGAATTGCTGGAAGCTTGGCACTCAGATAAATGAGCCATCAACAGACACATAGAGATAAACAACTTCTACAGTACTTTCAGGAAGTATCCAGTTGCCCCCTTCACTTTTGTCAATTTTATTATGCTGCAGCCTGATTCTACAATTAGAATTACAATAGAATAGAGCTGGAAGGCACCTTGGAGGTATTCTAATCCAGCCCCCTGTTCAAGCAGGAGGCCCTATACCATTTCAGGCAGGTTGATGTCCAGTCTTTTCTTAAAAACCTCCAGTGATGAAGCACCTACAACTTCTGAAAAAAAGGTGTTCCACTGATTAATTGTCCTCACTGTTAGGAAGTTTTGGAGAATATTATTATTCTCCAAAGCACTAGAGGGCAGGACAAGAAACAATGGATGGGAACTAACCAAGGAGAGAAGCAACCTGGAATTAAGGAGAAACTTCCTGACAGTGAGGACAATTAACCAGTGGAACTGCTTGCCACCAGGAGCTGTGGATGCTTCATCACTGGAGGTTTTTAAGAAGAGACTGGACAGTCACTTGTCTGAGATGGTACAGGGTCTCCTGTTTGAGCAGGGGGCTGGACTACAAGACCTCCAAGGTCCCTTCCAGCTCTATTCTGTTCTAAGTAAATAAGTTTCTCGGATTTGATTTAAGCATTGGTCTCGCCAAACACAACCTTTCCTTCTACTTCATCTCCTTGCTGACTTATATAGGACAACCTGCTACAAAGCGGTGATGCCGTGGTGTTAAAGATTTAGGGAACATCCGTATGGAATTTTCGTGCTGTTCCAGATTAAGTTTCTCAGCTGAATGAGCCTAGACCACCCTCTGTGTCCGCCAGCTGAACTCTTCTTTTTATTCTTCGGTTTTTTTTCCCCCTCTGCCTCAGCTGAACAGTATTTAAAACCTGTAGCCTTTCAGTGCTGCAGCTCTCTGGAGCATCTCAACCGTCCATTCCTTCATCTCCAAGATCTCCTGCCTTATTGTGTCTCCCGGTTTGTGGCCATCCTAGATGATGTTAAGACTCTAGAAAGAGGGCAGAGAAGAGCAACAAAGATGATGAGGGGACCGGAGGCTAAAACACATACAAGAATGGTTGCAGAAACTGGACATGGCTAATCTAGTGAAGAGAAGGACTTGGGGTGACATGACAGCAGTGTAGCAGTATTTGAGGGGCTGCCACAAAGAAGAGGCGCTCAGACTATTCTCCAAAGCCCCTGAAGGCAGGAGAAGAAATGATGGGTGGAAACTAATCTAGAAGAGAAGCAACTTAGAACTAAGGAGAAATTTCCTGACAGTTAGAACAATTAATCAGTGGAACAACTTGCCTGCAGAAGTTGTAAATGCTCCAACACTATTTTCTATTTTCTATTTTCTATTTTCTATTTTCTATTTTCTATTTTCTATTTTCTATTTTCTATTTTCTATTTTCTATTCTATTCTATTCTATTCTATTCTATTCTATTCTATTCTATTCTATTCTATTCTATTCTATTCCATTCCATTCCATTCCATTCCATTCCATTCCATTCTATTCCATTCCATTCCATTCCATTCCATTCCATTCCATATTTTCTATTCTATTCCATTCCATTCCATTCCACTCCACTCCACTCCATTCTTATTTCCTATTCTATTCTATTCTATTCTATTCTATTCTATTCTATTCTATTCTATTCCATTCCATTCCATTCCATTCCATTCCATTCCATTCCATTCCATTCCTCTCCATTCCATATTTTCTATTCTATTCCATTCCATTCCATTCCACTCCACTCCACTCCATTCTTATTTCCTATTCTATTCTATTCTATTCTATTCTATTCTATTCTATTCTATTCTATTCTATTCTATTCTATTCTATTCTATTCTATTCTATTCCATTCCATTCCATTCCATTCCATTCCATTCCATTCCTCTCCATTCCATATTTTCTATTCTATTCCATTCCATTCCACTCCACTCCACTCCACTCCACTCCACTCCATTCTTATTTCCTATTCTATTCTATTCTATTCTATTCTATTCTATTCTATTCTATTCTATTCTATTCTATTCTATTCTATTCTATTCTTTCCATATTTCTATTCTATTCTATTCTATTCTATTCTATTCTATTCTATTCTATTCTATTTCCGTCAAGGAGAAAGACAACTTGATAGTTCACCTTCAGGGAAGTGTGTGTGTTTGTTTGTTTGTGACCTGATTAAGACACATCTTAATCTTAAGTGGGAAGGAGGTGCCTTGTGTCTGTAAACAAATTATTGGATTTGCCTTTGCGTGAAGACATGTTTGTCTTTCCAGATCCGGCGGGAATGGGAAAGCGAGGCATCGTTAAATGTCCCTTTTTCTCAACCCTTTGAGATCGGGTTTTGGCTTTTGAAGGCTTGAAGAATGGAAGGAGCTGTGGTGTTATGAACATATCCTTTTTATTTGATTTGATAAACTGCCACCTGACTTTGAGCTACCCGAAACCAACATAGCTTTTCTCCTACAAAGTTAAAAATGTTTAGTAATTCTGAATAGCAGGGTTCCAAGAGGCTGCCACAAAGAAGAGGGGTTCAAACTATTTATGCAAAGCACTTGAAGACAGGAGAAGAAACAATGGATGGAAACTAACCAAAGAGAGAGATTTTGGAGAATTAAGGAGACATTTCCTGACAGTGACAACAAGTATTCAGTGGAAAAAACCTGCTTCCAGAAATTGTGGGTGCTCCCAACACTGGAGTCTGTAGAGATTTTCAGTCATCCAGGTGTTGTGGCCCGCCAGTGGCCTGCGCAGATTGTGGCTGATCCCGACGAGGAGGAGGCTGGTGTGGTGTTGCGCCAGCAGCCTGTACAGCCAGTGCTCGAGTCGGACAGCGAGGAGGCTGAAGAGGATGTGGTGCCAGAGGCAGACACTCAGCCAGGGCCTTCAGAACCTCCAGAGGCTCCTTCAAGTGAAGAGAGTGAAGTAGAGGAGCCTCTTCTCAATGCTCGAGCACGCAGGGCTGCCAAAAGGCAGGAGTGGCTACTCATGAGGAGGAGGTCTCCTCAAGAGTAAGGCTTGGGGCTAATTGGCCACTCCCTTAGCCTATTTAATTTCGCACACAGCTGGCAAATGTTGCTGGAAACAATGCTTGGTCCTACGCAGAGCATTTTGAGAGTGAGTTTTTTTGTTACAACTTGGTTTCTGGGCTGATTGCCAACCCTTGTCGGACTTTGTTTAATCTCTGTAATTCATAGCAGGCTGATAAGGACATTTGTGGTTAAAGCCTGCATTTTGAAAGGGGTCTGTTTGTATTAAACTGAGTTTTTGGAGCTGTGTGTGTGCTACACTTCTTGGGACCCGTAGCTTGGGCAGAACACCAGGTTATGGTTGTCCCAAAGGTGCTTTTTTCAGGAGGCAACTGGACTTTTTTGTTTTTTTCTTTGAAGATGTTTCGCTTCTCATCCGAGAAGCTTCTTCAGTTCTGACAGGATGGTGGGGAATGGAAGGATTTATATTCCTTGCAGATAGCTGGTCATTTGCATCCTTGCATCCTGTCAGAGATGAAAAAGCTTCTTGGATGAGAAGTGAAATATCTTCAAAGAAAAATCCAGAAAGTCCAGTTGTTTCTTGAAAAACCACCTGTGGGACAACCACGACCTGAATGACTGAGAATCTCTACAAAATTTTAGCTATACAATTTGGGATGAACACCCTTTGAATGGTGTGGGAATAGGAATGGATTTCCAGAGAGAAATTGTTGGCTATGTTCTGTCCCCGTCTCACACACGCACACAAACAGTCAGCCAGAAGTTAAAATAAACTTGCAGACAATAATTTCCTTTGATAACAGAATTGGCAGGAACCCAGTAGTTGCTTGCCAAAAACTTACTCACAGAGGGAGGTGTTCCTCCTCCGTCAGATAAACCAAAATAAATTCACAAAGCCAAAGAATTATCAAGTCCAGTCCATAATAAATCCAAGGAAGACAGATAACGATGTTCCAGAGACATAGTATGACTTGCTAGCTGTTCAGTTTTGTCCGTCACAAAGTCTGAATGGCCACCACACCCCCTTTTATCCCCTGTGGGGTGTGGTCCAGTGACTCAGCTTAATCTCTGGCACGTCTCCTTCTCTACTGTGTGCGCTTGTCTTTCTGACGCTGGCGGGGATCCAGCCAAGACTTATCTCCGTCGCTGTCTAACTGCAGCTGCTCGGAAGTGCCTGGCTCCTGGCCTATCTCTTCTCCTTCGGGAGACACCTAAGGCATTGCCAGAGAGGAGGGTCCTGGAGAGGGAGGCCTTGCCAACTCCTCTCCTTCACTTACGGAGTCTTCTCCCTCCGATAAGACGGGCTCGGGGTTCGGAGTCACAATAGGCTACAGGAACCAGGAGCACCACTCAGGTGACCCTGAGGACACAGACAAACCTCCAAGTGGCCTCAACCACCCTCTAAAAGGATGCAAATGACCAGCTGTCTGCAAGGAATATAAATCCTTTGATTCCCCCCCATCCAGTCAGAGCTGAAGAAGCTTCTTGGATGAGAAGTGAAACGTCTTCAAAGAAAAACCAGAAAGTCCAGTTGCATCCTCAAAGAAAGCATCTTTGGTCCAACACTGGAGGTTTTAAAGAAGAGATTGGACAACCAATTGGTCCGAAAGGTACAGGGTCTTTTATTTGAGCAGGGGGTTGGACTAGAGGACCTCCAAGGTCCCTTCCAACTCTGTTATTCTGAATGGACTGCTCGGCAGCCAAAGATTTGCAGCATTTTAAGCAGGCTCCCAAATAGGTGGCAATCCTCAGTGACAAATTGGTGGGCTGAATCATCATCTCAAAGTCATCTGCTTACATCTAATTTACAATCTGCTCCTCTCTAATTTACATATTATTCATTGCTAAGTAACACTTGGGAATTTCTGCTCGGAGGGCACTGATCATTGAAGAGCTTTTTTTTAAATTTTTTTTTCCCCCTGCAAAGCTTTTTTTTCCGGTTCGCAATTTCATCCAAGCGCCGATAAACAAACAAATAGATTCAAGAGAGTGTTATGAACCCGTTGAGGGCCTTCAGGTCTACTCGAGAAGCTGGGAGAACTTCTAGGATTTGGACAAACCAGGTCTGAATATAATGAAGGCCCAAATGCTTGAACATCTTGGATGACTCAGGGAGAGAGGGAGGGAGGGAGGGAGGGAGGGAGGAAGGAAGGAAGGAGATTATAATGCAAGTAAAGGAAGGTCTAAGGCAGTGATGGCTAACCTTTTTGCCATCGTGTGCCAAAAGTGGGGGTCGCGGGGGGGTCGCATGTGTGTGTGCCCACACCCATAATTCAATGCCCCCCTGCGCCCGTGCCCCCACTGCTTTTGGCATGGGATGGCATGGTGGGCCCAATAGGCTCATTTTTCACCCTCCCCAGGCTCCAGAGGTTTTCTTGGAGCCTGGGGAGGGCAAAAACAGCCTTCCCCACTGTCCCAGACATCCTCTGGAGGCCGGAAACAGCCCATTTCTCAATTTCCAGTGGGCCCGGAAGGCCCGAAAATTGGCTGGTGCTCTGGAGCTGAACTAGGGCAATGCTTGTTTGCCCACAGATATTGCTCCGCACCACCTGTGGCACCTGTGCCATAGGTTCGCCATCACGGGTCTAAGGGAAGTCCTGCCTTAGCACTTGGCCACCACAGGTGATCTTGTCACAAGTCCTGTGTCACGCCCACCATGGCCATGCCCCACGTCCCCCCCCCCCAGCCCTCTGAAGTCAAACACAATCCTGATGCGGCCCTCAATGAAATCGAGTCTGACACCCCTGACCTAAGCCAATTCCATACACAAAAACATCGCCTTTAAAATCTGCAATGGCACCACCGTTCAAAGCATGTAAATGGATCAGAAGTAATCTCATTACTAAACCAAGTAATGCAGGGAAACTAAAACAACAGCCTAAGCAAACCTCTCGGGGCATTTAAACCACATATCTTTCATTCTTACTCAAATAGATGGATGGATGGATGATGGATGGATGGATAGGAGCCTGGAGACTAAAACAGACAATGAACGGTTGCAGGAACTGGGCATGGCTAGACTAGAGAAAAGGAGGACCAGGGGTGACAGGATAGCAGTCTTCCAATATTTGAGGGGCTCTTACAAAGAAGAGGAGGCAGTCAATTTATTCTCCAAAGCACCTGAAGACAAGAAAAGAAACAATGGATGGAAGCCCAACAAGGAGAGAAGCAACTTAGAGCCGAGTTGGTGCAGTGGTTAGAGTGCAGTACTGCAGCTACTTCAGCTGACTGCTAGTTCAGCAGATCAGCGGATCAAATCTCACCGGCTCAAGGTTGACTCAGCCTTCCATCCTTCCGAGGTGGGTAAAATGAGGACCCAGATTGTTGGGAGCAATATGCTAGTTAGTATACTGTCTTTGGTGTAAGCCGCCCAGAGTCCTCGGAGAGTGGGCGGCATAGAAATATGACTAATAAATAAAATAAATAAATAAACTTGGAATTAAAGATAAACTTCCTAACAGTGAGGACAATTAACCAGTGGAACGACTTGCCACCAGAAATTGTGGGTGCTCCATTACTGGAGGCTTTCAAGAAGAGACTGAACAGCCACTTGGTTTGGAATGGTATAGGGCCTCCTGCTTGAGCAAGGGGTTGGACTAGAAGACCTCCAAGGTCCCTTCCAGCTCTATTCTGATGGATGGATGGATTGATTGACTGAAGGAGAAGGACCACAAAATGCTTCTCTGTCTTGAAGCACCATTATAAGAGGAAGGTAGAATGCAAAATACAGAGTTGGAAGAGACCTTGGAAGAGCTATTTGTCAGAAATGGTATAGGGTCTCCTGCTTGAGCCGGGGGTTGGACTAGAAGACCTCCAAGGGTGTTGTGGCCCATCAGCAGCCTGTGTGGATTGTAGCTGATTCCGACAGCAAGGAGGCTGGTGTGGTGCTGCACCAGCAGCCTGTGCAGCTGGCAGTCGAGTCAGACAATGAGGAGGCTGGAAAAGATGTGGTGCGAGAGGCAGGGATTCAGCCAGGGCCTTCAGAAGCTCCAGAAGCTCCCATAAGTGAAGAGGAAGAAGAGGAGGAGCCTCTTCTCGATGCACGGGCGCGCAGAGCTGCCAAAAGGCAGGAGTGGCTCCTCAGGAGGAGGTCTCCTCGAGAGTAAGGCTTGGGGCTAATTGGCCACTCCCTTAGCCTATTTAAGGAGGAACGCCGACTGAAGCAATTTGCAGGGAACAACTTCGTTCATTCTCCTTCGCGTCCTGATCTTAGTTCTCTTATCAGTTTCCTGCAAATTGCTTCTTGGGCTTTCTGCCAACCATAGTAAGATTACGATTATTTATTCTTTGGATTCTTGTAGGCTGTTAAGAAAGTTAATTAGCAGCCTTTGTTTGAAAAAGACTGATTTAATTTAGTAAACTAAGGTTTGTACAGACTTTGTGCATGCTGCGTTCTTTGGGGCCCGTAGCTGGGGCAGAACAAAGGGCCCTTCCAACTCTGTTATTCTGTTCATCAGTGGAATGACTTGCCTTCGTCAGTCCCCTTTTTTTCCCCAGTGCCGTGGTAACTTTGAACGGTCTCTAAATGAATTGTAAGCACGATTGAACTCAATGGGAGTCAATCCAGAGTCGATCTGGAAGGAATTCTGTTATAAACGGATGGAGAGAGGAATTCGATTGCAGAATTGGCACGATGCAGCAACGGTTTCTGTGTTTCTTCTCCCTGCTCCATCTCAGAGTAAGGAAGGAACGAAAAATTAGGGGAAGAGAATGATGGAGGAAAATGGTTTTGATCCTTCACTCATCAGCACCATCGTCCCCGGCTTACCACAGTTCATTTAGTGACCGTTCGGCACTGGGGGAAAAAGTGACTTATGACCGTTTTTCACCCTTACGACCGTTGCGGCATTCCCCACCTGATCGAAATTCGGACATTTGGCAAGCAGTTCCTATTTACAATGAGGAGGGCCCCTGAAATTTCTAAGCAGCCACGCTGAACTTGCAGAGAGGATATGTTAGTGGGAATATTGTTTTCTTTCTGCTGTTTACAAGGACAAACTACTTGTATATAAACAGTGTGGGGGAAAAAACCTTCTTTCTAGCACTGAAGATGTTATCTGTTTGGGTAATTAAATGTCTGCAGGAAAACAACCAAGCTCAGAGAGCACCAAGGACCCAACTGTCGGTATCGGCCTCCCCCTCCTCCTCCTCCTCCTCCTCCTCCTCCTCCTCCTCCTGACAAACCCCACTCCCTTCCAGCACTGAGAATGTTACCTAGCTGGGTCATGAAACGTCTGCAAGAAAGCCACCAAGCTCAGAGAGCACCAAGGACCCCTCATGTCAACCCTGAGCTACAAGTATTCAGGAAAACCAAAACACTTTGTGTTAGAGGGCAAATACTTGTTCCAATTTTTTTTAAAAAAAAGCATCTCAAAAAGGAAACTTTGGGGGTGGAGGGGGTGGGGGGCTGAGATTTCTAAGCAGCCACGCTGAACTTGCAGAGGGGATAATAGCCCCAAGCAACTGCGGTAATAAGTGCAAGCGATCTATTGCAAGATTCAACATTTGATTAAAGCATTTAAATTTTTAAACAAGGGAAATGTGACTGGCCCGTTTCTCGATGCACAATGCTCTTGCAGGGAATATGACTGCAGGGTAAATAATTTTGAAGAAACAGCTATAGGGCAGCAGGCAGTCTTTCAAGGAGGTCCTCGACTTGCGACCTCCATCGAGGCCGGAATTTGTGTTCCTAAGTGAGACACTTGTCAAGGGGGATTTTGCCCCATTTTACCCATTTTTCTTCGCCACAGTTGTTAAGATAGAAATACTTAACACTTGTTAAGTGAATCCCGTTTCCCCCTTGAGTTAGCTCGTCAGAAGGTTGCAGAAAGGGATCATGTGACCCTGGGATGCTCTGACCGTCGTAAATAGGAACTGCTTGCCAAATGTCTGAATTTCGATCATTTTATAATGTCGTTGTAACTTCAAACGGTCATTAAACAAACTGTATTCCTGTATTTGGAATAAAAGCGAATTTAATTCCACTCGGCCAAAGGCAGTGGTGGGATTCAAATAATTTAACAACCGGTTCTCTGCAATAGGACAGCTGGGTAGGCGTGGCTCAGTAGTCATGTGACCGTGTGGGCGTTGTCAACTCAACATCACTCACGTCGATGGGCGTTTCGTCTTAGCTGTTACAATGTAATAAGGGTTAACCAGAGAGGCAGTTTTTGTAAGCAGGGCAATAAAGATTAGGCTAGAAACACCACCAGAATGTTTCCTTCCTGCCTGCCTTACAGGATTAGCCCTGTGAAATGGGAAAAAAAACCACAATAAGATTTCTTCCAACAACCAGTTCTCCGAACTGCTTAGAAAGTTAACAACTGGTTCTCCCGAATAGGTGCGAACCAGGGTTGAAATGCTACCGGTTCGGACCGGTTCGGGTGAACCAATAGCAATAGCGGCTGGTGGTTCAGAGAATCGGTAGCGATGGTGGCCCGAGGCTCCGCCCACCTGCCCAGTTGTCATTACTTCCTGGTTTTAACCAGGAAGTAACCTTTTTTTACCCTCTGTGCATGCACAGAGGGTCCGAGTGTGCATGAGACGTGACATATGCATTTCCGAACCGGTAGGGAAGGTAAGTAGATTTCACCCCTGGTGCGAACTGGCTGAATCCCACCACTGGTCAAAGGTATTCCGTGATTGTCTACCTTCTGCCATTTTTAGTGAGTGACAAAGACTAAATCCTTCTGTTTCTAAAGAGCATTTTTTAATCTTATCTTTTTTTTTTATTTCTCCTTTGGACATTGAAAAGGAATCTATTTTTACAGGGGATATTGGAAAACTGAAGGCTGAGAGACCGAAACACCAGATTGTAAGGGAGATACTAGCTAAAATCACTAATTATTTCCAAGGGTATCTAACAAACAATCTGTTTTTCATTTTGTCCCCTGTGTTTTTTGTTGGCTTTCTGGACTTCAGGTATGTTTTATTTCTGGAATTTAGCAAGTGTTTATTCCTGCCTACTAGACCAAGAAGAAATAGAACAGAACAGAACAGAACAGAACAGAACAAAATAGAATAGAATAAAATATATGGAGTGAAATGGAATGGAATGGAATGGAATGGAATGGAATGGAAGGGAAGGGAAGGGAAGGGAAGGGAAGGGAAGGGAAGGGAAGGGAAGGGAAGGGAAGGGAAGGGAAGGGAATGGAGTAGAGTAGAGTAGAGTAGAGTAGAGTAGAGTAGAGTAGAGTAGAGTAGAATAGAATAACGGAATTGGAAGGGAACCTTGGAGGTCTTCTAGTCCAACCCCCTGCTCAGGCAGGAAGCCTTTACCGTGTTGGTGAACCTTTTTGGCACTGAGTGCTAAAATGGGGGAACTTGTGTGTGTATGCTCTTGAAGAGAACCTGCCCCTGGTGCGCATGTGCGCAGTGGGAAAGTGATCTTCGGGTTTCCTGCGTGTACATGTGCACTGGCCCCCTGGTCTTCCGGGTTTTAGCCTGTATGCATGCGCGAAGACCAGCTGGCTGCTGTGCATGCACATGCCAGAAACCGGAAGACCATCTTCCTGGCACGCACATGCGCACTGGGCGGATGCTCTTCCCATTTCCTGTGCTCCTGCATGCATGAAGACCAGCTGGCCGGCGTGCCGGAACCCGGAAATACAACAGATGACAGCTTGCGTGCCTGGAAATATGGCTCCGTGTGCCACTTCCGGCACGCATACCATAGGTTTGCCATCATGGCCCTATACCATTTTAGACAGATGGCTGTCCAGTCTCTTCTTAAAAGTCTCCAGTGATGAAGCAACCACAACTTCTGGTGGCAAGCAGTTCCACTGATTAATTGTCCTCACTGTTAGGAAGTTTCTCTTTCATTCCAAGTTGCTTCTCTCTTTGATGTGTTTCCATCCGTTGCTTCTTCTCCTGTTTTCAGGTCCTTATTTCTAAGTTTGGTTCCCCTCACCAAAATCACAATGAGGTTGTAGCAATTGATCATTCGTTTATTAATTAATTTGATTGTGTATCCCCCTTCTCAACTATATAACTCTGGGTGACTTACAGCAGTTAAACTAGTCCCAAAAATTTTATTTAAAATAGAATTTTGCTACTTAATCTTGTTTTATACCCCAGCTTGGCAATCTAAAAAGGAACCAGATTGCAATGCAATCTTAGGTTGCATCAACAGAGGGATACCATCAAGGTCAATAGCAGTTTGTGGCTATTGTTTTTAGGATTACTACTACCCTGTTTCCCCCAAAATAAGACATCCCCTGATAATAAGCCCAATAGGGCTTTTGAGCGCATGGCAATAAGGCCAAGCACTTATTTCAGGGTTCAAAAAAATATAAGACAGGGTCTTATTTTCAGGGAAACACAGTAGTAAAAAGTAGATATACTACTGGTTACTACTATTGCTGTCAAACATCATTGACTGAACATTTTGAAAGTGTGACTCTCAAAAATACACTGTAGAATTTGTATACCAGGCCTCATGTCTGGTTTGGCTCTTCAACCCAACAAGACATATAGAGACTTCAGAGGATAATTAGAACGGCAGAAAAAACAAAGGCTACCAAGCTGCCTTCCATACCAACCTGTATACTGCACGAGTCAAAAAGAGGGCTGGGAAAATATCTACAGACCCCTCGCATCCTGGACATAAACTGTTTCAACTCCTACCCTCAAAATGACACTATAGGGCACTGCACACCAGAACAACAAGACACAAAGACAGTTTTTTTCCCAAACGCCATCACTCTGCTAAAAAACTTATTCCCACAACACTGTCAAACTATTTACTAAGACTGTATTACTATTATTGTTCTCATTCTTCCTAGTATCTACTGTATCTCTTCTCACTTATGACTATAACCATATTGCTTGTATCTCTACAATTTATATTGTTTTATTTGTTTCCTAGTATGATTTTACACCGCCCTGAGTCCTTCGGGAGTAGGGCGGTATACAAATCTAATAAATGAATGAAATGAATGAATGAATGAATGATTTGATTGCTTTTTTTTTTTAAATTTGATTTATATGCCGCCCTTCTCCGGAGACTCAGGGCGGCTTACAGTGCGTTAAGCAATAGCCTTCATCCTTTTGTATATTTATACAAAGTCAGCTTATTGCCCCCACAAACTGGGTCCTCAATTTACCTACCTTAGAAAGGATGGAAGGCTGAGTCAACCTTGAGCCTGGCAAGATTCGAACTTACTAATTGCAGACAGCTGGAGTTAAATTACAATGCATTAGTCTGCTGAGCTATCCAGGCTCCTTCTTTGCTTATTGCTTATTAGTAACCTATTAGTAAACTATCACTAAGTGTTGTACCTTATGATTCTTGACGAACGTATCTTGTCTTTTATGTACACTGAGAGCGTATGCACCAAAGACAAATTCCTTGTGTGTCCAATCACACTTGGCCAATAAAGAATTCTACTCTACTCTACTCTACTCTACTCTACTCTACTCTACTCTACTCTACTCTACTCTACTCTATTCACCTGTGTTACTGACTTAACAACTGCAGTTCATTTCCTTAAAACCCGTGGCAAGGAAATGGGACAAAACTCATTTCACAACTGTCTTGCTTAACAACAGAAATCTTGGTCTCAATTGCGATCGTAAATTGATTGTTTCTTAGTATGATTTGATTGCTTATTTGTTCCCTATGACTATCATTAAGTGTTGTACCTTATGATTCTTGATGAACGTATCTTTTATTTTATGTACACTGAGAACATATGCACCAAAGACAAATTCCTTGTGTGTCCAATCACACTTGGCCAATAAAGAATTCTATTCTACTCTATGTGCGAAATACTGCTCTATTATTACTATTACTATGTAACATTCACTGCTATTATTTTTTATGCTCCTAATTGAGTGGTATTTTGAACTGGTTTATTAGAAAAGCTCTATTTTATGGACTTATTTATGAATAAGTAAGAATTTGTGAGTCAATTGGTTCCTTTTATGGCTACTCATTATAATCACCTATAAAACTGGACTTAACCCTTCTTTTTCTCTGTATAACTTTGAAAGAGCAATACTTTAAATGTGCATTATTTATACCATTTTGATTTATATGTCAGGAAATATAGTAGGACAGATCCAAATTGACAGCAAAAGTCTAGCTTAACTAATATGCCCCAGGCAGAGCAAAAAATGTTCAACAGGACAAGAAACTCAATAACCCAAATAAACAGGTAAATACTTATAAAAGAGAATATTTGTAGCTCAAGAGTTGAACTTTGGGATCCTGAGTGCTTTCAGTACTTGGTTGTTTTCTTGCAGACATTTCATGACCCAACTAAGTAACATCATCAGGGCTGGTGATGTTACCTAATTGAGTAATGCAATCTTTTCAAGAAAACCACTCAACTCAGAGAGCACCAAGGAGCTGACATTATTCATATTGGTAAGCAATGAGGACAACAGAGGAGAAATCACGAATCAAGGATTGTTTTTTTAACAGATGAACAGAGTTGGAAGGGATCTGGTAGGTCATCTAGTCCAACCCCCCGCCCAAGCAGGAGACCTTACACCTTCTGACAAATGGAAGTCCAGTCCCTTCTTGAAAGCCTCCAGTGATGAAGCTCCCACAACTTCCGAAGGCAACTTCTATTCCATTGAATATAGAATACCAGAAGCACCCACAACTTCTGGAAGCAAGCAGTTCCACTAATTAGCAGAATAACAGAGTTGGAAGGGACCTTGTAGGTCATCTAGTCCAACCCCCCACCCAAGCAGGAGACCCTACACCAGTGATGGCTAACCTTTTGCCATCTCATGCCAAAAGCTGGGGGAGTACAAGGTGGTCACGCGCGTGCGTGCCCACACTCATAATTCTATACACCCTGACCCCCCATGTATGTGTGTGTGACCCCCCCCCCCCGTGTTCCCCCCACTTTTGGCATGTGATGGCCTATTAGGCCCGTTATTTGCCTTCCCCAGACTCCAGAGGCTTTCTAGGAGCCTGGGGAGGGCAAAAACAGCCTTCCCACCTCCTCAGAGGCCCTCCAGAGGCCAGAAACAGCCCGTTTGCTGACTTCCATTGGGCCCAGAAGACCCAAAAATCAGCTGGCCAGCGCGCATATGTGTGCTAGAGCTGAGCTAGGGCAATGCTCACATGCCCACCAATATGGCTCTGTGCACCACTTGTGGCACGCGTGCCATAGATTCACCATCATGGCCCTATACCTGTTGTGGCTCCATTGCCTGAGCCTGGGCTATCGACAGATGCAGACTCTGAGAGTGAAGGGGAGGAGTTGGCAAGGCCTCCCTCTCCAGGACCCTCCTCTCTGGCAATGCCTCCAGAGGACACCGAAGGCCAAACGATAGGCCCAGAGCCAAGCATGTCCCCGCAGCCACAGGTGGACAGCGACGAAGGAGATAAGTGCTGGCTGGATCCTCGACAGCGGCGCAGGGAGAAGCATGCGCAGCAGAGGGGAAGGCGTGCCAGAGATTAGCTGAGTCACTGAACCACACCCCACAGGGCATAAATGTGGGTGTGGTGGCCGGTTCAGTTTGTGATGAGCAAAACTGGAAATAATCCATGATCTCTGTGTTACTGGACTTTGCCTGCTTTATCGGACTGCATTTGGATTAATCCTTGTATTGTTGAAACTCTGCCTGCTTTATCGGAATGCTTGCAGTCTAATCTTTGTTTTGTGTGAGTAAAGTCTGAATTGGCAGCTAGCCACTGGGGTGCTGCCAGCTTTAGCTTCAAAGAGTTTTGTTGTGTGGCTTATTAACTCCAGGCCATCTGTGGGGGTGCGGGTGTGTGGTACGGGGACAGAACAATACCATTTCTGACCGATGGCAGTCCAGTCTCTTTTTGAAAGCCTCCAGTGATGAACACTGGACCGCCATTCGTCTGACATGGTATAGGGTCTCCTGCCTGAGGAAGGGGTTGGACTAGAAGACCTCCAAGGGCCCTTCCAACTCTGTTATTCTGCTAATTAGTGGAACTGCTCGCTTTCAGAAGTTGTGGGTGCTCCATCACTGGAGCCTTTTAAAGAAGAAATTGGACGGTCATTTGTCTCAAATGGTAAACCATCTTCTGGCTGTCCAAGGGGTTAGACTAGAAAACCTTCAAGGCCCCTTCCAGCCCTTCTTATTCTGACAACACAAAGATTGGAAAGAAGAACCTCTTTGAAGAGGATAACAAAAGCAATGAGGCTTTCGAAAATGTTCTTTTAGAAAGAAAACGTTCTTTTTTTTTTCCCCTCCAGCCCCTGAAATCTTCCTGGACACCAAGATTATCTGCTTTGCTTGTGAGTGAAGACACAGACAACCTTGTGTCTGATAAATAGCTGGACCTTGTGTGTTTCCTCAAAGGATGCTCTTTACAATAATAATTGTAGGTGGTGATTTGCTGCCATATATCTTGCCTGGCATGTGGTGATAACATAACTAGAGTTGTGTTGTGTTTCGTTTCTCCTGCTCTTAAGGCGCCTTCTCCTATTAGAGTGGAGAGGTGGAAGGACTTCAAGAAGTTTACAATTTACCACCTGCCTCTCCTCTGGTGAAGACTAGCCAAACTCCAAGCCAAGGACAGGTCTTAAGGTATGTGTCTAGAACATTATTTCTCAACCTTGGCCATTTGAAGGTGGGTGGACTTCAACTCCCAGAATTCCCCAGCCAGCTGGCTGGGGAATTCTGGGAGTTGAAGTCCACCCACCTTCAAATGGCCAAAGGTTGAGAAACACTGACCTAGAAGCTTTAATTGATTCAAAATGGGGTGTCCCTCATGGTTTTAGATAGTCTAACAGAATAGGCTTGGAGGTCTTCTAGTCCAACCCCCTGCTCGGGTTGGTGAGTTCTAGTCCTGCCATAGGCAAGAAAACCGACTGGGTGACTTTGTGCCCCTTTGTTACTAGGAGTTTGGTGAAAGAAAACAGCCACGTTTACAAGAAAACAGGCAAGCTCAAAGAGCAGAATAATTGAGTGAGAAGGGTCCTGGGAGATCTTCTAGTCCAACTCTCTACTCAAGCAGGAAACCCTACACCGCTTCAGACAAATGGTTATCCAACATCTTCTTAAAAACTTCCAGCGTTGGAGCAGCCACAACTTCTGGAGGCAAGTTGTTCCACTGATTAATTGTTCTCACTGTCAGGAAATTTCTCCTTAGTTCTAGGTTGCTTCTCTCCTCGATGAGTTTCCACCCATTGCTTCTTGTCCTGCCTTCAGGTGCTTTGAGAATAGCTTGACTCCCTCTTCTTTGTGGCAACCCCTGAGATATTGGAAGACTGCTATCATGTCACCCCTAGTCTTTCTTTTCATCAGATTAGACATACCCAGTTCCAGCAACAGTTTTTTATACATTTTAGCCTCCAGTCTCCTAATCCTCTTGGTTGCTCTTCTCTGCACTCTTTCTAGAGTCTCCACATCTTTTTTACATCGTGGTGACCATAACTGGATGCAATATTCCAAGTGTGACCTTACCAAGGCATTATAAAGTGGTATGAACACTTCCCGTGATCTTGATTCTATCCCTCTGTTTATGCTGCCTACAACTGTGTTGGCTTTTTTTGGCAGATGCTGCACATAGCTGGCTCATATTTTCACTAGGACTCCGAGATCCCTCTCACAGTTACTACTATTGAACAAGGTACCGCATATACTGTACCTGTGCATTTGGTTTTTCTTGCCTAAATGCAAAACCTTACTTTTAGTCTAGATTTGTGCATGTGTCATCTCTCTTGAAGGAGCTGCATTGGGTGCTGAGTTGCTCCAGGATCCAATTCAAGGTTCTGGTTGTCTCCTTTAATGCCCTACTTGGTTTGGGACCAGATTATTTGAAGGACTATGTTTCCTGGGTCACACCTATGGGAGCCAAAGGATATTATGAGTCCTCCTCTTAAGGAGGTCCATCTGGTGGGACCCAGAAGAAGGGCCTTTTCCGTGATGGCTTCCTCCCTGTCATTTGAAGGACCATCGTTTCCCAGTCCTCTCTACCTGACCCATCAGAGTGGGGAGGCAAGGGATGCTACAGATGGCTTCTCTTAAGGAGGTCCATCTAGTGAGACCAAGAAGAAGGGTCTTCTCTGTGGTGGCTCCTTCCCTATTATTTGAAGGACCATCATTTCCCAGTCTTCTACCTGACCCACCAGAGCAAGGAGGCAAGGGATATTCCATGTAAAACTCATGAAGGAGTTTTCATGCTTATAAATAATTTGATGTAATCGCTGATTGGGAGTTTAGAACGTAATCTTGTTTTGTATTTCTTTATTATTTTTTCTTGTTATGCAATCATATGGGCATTTATTTCAGGCAATAACAAGGAGTGGTGCTGACTTCCGGAGAAATATTACTGTTTGGAGTTTTGTAGTGATTTGCCATTATTTCTCAAGACGATAGAATGATTTTAGTTTTATATGTCCCATTAATTATTGAATCAATGAACGAATGAATTCTAAATTTTATGACAATTGTAAATTCTCTATTCATTTACCAATGTTTTATTTTCCAGCAAGGGTCCCCCCCTCTCCATTTTTTTAGTTTGTCATGTATTTTATGTTTGAAATGTTTTAAAATAAATCAATTAGAAAGAGAAAATAAAGTATCTATCTATCTATCTATCTATCTATCTATCTATCTATCTATTTATCTATCTATCTATCTATCTATCTATATATATATATATATATATATATATATATATGAATGAGGGAGGAATGAAAAATGGCCAGTATCAATTCTGTTCCTTTTGATCAGGAAAGAATTTCTCTAAATGTGCTAGTTCAGACTGTTCTGCAAACTGAGCTATAGTTCAACCGAGGTATAGGATTTTATTTATTTTTTTTCTATTGATTTATATCCTGCCCTTATTATTTTTATAAATAACTCAAGGTAGCAAACATACCTAGTATTTCTCCTCCTATTATCTCACATCAATAACCCTGTGAGGTGAGAGATGCTGAGAGGGAGGGGCTGGCCCAAAGTCACCCAGTTGGCATTTGTGCCTAAGGCGGGACTAGAACTCACAGTCTCCTGGTGATTGGCCCAAAGTCACCCAGACAACTTTCATTGATTGGCCCAAAGTCACCCAGCCAGCTTTCATGCCTAAGGCAGAACTAGAACTCACAGTCCCCTGGTGATTGGTCCAAAGTCACCCAGCCAGCTTTCATGCCTTAGGCGGAACTAGAATTCACAATTTCCTGGTGATTGCCTCAAAGTCGCCTAGCTGCTTTCATGCTTAAGGCAGAACTAGAACACAAGGTCCCCTGGTGATTGGCCCCAAATCACACAAGTCAGCTTTCATGCCTAAAATGGAACTAGAACTCACAATTTCCTTGTGATTTGTCCAAAGTCACCTAACCGCTATCATACCTAACATGGGGCTAGAATTCACCCTCCGGGTGATTTTTTCCCCCAAAGTCACCCAACTACTTTTCATGCTTAAATTCTCCAGGTTTCTAGCCTCATACCTTAACCATCCAATCGAGAAATTACTGAATGACTCTAAATTTGCCACAGGATTATTTTCCTACCATCAGCCTTCCATAAGAATAACAAAATGAACAAACAAACAAACAAATAAGCAAACACACAACCACCAGCTATTATTTTCTTCTTGTAATAACGGTTAACGTCTTTGACAAGAATTTCTCTGAAGTCGAACCAAGTTTCCAATTACCAATCTGAATTGGTCTCTCCACACGTCATCCTTGGTGAAATGTTGCAAACCAGCATCTGAATTTCCTACATCTGATGAGCAGAACACATCTTTTTCTTTTCTGTCATATTGAGAACCTTTTAACAACCCTGTTTGGTTTGGTGGCAGCAGCGTCTCAGATAGAAAGTCCTTACAGAGAGTGGTGAGGACAGTGGAGAAAGTTATACGAAGCTTGCTTCCCGTTATTCAGGATGCCGCTTATGATTGCTATGTGCTTAGAGATCGAAGCATTGTTAGAGACCCCATACACCCACTTCACAGTCTGTTTCTGTTGCTCCACTCTAGGAGGAGGATTCAAAGTATCTATAGCAGGACATCCGGATTCTGTAACAACTTTGTTCCCTAGGCCATCCTTCCAGTAAACTCCCAAGATTCATTTTTCTCGCCATGTACATGTATACATCTGAACTAGACTTTGTTGTTTCTCTGGGTCATATATATGGGGGTATATGCATAATTTTGTATTTATTTATTTAGTCATGTTTCTGTTGTGTATATTGGAGGTGGTAATCCTTTGAGAGCTGTATGCAATGAAATTCATCTTAATGTATGCCGATTCTAAATCTTCCTTCCTTCCTTCCTTCCTTCCTTCCTTCCTTCTTTCCCTCCCTCCCTCCCTCCCTCCCTCCTTCCTTTCCTTCCTTCCTTCCTTCCTTCCCTCCTTCCTTCTTTCCTTCCTTCCTTCCTTCTTTCCTTCCTTCCCTATGCCATCCATCTGGCAAACTCACAAGATTCATTTTTCCCACCATATACATGTATACATCCGAACTGGACTGTGTTGTTTCTCTGGGTCATATAATATATGTGGATATATGCATAATTTTGTGCGAAACATTCTTTCGTGTTTATGCAGTGTATATTGGAGGAGGAGACCCTTTGAGAGCTGCATGCACCGAAATTTCATTTTAATGTATGCGGAATCCGATTAGGGTGCATTCAAAGTGACAATAAAGTTATTCTAAGTTCTAACATAAAGAAAACCACCCACAGAAAGCAAAGCTTACACGTAAGAGAGCATGTTTACTCCTGATAAAATAAAAGAAACACAGAGGTCAAATCGCGAAGAAAAAATTGAGCTCTTAATTCTACCTCGTGAAACGCCAACGGCCGGATTTCTAGAAATATTGAGTGGCTGATCGTGATTAGAATATTCTCTAATCGGAATGGCAGATGTTCACCGATTTTACAACTTAGCCATCATTGTTGGGTCAAGGCTCAGGGAGGGTTTACTACAGGTTTTTTTTTTTAAAAAAAACTTTTTTTTAAAAAAAAAAGCTCTTTGCTGAAAATAGAGAAAGAACCCAAATGTAGAAAGCATTAGGCAAATCCTAAAAGATAAGAACAATTGTATGGGATTATATCTATTAATAGCTCCTCGCAGCCGCTAAGTCGGGCATCTCTTTGCTGAATCTGGAAGGTTGGTCAGCGCGATGACATACATGTAACGTGTTGTTGCAAGGATGTCACGTCCCTTGTATACATAGAGATCCTTCATTGTAATACAGGCAAATCCTTGACTTATGACCACAATGGAGCCCAAAACCTTTGTTGCTTCCTGAGAACGGTGGTTAAAGTGAGTTTTGCCTCATTTTACGACCTTTCTCGCCAGAATTGTTAAGCGAATCCTTGCAGCGAGTAACACGGTTGTTAAGGGATGAACAGAAGGTCGCAAAAAGGGGATCATGTGATCCCCGGGACACTGCAATGTCCCGTCATCAATATGAGTCAGTCATGCAGTGTCTCAATGTTGATCATGTGACTGTGGGGATGCTGCAATGTTCATAAGTGTGAAAACGGACACAAGTCACTTTTTTCAATGCTCTTGTAAACTACGAACAGTCACTAAACGAGTTGCTGTAAGCCAAGGACTACCAGTACTCTTTATGGGAGCCACTCAGTGGTAGGTTGATCCTGGTTTGGACCGGTTCACAAGAACTGGTAGTAAAACCGGCGGGAGGCTCCGCCCACCAACCCCGACGTCATCCAGAAGCTTCTGCACATGCTCAGAAGCGCGTGCCCGTGCCCCCATTGTGAACCGGTAGTAAAGGTAAGTAGAACCCACCCCTGGAGCCACTGACTGACCAACAAAAACCAGCAAAGCATTGTGTGTGTAGACAGCAGAGTACTACAACACAAGTCCTGACCTTGATGTATTAACCTGTGTGGAATTTTACAGACGATATAGCAAAATTTTGCAAGAAGTAGGGAAAAGGATTCAGTTCTGTCCAAGAATAAATTGTTATCGGAGTTATGATAAAGTACTCTCTAAAGGCCTGGACCACCTGCCTTAGGCAGAACTAGAACTCACAATCTCCTGGTGATTGGCCCAAAGTCACCTAGTCAGCTTTCATGCCTAAAGTGGAACTAGAACTCACCATTTCCCTGTGATTGGCCCAAAGTCACCTAGTCAGCTTTCATGCCTAAAATGAAACTAGAACTCACCATTTACACGTGATTGGCCCAAAGTCACCTAGTCACCTTTCATGCCTAAGGTGGAACTAGAACTCACCATTTCCCTGTGATTGGCCCAAAGTCACCTAGTCAGCTTTCATGCCTAAGGTTCAACTAGAACTCACCATTTACACGTGATTGGCCCAAAGTCACCTAGTCAGCTAAAGTTTTATAAGTTTGGTCTAGTGGTTAAGGCACCAGGGTAGAAGGTGGGAAATTGTGCGTTCTAGTCCCGCTTTAGGCATGAAATCCTCCTGGGTAACTTTGAGCCAATCACCAGGAGACGGTGAGTTCTAGTCCTGCCAAAGGCAAGAAAACCAACTGGGTGACTTTGTGCCCCTTTGTTACTAGAAGTTTGGTGAAAGAAAACAGCCAGGTTTACAAGAAAACAGGCAAACTCAAAGAGCAGAATAATTGAGTTGGAAGGGTCCTTAGAGGTCTTCTAGTACAACCCTGTACTCAAGCAGGAAACCCTACACCACTTCAAACAAATGGTTATCCAACATCTTCTTAAAAATTTCCAGTTTTGGAGCATTCAGAACTTCTGGAGGCAAGTTGTTCTACTGATGAATTGTTCTCACTGTCAGGAAATTTCTCCTTAATTCTTGGTTGCTTCTCTCCTTGATTAGTTTCCACCCATTGCTTCTTCTCCTGCCTTCAAATGCTTTGGAGAATAGTTTGACTCCCGCTTCTTTGTGGCAGTCCCTCAAATCTTGGAACACTGCTATCATGTCACCCCTAGTCCTTCTTTTCATCAGACTAGACATACCTAGTTCCTGCAATTGTTCTTTGTATGTTTTAGCCTCCAATCCCCTAATCCTCTTTGTTGCTCTTCTCTGCACTCTTTCTAGAGTCTCCACATCTTTTTTTACATCGTGGAGACCAAAACTGGATGCCGTATTCCAAGTGTGGCCTTACCAAGGTCTTATAAAGTGGTATGAACACTTCATGTGATCTTGATTCTATCCCTCTGTTTACGCAGCCTAGAACTGCGTTGGCTCCCTTCCCCCCCCCCAAAGAGATGGCTGAGGATTCTGGGAATAAAAATCTACCTCTTTGGAGGAAGGTTCAGCATCACGCTGAAAAGATGGGAAAATGGGATTCAATCCTTCACCCAGATGCTTAAACTGCTTCTTCTTGCAAAAAGAAGGCTCTGAATGAATTCCAACATGGATTGAGATGGTTTTGGGATCATGGCTGAGGCAGCTGTGATGAATGAGATATACAGAGGGACTCCTACAGAAATGGATTTAAAATGCCCTCCTTCCAGAATTTGGAAGCGAGGGAAACAGAATCCTATATCTTCTGGTGTAGACCGCTGTGAAACTATTATCCTTTTACCTGCTCGGAATGTACTATGAATCAAGGTCATTGAATGAGCCCAATTGCTAATTTATCTCCTGTCAGGGAGAGAAAATTCTCCTGGATACTTGCTCCTATCATTTTTCCTCCGGTCTAATGAAAGAACATTTTTTTTCTTGAGAAATAACTTTCAAAGGAGAAGAGAAATTGAGATCTATTTATCTGGGTAAATGTGTGGCGTTCCTCCCCTTAATGGGGAGGACCACATGACCAAGGGGCCTTGTGGAGTCTCTCTCTGACATCTTCAACCTCTCTTTGGTCCCAAAGGAAGGTACCCATTGTCAACTCACAAAGCATCCCTAGTCTACTCTCGAGTTGCCATAGGCCAGGGGGGGATGGGAAACTGGCGAAACTGCACAGCAGCCAAAAACAGTTGCACATTCAATGCTTATCTCCCACAAGGCTGTATCCCAGGGGTACCTACAGCAGCTGAAGGGGAGTGACCTCTACAACCCACAAAATTGCTCCACGAATGTGATTGATGACACATCCGGGGGGGGGGGGGGGAAACAGGGTCATAATTGGAACATAAATTACATAGGGTCAGAGCTGGCTTCACTTGGGAACGTGCGGACATGAAGCTCCTAATAAATGACTGGATTTCTTTTGAAGTTTGGCTCGAGATTCATGATTTAATTAGGGCATCCATGGGAACCCTGACAGTCCATCGGTGGAGACATTTCCTTGGGCAACGTTGGAGAAACCAGCTCTCCAATTCCTCTCCTCACCAAGTGCTCAAGAATTGGAAAAGGCTCCTGAACCCTAACTCTAAAGTTAATCTAATGAAATAAGGAAGGAGAAGATAGGATATGATAGAGGTATTCCAGTATTTGAGGGGTTGCTACAAAGAAGAGGGGACGGGGGGTTCAATCTATTTTCCAAAGCACCAGAAGGCAGGACAAGAAGCAACGGATAGAAAATAATCAAGGAGAGAAGCAACCTGGAATTAAGGAGAAGCTTCCTAACAATGAGGACAATTAACCTGTGGAACAGCTTGCCACCAGAAGCAGCAGATGCTCCATCACTGGAGGTTTTTATGAAGAGACTGGACCGTCACTTGTTTGGAATGGTACAGGATCTCCTGCTTGAGCAGGGGGTTGGACTAGAAGACCTCCAAGGTCCCTTCCAAATCTATTCTGATGGATTGATGGATGGATTGAAGGAGAAGGACCACAAAATGTTTCTCTGTCTTGAAACACCATTGTAAGAGGAAGGTAGAATGCAGGATACAGAGTTGGAAGAGACCTTTAGAGGTCTTCTAGTCCAACCCCTGTCCAAGCAGGATACCCTATATCATTTCAGACCAGTGGCTTTTCCAGTCTCTTTTTAAAAGCCACCAGTGATGGAGCAATAGCACTTAGACTTACTGTATGTACCGCTTCATAGTGCTTTCCAACCAAATCTCGGTTGCTTTTCTTTGCACTCTTTCGGGGATCTCAGCATCTGTTTTGCATTGGAGGACCAAAACTGGATGCAGTGTTTCAAGGGTGGCCTCATCAGTACAGTACAAAGTGGTACTAGCAATTTACATGGTCTTGAAACTGATGCAGCCTAGGACTGCGTTGGCTTTTTTGGCAGCTGCAGCACACTGCTGCAGTTGAAGCACACCAGAAGAGTAAGTCCAGATAGAGACTTATTCTCTGTTTTTCAAAAAGATGGTGGGTTCTTTTTCTTTCTTTCTTTCTTTCTCTTTCTTTCTTTCTTTCTTTCTTTCTTTCTTTCTTTCTTTCTTTCTTTCTTTCTCTCTCTCTCTCCCTCTCTCTCTCTCTCTCTTTCTCTCTTTCTGCCCGTCTGCCCACCTACATAACTTCCTAGCTACCTACTTATCATCTATCTATCTATCTATCTATCTATCTATCTATCTATCTATCATCTATCTATTATCTGTTTATCTATATCTATCCTTATATCTATCTGTTTCTATATCTATCATGTATATCTACAGTATCTAGTCTCTGTCTCTATCAGCTGTCTGTCTGCCTGCCTGTCTGCCTGTCTGTCTGTCCCTCTCCCTCTCCCCCTCCCTCCCTCCCTCCCTCTCTCTCTCTCTATCTGTCTGTCTGTCTGTCTATCTATAATTGTCTGTCTGTCTGTCTGTCTGTGTCTGTCTATCTACCTACCTACCTATCTATAGTCTGCCTGCCTGCCTGCCTGCCTGCCTGCCTATCTATCTATCTATCTATCTATCTATCTATCTATCTATCTATCTATCTATCATCTATCTATCTATCTATCTATCTATCTATCTATCTATCTGTCTATCTATCTATTATCTGTTTATCTATTTATATCTATCCTTATATCTATGTTTCTATATCTATCATGTATATCTACAGTATCTATTCTCTGTCTCTATCAGCTGTCTGCCTGCCTGCCTGCCTGCCTGCCTGCCTGCCTGCCTGCCTATCTATCTATCTATCTATCTATCTATCTATCTATCTATCTATCTATCTACAGCCTAATCAAGGAATCACCAAGAACTTCCAACACTGACAGGGCCAGCCACTTGTAGATAAACAGAGAGCAAATGCCACTCCCTTCTAGCACTGATGATGTTACCTAGTTGGGTCATGAAAAGTCTTTCAAGAAAACAACCAAGCTCAGAGGGCGCCAAGGACCCCACAGTTCAACTCTGAGCTACAAATATTCTCTTATATTGCTAAGTCAATGCAGGTGTTCGTACAACATGCTCAGTCAGACACAAATGCAGCTTTTCCTTTTCTAAAAATTCAGTAGTTTCAAGCCTCTACTTCTAGTGGTAGGAAGATTTTTAAAAAGGCAAAATAATATTATTTTCTTATATATAGATGCTTATAAAATAATATTTCTGAAAGTGGCTCAAAGGCTGAAGGAATTCCTTTTATTCCCCTTTTTATTCCCGTTTCACTCCCACCAACATCCAGAAACAATCACCCAAGAACCTTTGGCACACCCTAAAAATAATTCTGACTATGCTTTTCCCACAAAACTCAGTATAATGTTACAAATCTTCAGCGTGTCCTCCTTTAATCCTTTTTTTTTCCTACGTAGACTAAACAGGCCTCAGTGCCTTATCTGTAGTTTGATAACTGATGACACCACGTTGTGTTTTTTATTCCAAGGGTCAAAACAGAGCCACAACAAAAAAATCTAATTAACCAGGTCAACACCTCCATGAATTAAAAATAGAAGGAAAGACCATGGTATCCTTGTACATACAACCTGATCCTTTATATCCTTGATAGGCTTATATTTTCACCTTTGGAAAGGGAGGAGATTTTCCAGAGACAGACGTCAGAATATTTCCCCGTCTCCATGAGGGAAAATCAGCTCATCCAAGAGCAGAAAGTCGATGTGGAAAATCCCAAAGGTGCCTTTTTTCAAGAGGCAACTGGACTTTCTGTTTTTTTCTTTGAAGATGTTTAGCTTCTCATCTAAGAATGAGGGACAACCATGACCAGAAGGACGGAGAATCTCTACAGACTTTGAGCTATACAATTTGGGATGGACACCCTTTGAATGGTGTGGGAGTAGGAATGGATTTCCAGAGGGAATAATTGCAGACTACAGGAACCATTTGCACCACTCAGGTGATTCTGAGGAGACCAATAAACTTCCAAGTGGCCTCAACAACCTTCTAAAAGGATGCAAATGACCAGCTGTCTGCAAGGAGTATAAATCCTTCCATCCCCCCCGCCCCCATCCAGTCGGAGCTGAAGAAGCTTCTTGGATGAGAAGCGAAATATCTTTCAAAAAAAAAAAATGTCCAGTTACCTCTTGAAAAAACACCTGTGGGACAACCATGACCTGGATGACTGAGAATCTCTACAGACTTTGAGCTATACAATTTGGGATGAATGCCCTTGGAATGGTGTGGGAGTAGGAATAGATTTCCAGAGAAAAAATTGCAGACTACAGGAACCATTTCCACCCCTCAGGTGACCCTGAGGACACAGATACACCTCCAAGTGGCCTCAACGCCCCTCTAAAAGGATGCAAATGACCAGCTGTCTGCAAAGAATATAAATCTTTCCATTTCCCATCATCCTGTCAGAGCTGAAGAAGCTTCTTGGATGAGAAGTGAAACATCTTCAAAGAAAAAAACAAGAAAGTCCAGTTGCCTCTTCAAAAAAGCATTTTTGGGACAACCATGACCTGGATGGTTGAGAAAAACTCCATAGACATTGGATGTAGAAAAGGAACTATTTGTCAACTTGCAAAGCTTTCAAGTTGCCATGAGCAGGAGGGAGGGAGAACTGATAGAGCTGATTGATTTCCCTAACTGAAGTGCATTCCATACATTCTTCCTGACCGCAATCAGAAGGAGGGTGTTGGATTTCACAGCCAGCCAAAGTGGTTAATTGGAGAATGTGATTTATGACATGGCCAGGGAGGAGGGGAGAGACAAGGTCATAGCGGAACGTAAATCTACGTGGGATTAGTTCTAACTGCATCCAAATATTGCCGAAATGGTGCTCCTAATAAATGACTGTATTTCTTTTGAAGTTCGGCTCATGGGCATCTTTCAGAAACTTCACACTATCTTTCCTTCTTCCCTATTTTTTATTTTTATGTTTGTATGGCAGCTGTGAATTTAAATTTGGAATGCAAAGGTCCTAAAGGAGGGAGGGAGGGAGGGAGAGGGAGAGGGAGAGGGAGAGGGAGAGGGAGAGATATTCATGAAAAATTTCAAGCACAGTTCTCCTAGGAACCATTTTCCAATATTTTCATCTTTGGCAGGATGATAGAGAGATGACAGAAAGATAGATGGTGGATAGGTAGGTAGACAACAACTCCCAGAATTCCTCACCTAGCCCAACTGGCTGGGGAATTCTGGGAGAAATTGTCCAGACATCTTAAACTTGATAAGCACTGTATTCGATATTTACTGTTGACTCTTAAGAGGACAGCCCCAAATACTAAATTTGACAGTGCTATTAAATTAAAAAAAAAAAAAAACTTAGCTGTGTGACCGTTATCAAGATGATGGGTGGGTGGGAGGACGTGATATGATTTATCTAAGCTAAGGAGTCGAGATATCTTCACTCTCGCACATCCCAGGCCAGATTTTTTCATCAGCAATCGGCAGCCCCCTCTGATGTTTCATCTCAAGCCCCCTCCGTTCCCAGATGGTTCATCTCAACTTCACTCTGAAATATAAAGCCAAATCTGTTCAACACCCCCCTCCCTTCCGGCCACCTTCTGCAGAGGCCACGGCGAAATTAATCTTCCTAACTACAAATCCCTTCCAACCAGAAAGAGTAATCTTCACAATTAATAAGAAACTTGAGAAGAAAGAGCCAGGTGGAAGAGTCTGAAGAATGGGATGGGTTCCTGAGATCCAAAGGATGTGACTCTTTGCAAAGTGTGGCTAAATGTTCACAGGATTGGTAAAAAGTTGCTGAATGGCAAGTTTAGAAAATGTATATCTGCTATGTGCACATGTAGCAGAAGGAGATAAAGGATGAGTTGTGGAATCTATGGGTGGTCATCTACAGAGTGACAGAGTTGGAAGGAAACTTGGAGGTCTACTAGTCCAACTCCTTGCTGAAACAGGAGACCCTACACCATTTTGGACAAATGGCTGTCCAATCTCTTCTTGAAAACTTCCAGTGATGGAGCATCCACAATTTCTGGAGGCAACTTCTGTTCCACTGATCGATTGTTCTCATTATCCTCACTTCAAGGTTGCTTCTCTCCTTGATAAGTTTCCATCTATTACTTCTTGCCTTGCCCTCAGGTGCTTTGGAGAATACGTTGACCCCTTCTTTATGACATCCTCTCAAGTATTGGAAGACTGCTATCATACGAACCCTAGACCTTCTCTTTAATGAAAAGAAGAACTAGGGATGACAAGTTCCAATATCTAAGGAAGAAGAGGAGGTCAACCTATTCTCCAAAGCACCTGAAGGCAGGACAAGAAGCAACAGATGGAAACTAATCAAGGAGAGAAGCAACCTAGAACTCAGGAGGGATTTCCTGACAGTTAGAACAATTAACCAGTGGAACAGCTTGCCACCAGAAGTTGTGAATGCTCCAACACTGGAGCTTTTTGTACAACTAAACTGACAGCTAGTTCAGCAGATCAGCGGATCAAATCTCACCGGCTCAAAGTTGACTCAGCCTTCCATCCTTCCGAGGTGGGTAAATTGAGGACCCAGATTGTTGGGGGCAATATGCTAGTTAGTATACTGTCTTTGGTGTAAGCTGCCCAGAGTCCTCGGAGAGTGGGCGGCATGGAAATAAATAAATAAATAAATAAATAAATAAATAAATAAATAAATAAATAAATAAATAAATATGAGACAACCATTTGTCTAGAATAGTATAAGGGCAGATAGTAAGTCTCCTTTACTTCAGAAAACCAGAAAATCCTCCCTACAGTTTAGCCTGGCATCTCACAGTTTCAAGCTAATGGCTCCCCTCCAATGTATAATTAACTACAACAACTAATAATTAAGATAAGAGAGATAAAATAACCTTTATTGTCATTTTTTTTTCTACTGTGAGCACACTGGCCCATATTAAAAATGAAATTCTGTTGCCTGCTCTCAAAAGAAAGTATATATCTATTCATATACATACATAACACACACATGGTTATACACACACAAATATGCAAATATAAATATTGCTAACAAGTCATGGTTTTAACCTGGATTTCACTCCTTTTTTTTTTTGAATAGAATAACAGAGTTGGAAGGGACCTTTGAGGTCTTCTAATCCAACCCCCTGCTTAGGCAGGAAACCCTATACCACTTCAGACAAATGGTTATCCAACCTCTTCTTAAAAATTTCCAGTGTTGGAGCATTCACAACTTCTGGAGGCAAGTCGTTCCACTGGTTAATTGTTCTCACTCTCAGGAAATTTCTCCTTAGTTCTAGGTTGCTTCTCTCCTTGATTAGTTTCCATCCATTGCTTCTTGTCCTACCCTCAGGTGCTTTGCAGAATAGCTTGACTTCAGAGATCTGAAATGAACGCTCCATTTCTGGAAAGAACAACATCCAGAATCGGAAATCACAGAATAGAGGCTAGCAGATCAACATTGATTTATAATACCAAATAATATATTCAGAGAAGCAGACTAGGAAGAGCCGCAAAGGTCTATCCAGGGCAAGAAAATCGAAACCTTGCCAGAAGTAGCTCACCCCAAAATAAAATAATAGGAAAACCAGGGAATCAGAAAAAGCACTGTTTGCAAAATAAAATTCTTCTAGTTGGAATAAATCACTGCTCTGTCCTTTAGTGCTCTGTTGTTGTGGTTGTTTTTAGTTTAAGCTGGCAGGAATAGTTAACCCCCTAGATCAGTGATGGCTAACCTTTGTGACATCGCGTGCCAGGAAGGGGAGGCGGAGGAGGTGCGCGCGCATGTGTGCCCACACCCATAATTCTATGCGCCCCGCCCTGCACATGCATGCACGACCCCCCTTTTCCCCGCTCCTGGCACATGATAGCCCGATAGGCCCGTTTTTCTTTCTCACCTGGCTCCAGATCCTCTCTATGCATCTGGGGAGGGCGAAAACCGCCTTCCCCATGCGCTTGGAGGCCCTCTGGAGACCCGAAATGGCCCATTTCCCAAATTCCTGTTGTACAGGAAGTGACTTTTTTGCTGCAATGACTGTTGCAGCAATTCCAAAGTCAGGTGATCTGGGTCTCATTGTCTAGTGAAGAGAAGGACTAGGGGAGACAGGGTAGCAGTCTTCCAATATTTGAGGGGCTGCCCCAGAGAGGAGGAAGGTCAAGCTATTTTCCAGAGCACCCGAAGGCCAGACAAGGAATAATGGATAGAATCTGAACAAGGAGAGATTCAACCTGGAAATAAGGAGAAATTTCCTGACAGTGAGAACCATCAACCCATGGAACAGAAGTTGCCTTCAAGAAGTTGTAGGAGCTTCATCACTTGAAGCTTTCAAAAGAGACTGGAACTGCCATCTGTCAGGAATGGTGTAGGGTCTCCTGCTTGGGTGGAGGGTTTGACTAGATGATCTACAAGGTCCCTTCCAACTCTGATATTCTGTATTCTGTATTCTAATTGCGGTCATAAATTGAGGATTGCCTTTAAGCCCTTACAAATTCACATTCAGCCACCCACAGATTCACTGCTAGCTTTCTCTTCGCTTCAGTTGTTCCTCTTACTAGGAAAACGTACCAGAATTATCTGCTGTTCATATATACACAAAGCCTGCTCCCTCCATCAGTTTAAAAACCTTTTTGTTCAATGTATTTTTGCCGAACTCTCACTGGCAGTGTTGTCATGTCTTGGTCCGAGCTGGGATAGTCATTTGAATGTTGGTGGCGAGATTCTATTTTATTACGCATTTTATTTGGTTGCGATAAAAAAGAATTATGGATGTCGTACAAGGGATTCTGGGACAATGATTCCATAAAGGCCATCTCAGAGAAAAGTAAGGAGCTACATCAGTGGTGAAATCCAATTTTTTTTACTACCGGTTCGGTGGGTGTGGCTTGGTGGGCGTGGCAGGGGAAGGATACTGCAAAATCTCCATTCCCTCCCCACTCCTGGGGGAAGGATATTGCAAAATCTCCATTCCCACCCCACTCCTGGGGCCAGCCAGAGGTGGTATTTGCTGGTTCTCCGAAATACTCAAAATTTCCACTACTGGTTCTCTAGAACCTGTCAGAACCTGCTGGATTTCACCCCTGATATTTAGGCAAGAAAAACTGAATGCATAAGTATGGAATTGGTAGTCCCTGTCTCAAGAGTAGTAACTGCGAGAAGGATCTTGGAGTAAAGGTGGACAATTACTTAAAGATGAGCTAGCCATGTGCTGCAGCAGCCAAAAAAGCCAACACAGTTCTGGGCTGCATTAAAAGAGGGCTAGAATCAAGATCTGGTGTTAATACCACTTTATCATGCCTTGGTAAGGCCACACCTGGAATCCTGCATCCAGTTTTGGTCGCCACGATGTAAAACAGATGTTGAGACTCTAGAAATGGAGGAGAGAAGAGCAAGACGGATGATTAGGGGACTGGAGGCTAAAACATATGAAGAACAGTTGCAGGAACTGGGTATGTCTAGTTTAATGAAAAGAAGGGCTAGGGGAGACCTGATAGCAGAGTTCCAATATCTCAGGGGCTGCCCACAAAGAAGAGGGAGTCAAGCTATTCTCAAAAGCCCCTGAGGGCAGGACAAGAAGCAATGAATGGAAACTTATAAAGGAGAGAAGCAACCTGGAATTAAGGAGAAACTTCCTGACAGTTAGAACAATTAACCAGTGGAACAGAAGTTGCCTCCAGAAGTTGTGGCTGATCCATCACTGGAGGCTTTTAAGAAGAGGCTGGACAGCCACTTGTTTCAAACGGTATAAGGTCTCCTGCTTGAGCAGAGGGCTGGATTAGAAGACCTCCAAGGTCCCTTCCAGCTCTATTCTGATTGAAATACCATTTGCAATTTCCTGACCATGATCAGTGGAACGACGTTCAGAAGTTGTGGATGCTTCATCACTGGAGGCTTTTAAGAAGAGATTGGACAAACCATTTGTCTGAAATGGTAACAAGTTGGAAGGGACCTTGGAGGTCATCTAATCCAACCCCCTGCTCATGCAGGACACCGGTACTAGGGATTCAAACCACCAACCTTTCTGATCGACAAGCTCAGTGTCTTAGCCACTGAGCCACCTAGTCAGTATATATGGTATAGGGGGTTTGACTAGAAGACCTCCAAGGTCCCTTCCAACTCTGCTATTCTGTTATTCATGAGAAGATCTTGAACATTTTCCCCACTGCCTGTTAAGTTTTTGTTGTCTCTATGAGCAGGAGAAGAGATCTGGCTGGTCTTCTTGAAATGGTCCATTCCCCTAATGTTCCTTTCCCCAAACCAGGGATCTCCAAACTTGGCAAATTTAAGTCTTGTGGATGTCAACTCCCAGAATTCCTCAGTTAGCCATTCCGACTGAGGAATTCTGGGAGTTGAAGTCCGCAACTCTTAAAGCCTCCATGTTTGGAGACCCCTTCTCTAGAGAATGGACCATTTCAGGAACACCAGCTAGAGGTCTTCTCCTGCTCTAAACCTTGAGTTCTCCTCCTGCTCTCATAAATTATTGACATCAGAAAACCACAGAGGCATCAGATGGAGGTGACGGCAGTGTTATTTTTCTGAAGGGATGAATCAAGGATGAATTAATGAGCTGCGATGGATAAAAAGAGAAGCCACATTTAAACGGAGGGAGAGGAAGGCAGCAATCAAACATGACAATCCATCATCAGGTGCCTTTCAGAAAAGGTGGGTGGCTTTCAAACAGGTGTCACTGGATTTTAAGAAATGTACACCCCTAGGAAGATTGCTCTGGGCTCCTGTCACTGTCATAAACTTGGCCTTAGCTGCGTGGCTTCCTCATCAGTCATCATTTTTTCCCCTGATTTAAGAACCTGCCTGCACAGTCTGATAAAAAACCCTCGCCAGGTGCTCAGCTGCGAGTCCATCAACGCTTTTGGAAAAAAGGGAGTGGGGTATCAGCTGGTTGCACCCAAATTAAGGAGATTGTCAAGCCCAGGAAATCAGGCCATTCAGATGAATACGTACAGGTGTATTGTATGCTACAGCTATGCACGAGAATCTGAACTCGTAACGGTCAAAGCAAGTTGGAGGTGGAGGTAGATAAAACTCAATGGAATTCAAGGTGGGTTGGATCTTGGACTCTTGTGGGTGTGAAGGGACTCCAGACTGATGTTGTGTTTGATCCCTCCCTTGGGCTCAGCTTGGTCATCTCCTGGATGGATGGATGGATGGATGGATGATAGATAGATAGATGAATAGATAGATAGATAGATAGATAGATAGATAGATAGATAGATGAATAGATAGATGAATAGTTAGATGATAGATAGATAGATATGGATGGATAGATAGATAGATAGATAGATAGATAGATAGATAGATAGATAGATAGATATGGATGGATAGATAGATAGATAGATAGATAGATAGATAGATAGATAGATAGATAGTCAAGCATTGGAAATCAGGAATCCAGGAAGTTCAAATGAATATATAGGCTGATTGTAAGCTTATACTCTCTACAGGAATGTGAATGTGTTGCAGTCAAAGCAAATTGATGGGGTGAACAAGAGATCTTCTTGTGGGCATGAAGATACTCGAGACTGATGACACAGCTGACCTCCTCCCTCAAGCTCACCCTGGTCATCTCCTATAGATTGTGATCTATATAGACTTACACAATGTGCCAAGTTTGGACAAGGTCCAATATCTCTGTTCGCAGCCAAGGCTGTATGGCTCTTCCCAAAATAAGGAGCAGACCATGGTTTAATGTGACGGCCAAGTTCACACACAATCTGCTAAAATAACCTCAGGGATCCCACAACTGGTTGAACCACCAATTTTCCCTTTCCATTTTAGGCAAGCTTTAGCTAGGGTTAAGATATGAGTTAGACCTCCATCCCCTTATGAAATAGTTTCTCAATAAAACCTGAATTATTCTCTTCAATTATTTACTTTTGGTTCCAAACCATGACCTTCTGTTTCCCCACTTCGTCGCACAATACTCAGACCACGATTTAACATGATTTAATTATTTTTATTAATAGTCTAATCTCTTCTCTCTATGGTCGTGGGGACAGGTTCTTTTTCCTCCGGAAGGTTGTTTTAATTATCGATGATTAGGTTACACAATTGTGCTGATCTTGTTTTTCTCTCTATTCAAACCTTTTATTGTGTTGCCTTGTGTCTTTCGGTTACATAACACAGTGTTGGGTTGGTTTGTTTTTTAAATGCTTATTGAATGTCTAACAAATATGTTAAATAACAGAAGTAATAAAGCAGGAGGCAATCTGTAATAGCCGGCGGACCACAAAAGCAGAGACCCTGTGCCATTTTGAAAGACTCGTAAAAACGTTGGGAAATACAATACGAAGCTTTTCTGCATTCAAGAGTCACTTTAGAACCCAGAATATAAGAGAGTTGGAAGGGACCTTGGAGTTTTCACGTCCAAAGCTCTGATCAAGGTGTTTTTTTGCAAGAGGCAAATGGACTTTCTGGTTTCTTCTTTGAAGACGTTTATTTATTTATTTTATTTATTTATTTATTGGTTCGATTTATATGCCCCCTTTCTCCGGAGATTCAGGGCGGCTTACAATGCGTTAAGCAATACCCTTCATACTTTTTGTATATACCTGCTTAGTAGGGCTTTTGGGCCCCTCTAAGTGGTGTTCTTTTTTTATACAAAGTCAACTTATTGCCCCCACAATCCAGGTCCTCATTTTACCTACCTTAGAAAGGATGGAAGGCTGAGTCAACCTTGAGCCTGGTGAGATTTGAATTTGCAGTAATTGCAGGCAGCTGGCAGCTAAGTGCTATTTAACAGCACTTTAGTCCACTGCACCACCAAGGCTCTTGGATGAGAAGTTTCACTTCTCATCCAAGAAGCTTCTTCAGCTCTGACTGGATAGTGGGGAATGGCAGGTTTTTCTGGTTTTCTGGACCAGAAACTCTAGTTGCCTCTTCAAAAAAAGCACCTTTGGGACAACCATGATGTGGATGACTGAGAATATCTATAGACACTCTGCTCAAGCAGGAAACCCTATACTCAAGGTGTCAAACTCAAGGCCGGGTGCCAAATCCTGCCCATGGGGTGCTTAGATCTGGCCCATGGGGCTGCCCTGGAAACAGCGAAGGACCAGCCCGTGGTGTCTCTGCCAGCGAAAATGGAGCTTGGGAGGGCCATACGTGCAGCTCCCCGGGCTCTGTTTTCGCTGGCAGAGAGTTAGCAAAACAAATTAAAAACAATAGAAAAGGATAAATGTTTTCCTTTTTTTGCATTTGAGCCTGCAAGAAGGGACAGGAAAGGAAGAAAGGGAAAGAGGAAACACAAAGAAAAAGAAGGGAAAATGGGAAGAGAGTGAGGAAGGAAACATAAGGAAAGAGGAGAAGGAAGAAGAAAGCAGAATGAAGAGGGAAGGAAAAAGAAGAAAAGGAAAGGGAAGGAAGGAAGGAAAAGAAAGATGGAAGGAAGGAAGGAAGGAAGGAAGGAAGGAGGGAGGGAATGAGGAGAAGGAAGAAAGATGATGGAGAGGAAGGAAGGAAAGAAGGAAGGAGGAAAGGAGAGTGGAAGGAAGGAAGGAAGGAAGGAAAGAAGGAAGGAGGGATGGAGGGAGGGAGGGAGATGAGAATGAGGAGAAGGAGAAAAGGTGATGGAGAGGAAGGAAGGAAAGAAGAAAGGAGGAAAGGAGAGTGGAAGAAAGGAAGGAAGGAAAGAAGGAAAGAAGGAAAGAAGGAAAAGAAAGAAGGAAAAAAGAAGGAAGGAAGGTTATAATGAGAGTGAGGGACGGTCTCGGGAAGTCCTGCCTTAGCACTTGGCCACCAAAGGTGCCTCCGACACAAGTGATGTCGAGCTGGCCACGCCCATCCTGACCACACCTACCCCAGTCATGCCCACCCCGGCCCCTCAAGGTTAAACACAACCCTGATGCACCCCTCAGTGAAATCGAGTTTAACACCCCTGCCCTATGCCATCCCGGACAAGTTTTTATCCAATCTTTTCTTAAAAGCTTCCAGCGATGGAGCACCCACAATTCCTGGAGGCTAGATCTTCCAATGATTAATTGCAATTAACAATTAACAATGATTAATTGTTCTCGCTTACTGGAAATTTCTCCTTATTTCAAGGTTGGATCGATCTTCCACCCATCACTTCTTGTCCTGCGTTCAGGTGCTTTGGAAAATAGGTCAAACACCACCACCCCGCCACTTCCCCATGACAGACTCAAGTACCAGACAACAGCTATCATCTTGCCTCTAGTCCTGAATGTTTTCTTGCTCACATTTCATCACCAAACTAGCTAACAAGGCTTAGGACCTGGTTATCTACGGGACCGCCTGCTGCCACCAGTAGCCTCCCACTGGCCGGTACGCTCTCATAGAGAGGGGCTCCTCCGGGTGCCATCGGCCAAACAATGTCGACTGGTCGCCCCCAGGGGGAGAGCCTTCTCTGTGGGGGCACCTACGATCTGGAACGAGCTCCCCCCGGAGATATGGAGGATCCCGGATCTACGCACCTTCCGCCGCGCTCTCAAGACCTTTTTATTCCATCAGGCTGGCCTGGCCTAACTGTTTCCCTTTTTTTCCCTTTTTAAAACGTAAATTTTAATTCATTTTTATTTTATTGGGGTGTTTTAAATCTGTCTTCGGCCAAATTGTTTAATTCAATTTTATTCAGTTTTAAATTTTGTATTTATGTATTTTTATCCTGTGGCTGTTCACCGCCCTGAGTCCTTCGGGAGTAGGGCGGTATACAAATCAAATAAAACTAAAACTAAACTAAACTAACAACATCGTCAGTGCTAAACGGGAGTGGAGTTTGTTCTCTTTCTATATACTAGTGGCGTTTCCTGCCAGTGTTGGAGTGAGTGTTCTGATCTTATAACCTAGTTTGGTCATGAAATGTCTGCAAGAAAACAGCCAAGTTGTTCTGACCTAGGCTCCCTTAAAAAGCAGGAAGCAGAGTCTTGGTCCCGGCAAAACCCCTTTTAATTTACACAACTGTGAATTCCTTTCATTCACAGTCAGCAAGGCCTGTCCAAATAGTTTTTCAAAGGAATATTTATCAACACAGATCTTATCTCGCTTGGAAATCTGCCAGGTAACTAATTTCCAAATGCAGTACAAGGCAAAACTTGGCACAGAGTGTTCTGTCCCCATCTCACACATGCACACAAACAGACAGCCGGGGGTTAAATAAACTGGCAGACAACTAATTCTTCGAATAAGACGCTTGGCAGCAACCCAGTAGCTGCTTGCCAAGAACTTTTACTCAATAAACAAAATACACACAGTCAAGAATTGTCCATTTCGTAAAATAAATCCAAGGCCGATAATGTTGTTTCCAAAGATGCAATGTGACTCGATAGTAGCTAGTTTTGTCCGTCACAGGCTCTGAATGGCCACCTCACCCCCTTTTATACCCTGTGGGGTGTGGTCCAGTGACTCAGCCTAATCTCTGGCACGCCTTTTCTTCTGTTGCACGCGCTTATCTCTGCGAAGCTGCTGAGTATCCAGCCAAGACTCATTACCCTCATCACTGTCCATCTGTGGCTGCGTGGACGTACTTGGCCCCGGCCCTATCTCTTGCCCTTCAGTGGACACCAAAGGCATTGCCAGAGAGGAGGGTCCTGGAGAGGGAGGCCTTGCCAACTCCTCTCCTTCACTCTCCGAGTCCTCTCCTGCCGATGACACAGGCTCAGGTAACGGAGCCACAACACTGAGTCTCTCAGAGTCACAGAATGAACAAATTGTTTCTTGCAAAAGCCCACTCCCTGTTTGCTTCTCTTTTGTTTCCTATGAGAGGGGCCAATCACCTCCAAGGTGTGACTTCACTCCCAAGTCAACCCTGCTTTCTTAGTTGTTGCGCAAACTGGGAACAGGCTCCAGCTGTTCCTCTGCCTCACTGCTGTCTAGCTCCCTCTCTGCCTCCAACTTCCCTGAGTCTTCGCGTCACCCTGGGCTGGGTTGGCACTTGGGGCTCAGGATCCCAAACAGCTTCTCAGCTTTGAGGAAGCTGCTCTAATTTTAAAGGAGATTCAAGTTAATGTCAGGGTTCCAAGTAACACCCCCAACGAAATCAAACTCCGAGGCTTGAAGTTCCTCAAAGTTAACTTTTATTAGAGATGTCATATTGGCACAACTGGGAAAGCCCGAATCTGAAAGCTTCCTCACCCACAAGAAAGTTCAAGACCTTGTCCACATCTCCCACATGTCCACCACAGCTCCACTCAGTTCTTTCCCGAACAGAAGACATCTTCCAATTTCTTCTTTGCACAGCTGCCGGACACCATGGCCTTGAACTTCTCTTAGAGAAGTTTGTTATGGCTATCTCTACTTCACTCATGCAATCCCCCCTCCCCAACTTCCCACGGTATGATTGTGGTTGGCCTGGATCCTCAAGGCACACAGGTAATATGGCTTCCAGGCATGACACTGACACAGAGCCCTTGTCCGAGCTTTCCCTAGCCCCCAGGACTGGCCCATGTTCCTCCCCAACCTCCTCACTGTCCGACTCTGCTGCCAGCTCCACTGGCCAACAACACAACACAAGAGCCCTGGTAAAATTATCCGTGCTTTCTTGAAGACTTGAGTTGGGAAAGAGCTAAGGAATACGACAACGAACAAAAGGATGGTCAGATGGGATGAAACCATCTCAAATGCATAGACTTTTAAAACTGGGCCCTCCAAGTAATTTTTTTTTTCAAAAAAAGCATTTTCAATTAGGTATGAAATGAAAGAGCTCCTGTGATGTCCATTCTCTCAAAAAGGAATCCGTAATTTGTTTGTTCGAAATGCACTGCTCACAGCCACCCCAAATGGCATTTAAATGTTAATCAAGTCAGGGGATTGGAAAATACACGCCAATCATGATTTCATTTAAGGTCAAGGGTTTTCTTTTTTTTCGTTGTGAATTTGAAATTCTTGATGGATCATCAAGGAACTTCACTTCTCCTTGTCCCATCATCTTCACCGCTAACTAAATTCCCTTCTCCTTGTCCCATTATCACAGGATACGACACATCCAGTGGCCGAGATTCATAATCTCTAATAAATCTTATTGACTGATAAGCATCCAAGACAAAAGACGTAAAAAGAGGAAGCCAAAGGAAAGAGTGAAAAAATGGCTCTTGGCGCACATTTCTTCCCCATCTCTATTTATAGGCTAAAGATAATAAAAAATGACAATAAAGTTATCTTATCTATCTTAGATAATCCTGAAAATTTATGCCAATCTCACTTTCTACTGAAATAAATAAGCCGTATTTTTCAGAGTATAAGATGCACTGGAGTGTAAGACACATCTTAGTTTTTGGGGAGGAAAATAGGAAAAAAAAAATCTGCCTACCAGGTATTCATCTGGCTAGTCCTTAGCCTGGTCAGCTTCAGCACATTACTTCGCTTGCTGGTTTTGAGGTTGGGGCTGGTTGGGGCTAAAAAACAGCCTCAAAAGCACAGCTGATCATCGGAGGGAGCAGCAATTAGAAAATCAGGCAAAGCACGGAAGATCGCTTCGCTCGAGTTGGGGCGGAAAAACAGCTTCAAAAGCACAGCTGATCATCGGAGGGAGCAGCAATTAGAAAATCAGGCAAAGCACGGAAGATCGCTTCGCTCGCGTTGGGGTGGAAAAACAGCTTCAAAAGCACAGCTGATCATCGGAAGGAGCAGCAATTAGAAAAGCAGGAAAAGCACGGAAGATTGCTTCGCTTGCGTTGGGGTGGAAAAACAGCTTCAAAAGCACAGCTGATCATCGGAGGGAGCAGCAATTAGAAAAGCAGGCAAAGCACGGAAGATCGCTTCACTCACCTTGGGGCGGAAAAACAGCTTCAAAAGCACAGCTGATCATCGGAGGGAGCAGCAATTAGAAAAGCAGGCAAAGCACGGAAGATCACTTCGCTCGCGTTGGGGCGGAAAAACAGCTTCAAAAGCACAGCTGATCATCAGAGGGAGCTCCAGTGACTAAAGCAGGCAAAGCACGGAAGGAGTAAGAGAAGGCAGCAGCTGTTCCAAGTAGCCATTTTGGGCAGTGTGCGCCACATTTTCAGCTTCCAAAAGGATCGCGTTTTCAGGCAGAGATTGTCGGCGATGTGCTTTGGCGATCCCCGCAGCCTTGCAAGGCTCTCAAATGGAGCATTTGGAGGCTGAAAATGTGATGCATGGAGCCCAAAAACACAAGACATAGTCGATGGCAATCTCTGCAGCCAGGAAGAGGATGTGCAAAGGGTGGGGACTGGTGGGTGGGCAGGGTTACATTCGGAATATAAAACACACCCAAATTTTCAGCCTTCTAAAAGAGGTGGGGGGGAAAGTGTGTCTTATACTCCAAAAAATACGGTACATTGGCTGAAGATGGCACTGTGCCCAATCTTCAAAGTAGTCCTACTTTTTAAATTGAGCACAGATACAAAATAATAATAATAATAATAATAATAATAATAATAATAATAATAATATCACTGAATGGTTATATTTGATATATAATATTATGTAATATTTCACAGCCCTGCCATGTTGCTCATTACTACTCTTGATGAACTAAAAAAGAATATTATTTGGCTTTGAGTTTACAACCATGTAACACAGGTATAGTCCTTGACCTGCAACTACAATGGAGCCCACAATTTCCGTTGCTAATGAAGACCGTGGTTAAGTGAGTTTTGCCTCCTTTGACGGCCTTTCTTGCCACAGTTGGTGAAGTTTGGCACACCACCATTAAGTGAATCTGGCTTCCCCGTTGACTTTGCAGGTCAGAAGGTTGCAAAAAGAGGATCATGTTAGCCCAGGGATGCTGCGACCGTCATTTAATATGAGTCAGTTAACAAGCATCTGAATTTTTGATTGCGTGACCCCCGGGGATGCCACGATGGTTGTAAGCATGAGAAAACAGCCCTCAATCCCATTTTTTTCCACTGATGTAACTTGGAATAGTCACTAAATGAACTTTTGAAAGCCACAGATGACCTGTGTTGATCAGGAAACAATGAGATTTCAAGAACGGTCCAAGCAGTTTGGAAGCTGTGGATCCAAGGGTAGCAGCATCAAAGACCAAGACCATAAAAAGTGGGAAAGATCTACAGATATAGACATATAGACTAGGTGAAACCAGGCTTACTAGCAGTAACTGTGAAAGGGATCTTGAAGACTTAGTGGACAACCAGCTAAATATGAGGCAGCGACAGCCAGTGTGTGGCGACAGCCAAAAAAGCCATCACAATCCTAAATTGCATTAACAGAGGGGATACAATCAAGATCAAGTGAGGTACTAATACCACTTTATAAAGCCCTAGTAAGGCCAGTACCTTGAGTACTGCATCCAGTTGTGGTCACTACACTATAAAAAGATGATAGGACTCTAGAAAGAGTGCAGAGAAGAGCAACCAGGATGATTAGGGGCAATGGTGAAATCCAAATTTTTTTACTACCGGTTCTATGGGCGTGGCTTGGAGGGCATGGTGTGGCTTGGAGGGTGTGGCTTGGTAGGCATGGCAGTGGAAGGATATTGCAAAATCTCCATTCCCACCCCACTCTGGGGCCAGCCAGAGGTGGTATTTGCCGGTTCTCCAAACTACTCAAAATTTCCGCTACCGGTTCTCCAAAACCTGTCAGAACCTGCTGGATTTCACCCCTGATTAGGAGACTGGAGGCTAAAACATATAAAGAATGGTTGCAGGAACTGGGCCTGGCTAGTCTAGTGAAGAGAAGGACCAGGGGAGACAGGGTAGCAGTCTTCCAATATTTGAGGGGCTGCCACAGAGAGGAGGGGGTCAAACTATTTTCTAAAGCACCTGAAGGCTAGACAAGGAATAATGGATGGAAACTGAAGAAGGGAAGATTCAACCTGGAAGTAAGGAGAAATTTTCTGATAGTGAGAACAATCAACCCATGGAACAGAAGTTGCCTCCAGAAGTCGCGGGGGCATCATCACTGGAGGCTTTCAAGAAGAGACTGGACTGCTGTCAGGTTTTGATGTCGTCTCAATTAAAATTGCATTTCCAAACAAATAGTCTTTGATAAAATCTTTCATTTATTAAGCACGACAAGCTGTCCCTGATGATGTCAAAGCCAACACTGACTTCCTAAACCCAAACCTTTCCTTTCCGTTCCCCAATTCTCTGCATCTCATTGGCCACCTTCCAAATCACTCTCCCCATATCTACTACTTCAACTCCCAGGAATGTCCCCCCTCCCAACCCATCTCCTAGGGGATATTATCTTCAGGGAAAATAAGTAGGTGAAAAGTCAAGCGTCCTCTTGCCAGCTGCCCCCTCTTCTCCTCCTTATGTCAGCACTGGAACGAATGTAGCTTGAAGCGCTGACATTGCCATCTGTCAGAAATGGGATAAGGTCTCCTGCTTGGGTGGAGGGTTGGACTAGATGACCTACAAGGTCCCTTCCAACTCTGTTAATCTGTTATTTATATTAGATAGAGGGGGGAATGGGAGAAAGAGGGGGCTGTTCCTCTATCCACCCCTTCGTCTGCAGCTTTGCGGAGAACGTAGGCCAAGAATAATGCAAATGCGATCCGAAAAGAAAAGTGACATTTGGAGCTGCATTACCTTAAAGTCAATATCATTACCTCTGATATTTACCGTGGCATGCGAGGCTTAGAACAAAATGCCAAAGTTCAGCCATCTCCCCATCTGCTCAACGGCTTCGGCCACGCCGTTTTCTATTGGCTTGCACTTATTGGCCTGTGCAAATTAACACTTCCCAAAGCCCTCCAGCAGCGGTTGGGAAAAAAACAACAAAATAAAACAAAAACCAAAATTAACGAACCCAGCGTCGTATTGGAGGGGATCTACTTTTTGCAAACGCCGTGGTGGCGCAGTGGTTCGGACGCAGTATTGCAGGCTGACTCTGCCGACTGCTAGCAGTTCGATTCTCCCCTTCTTTTGGTCCAGCCCCCTGCTCCAGCGAGAGACCTCATACAATTTGAGACAAGGGGATGTCTAGTCTCTTCTTAAAAGCCCCCACTGATGAATCACCCAGATTCTGACCAGCTCAAGGTTGACTCAGCCTTCCATCCTTCCCAGGTTGGTAAAATGAGGACCCAGATTGTTGGGGGAAAGATCCTGATTCTGTGAACTACTTAGAGAGGGGTGGAAAGCATTATGAAATGGTATGTAAGTCTAAGTGATATTGCTATTCCTTCCTTCCTTCCTTCCTTCCTTCCTTCCTTCCTTCCTTCCTTCCTTCCTTCCTTCCTTCCTTCCTTCCTTCCTTCCCTGCCTGCCTCCTTCCTTCCTTCCTTCCTTCCCTCCCTCCTTCCCTCCCTCCCTCCTTCCTTCCTTCCTTCCCTCCCTCCCTCCCTCTCTCCTTCCTTCCTTCCCTCCCTCCCTCCCTCCCTCCTTCCTTCCCTCCCTCCCTCCCTCCCTCCCTCCTTCCTTCCTTCCCTCCCTCCCTCCCTCCTTCCTTCCCTCCCTCCCTCCCTCCCTCCCTCCCTCCCTCCTTCCTTCCTTCCTTCCTTCCTTCCTTCCTTCCTTCCTTCCTTCCTTCCTTCCTTCCTTCCTTCCTTCCTTCCTTCCATTATTATCTCCTCCTTCTTTTTCTCCTTGTTCTATCACTGGAGGTTTTCAAAAACGGGCTATTTGACTGAGATGATATAAAGCAGTAATGGCTAACCTTTTTGTCATCGTGTGCCGAAAGTTGTGAGTGCTTCCTAGCACCCCATTTTAAGCCTGGAAGGCCTCCTGCACCAACCTGTAAGCCAAAACGGGGCACGGGGACACTATGCAAGGCCCCAAAATGCAAGGCGAGTGCCCCCCCCACATACATTCCCTGTGCATGCACACACGGATCCCCAGCATGAGCCCCAGCCCCCGCACATGTGCAGCAGAGAACTGAAGACTAAGTAGCTGGCGGGAGGCATGCACAGTGGAGCTGGGCTGGGGCGACAGCTGGCATGCCTGAAGATAGGGCTCTGCATTCCACCTGTGGCACGCATGCCATAGGTTCGCCATCACGGGTATAAGGTCTCCTCCCTTGAGCAGAAGGTTGGACTAGAAGACCTCCAAAGTCCCTTCCAGCCCTATGACTCCATGTTCTATGTGGTTGTAGGCAGTGGTGAAATCCAAATTTTTTCACTATCGGTTCTGTGGGTGTGGCTTGGTGGGTGTGGCAGGAGAAGGATACTGCAAAATCCCCATTCCGTCCTCACTCCTGGGGGAAGGATATTGCTAAATCTCCATTCCCACCCCACTCTGGGGCCAGCCAGAGGTGGTATTTTCCAATTCTCCGAATTACTCAAAATTTCCGCTACCAGGTTATTATTGGTTCGATTTATATGCCACCCTTCTCCAGAGAATCAGGGCAGTTTACAATGCGTTAAGCAATAGCCTTCATACTTTTGTATATACCTGCTTAGTAGGGCTTTCGGGGGGCCCTAAGCGGTGTTCTTTTTATACAAAGTCAGCTTATTGCCCCCACAAACCGGGTCCTCATTTTACCTACCTCGGAAGGATGGAAGGCTGAGTCAACCTTGAGCCTGGTGAGATTTGAACTTGCAGTAATTGCAGGCCACTGGTGTTAATCACAATGCTATTAGTCTGCTGAGCCACCAGGCCCACCTGAGCCACCAGTATTTAATCTATTGATTTATTTATATCCTGCCAATCTTTTTTTTAAATAACTTCAGGTGTCACACATACTAATACACCTTCCTCATCCTATTTTCCCCATAACAACAATCCTGTGAAGTGAATTGGGCTGAGACTTGCCCAAAGTCACCCAGCCGGCTTTCATGCCTAAAACGGAACTAGAACTCACAGTCTCCTGGTGATTGGCCCAAAATCACCCACCTAGTTTTCATGCCTAAGGCAAGACTAGAACTCACAATCTCCTGGTGACTGGCCCAAAATCACTCACCTAGTTTTCATGCCTAAGGCGGAACTAGAACTCACTGTCTCCTGGTGATTGTCCCAAACATACCAAGCTGGCTTTCATGCCTACAGCAGAACTAGAACTCACAGTTTACTGGTGTTTGGCCCAACATTTAGTCTGCTGCGCCACCAAGTTCTCTAGAACCTGTCAGAACCTGCTGAATTTCACCCCTGGTTGTAGCCCATAGTCCATCCTTCCTCTTTCTCCATCTCTCAGAAGATACCCCTGGGTAGCTTCCCGTGTCTTGCGAAGTTGGAGCAAAATGCCGTCCAATCTCTTTGAAGATGAAAGATGCCATTCAGAAGCTTCCGTTTCATTTATTAATAAAGAGACAATCCTTCTCGCACAGGAATGGCCACCGATTGTCTTCACTTCAAAAGAGGCCCCCCTTCTCATTTAACATCTCTTTGTAATCGGACTTGAAGAGGACGTGTCCCCCCCTCCTCCTCCCATCTCCGTGATTAAGGGAAAGATTTGCCAGATATGACATTACCTTAAGCAAGAGATCAAGGCATCGTCTTTCCTTTTGTGGAAATGTGTGTGTGTGTGTGTTTTTCCCCAAAGAGTTTTGACAGAGCTAGCACAGGCTGATGATTTTGTCTTCACGAAGAAATTCTCCGTATTAGTTCTACACATGCTAATGCGGAGGAGAGGAGGAGGAGGAGGAGGAGAATGAGAGAAATTTCAATGAATAGAGATTTCGGAAGATGAGAATGCATGCTGATTAAAGAGCGAGGGATCCCGAATTAGCCCTGGCAAAAAAGAAAGGAAAAAAAAAATCCCTACACAATCTTTACTACAATAAAGAAGAGCAGCTGTGGTTTTGGCATCTCTCTGTAGGAGATGACCAGGATGGGCCTGAGGGAGGGGTCAAGTGCATCATCAGCCTGGAGTCCCTTCACACCCACAAGAAATTTAAGTCCAACCCACCTTGAATTCTGTTGACTCTTATCTACCTCCCTGGCTCAGGGCCAGGGTACTTACGAGACCGCCTCCTGCCACCAATAGCCTCTCACCGACCAGTTCGCTCCCATAGAGAGGGGCTCCTCGGGGTGCCGTCGGCCAAACAGTGTCGACTGGCGTCCCCCAGGGGGAGAGCCTTCTCTGTGGGGGCACCTGCCATCTGGAATGGGCTCCCCCCCGGAGTTACGAAGGATCCAAGACTTACGCATCTTCCGCCGTGCCCTGAAAACGTTTCTATTCCAACAGGCTGGTCTGGCCTAACTCTTGCTTTTAAATTGGCTTTTAAATCCGGTTTTTAAATCGGGTTTTAGATCTCTTTTAGATAAATTTGGATGTTTTTGGTTTTAATTTTTTGAGCCTAATTATTTAATCTGTTTTTAATAGTCTTTAACTTTTATATGTCTTTGTATTATTTATGACTGTTCACCGCCCTGAGTCCTTCGGGAGTAGGGCGGTATACAAATATGAAAAATAAATAAATAAATAAATAAATAAATTTGCTTTGACTGCTAGGAGCTCAGATTCCTGTAGACAGCATAAGCTTACAATAAACCTATCTATTCACTTGAATTGCCTGGCCTCCTGATTTCCAGTGCTTAACTATAATCTATCTATCTATCTATCTATCTATCTATCTATCTATCTATCTAAATATCTATCTATCTATCTATCTATCTATCTATCTATCTATCTATCTATCTATCATATCTATCTATCTTCTATCTGTCTGTCCATCTATCCATCCATCCACCCACTTACATATAATCTGCCTACCTACCTATCTATCATCTATCTATCTATCTTTCCATCCATCCATCTATATCCATCCATCCAGGAGATGACCAGGCTGAGACTGAGGGAGGGATCAAACACGTCATCAGTTTTGAGTCCATACCCACGAGTAATTTAAATCCATCTCACCTTGAAATCTACCACCAATCTGCTTTAACTGTTAGTAGTTCAGATTCTTGTAGAGAGCTTAGGCTTGCAATAAACCTTTATATTCATTTGAACTACCTGGATTCCTGATTTCCAGTGCTTGTCTGTCTGTCTGTCTGTCTGTCTATCTGTCTGTCTGTCCGTCCGCCCGCCTGCCTGCCTGCCTGCTGTCCTGTCCTGTCCTGTCCGTCCATCTATCCCTCCATCCCTCCATAGACTAATAGAATAGAATAGAATAGAATAGAATAGAATAGAATAGAATAGAATAGAATAGAATAATAGAATAGAATGATAGAATGATAGAATGAAAGAAGAAGAGAAGAAGAGAAGAACAGAAGAATAATAGAGTTGAAAGGGACCTTGTAGGTCATCTAGTCTGACCCCCTGCTCTAGCAGAAGACCATATACCGTTTCAGACAGGTGGCTGTCCAGTCTTTTCTTGAAAACCTCCAGTGATGTAGCACCCACAACTTCTGGTGGCAAGCTGTTCCACTGCTTAATTGTTCTTACTATTAGAAAGCTTCTCCTTAATTTCAGGTTGATTCTCACCTTGATTAGTTTCCATCTGTTGTTTCTTGTCTTGCCTTCAGGTGCTTTGGAGAATAGGTGGACCCCCTCTTCTTTGTGCTAGCCCCTCAAATACTAGAACACTGCTCTCATGTCACCCCTAGTCCTTCTTTTCATTAAACTAGACATACCCAATTCCTACAACCGTTCATTGTATGTTTTAGCCTCCAGCCCCCTAATCCTCTTTGTTGCTCTTCTCTGCACTCTTTCCAGTGTCTCAACATCTTTTTTGATACGGTGTGTGGTGACCAAAATTGGATGCAGGATTCCAAGTCTTCAAACAAAGCGAACTCTTTCATGTCCTCCCATTAAAATTGTAAAGATGCAGCTGAGCTCTCCAGGAGCTAAAATTACTGACCCCCCCCTCCTCCTCCTCCCCCCCTCCTCCTCCTCCTCCTCCTCCTCCTTCTTTTTGTCCTTATAAGACAGCTGGAAAGTTCATTTCAGGACAACTTGGAATGGAATTGAGAAGCCAACTTCAGCCCCCACCACTACAATACACGGGAAAGAAAGAGAATTGAGGCTATTTTAAGAAGAAAAGAATCCCTTCTCTTCCCCACCTCCCCCCAAAGTCTAGAGTTTCATGCGTTTGGATGTTTCTATTTTGTTAAATTAAAAAGAAAAGGGTTTTGCCTTGCCAGCCTCTCTTCGGCTGTGGGTGGGAAAGAGACAATCTGGATAGCAAAGGAAGATAAATGTTGGTGTCTTTTAACGCAATGGTTGGGTTGCATGGCTCACTGAATTGGATAATAGTCAAATGGTCAGGTGCCTATGACAGGACTAGAACTCACAGTCTCCTGGTGACTGTCCCAAAGTCCCCCAGCCAGCTTTCATGTCTAAGGCAGAACTAGAACTCACAGTCTCCTGGTCATTGGCCAAAAGTCCCCCAGCCAGCTTTCATGTCTAAGGCAGAACTAGAACTCACAGTCTCCTGGTCATTGGCCCAAAGTCCCCCAGCCAGCTTTCATGTCTAAGGCAGAACTAGAACTCACAGTCTCCTGGTCATTGGCCCAAAGTCCCCCAGCCAGCTTTCATGTCTAAGGCAGAACTAGAACTCACAGTCTCCTGGTCATTGGCCAAAAGTCCCCCAGCCAGCTTTCATGTCTAAGGCAGAACTAGAACTCACAGTCTCCTGGTGACTGTCCCAAAGTCCCCCAGCCAGCTTTCATGTCTAAGGCAGAACTAGAACTCACAGTCTCCTGATGATTGGCCAAAAGTCCCCTAGCCTGCTTTCATGTCTAAGGCGGGACCAGAACTCACTGTCTCCTCGTGATTGGCCCAAAGTCACACAGTCAGCTTTCATGCCTAAGGCAGAACTAGAATTCACAGTCTCCTGGTGACTGTCCCAAAATCCCCCAGCCAGCTTTTATGTCTAAGGCAGAACTAGAATTCACTTTCTCCTTGTGATTGACTCAAAGTCACTCTCCTGTTCCCCTAACCACTAAACATAACTGGATCTGTTACTATGAAGTTATTTGTCAGGGTTCCAAGTAACACACTCAACGAAACATGATTGGACCATGTATTTATTTTATTAAATAAAATAAATACAAATTTAATAAAATGTGATGGACATGTGGGTGCTGGGCAGGGTCTTGAACTTTCCTTTGGGTGGGGAAAACTTGGAAGCTTTCAGATTCGGGTTTTCCCAGATGTGCCAATATGACATCTCTAATAAAAATGGAGCTTTGAGGAACTTCAAGCCTCGGAGTCTTCTTTCGTTGGGGGTCTTACTTGGAAGCCTGACATTATTACTATCTCACCAGCCCTGGAGTCACGTGATCACAATTGGATTGGCAACCAGCTCGCATTTTCAAATTGTTTGCGATATTCGGTGTTGATGGAATCACAATTTGTAAACTTCCTGGCCAATTTCGGATAAGGAACATCAATTGAATAAGCTGAAATTTATTTATTTATTTATTATAAAATTTATTTTTTATTTAGAAAATGTATATTGCCCCCTACTCGCACATGGTGAATTTGCTTAACCACCAGGTTAAAAACGGTTGAAAAATCGTGACCAATCATGGGATGATTCACTTAAGGACCAAATCGCTTAGTGACTGACATTCCCGTCTCTGTTGCGGTTGTAAGTCGAGGACTACCTATCCATGTGAATTGAATACAGGTAGCCCTCGACTTACGACAGTTCATTTAGTGATCATTTGAAGTTACAACGGCACTGGAAAAAGTGACTTAGGGCCGTTTTTCACACTTACGACATCCCCACGGTTACATGATTTACATTCGGGTGCTTGGCAGCTGACTCACATTTATGACGGTTGCAGTGTCCCATTGTCACGTGATCCCCTTTTGCGACCTTTTGTCAAGCAAACTCAAATGGGGAAGGCCAGATTCACTTAACAACGATGTGACTAACTTAACAACAGCATTGATTCACTTAACAACATTGGCAACAAAGGTCATAAAATGGGATAAGCTCCCTTAACCAACATCTCACTTAGCAACACAAATTTGGGGATCAATGGTGGTCTTACGTCCAGGACTTCCTGAATTTTGTGGCTACTTAATCTCAATTTTCAGCCTTCCCAGCCAGTTTCCGACAAGGAATATCAAATTTGCTTAACAACCACAGTAAAAAAAAAAAAAAGGTTGAAAAATCATGACCGGTCGTGTGATAATTCACTTAAGGACCAGATTGCTTAGCAACTGAAATTCCAGTCCCGATTGTGGATGTAAGTTGAGGACGACCTACCCTGCATCACCGAAAATAAGACATCCCCTGATAATAAGCCCAATCGAGCTTTTGAGTGCATACGCTCCCCCCGAAAATAAGCCCTCCCCGAAAATATTTAAATGCAGAGCTGGAAATCAGATAAGACGGCAAGAGGAGCCCCATCTTGCTCCATGCTCCCCAAAATAATAAGACCAAACACTTATTTTGGGGTTCAAAAAAATATAAGACAGGATCTTATTTTCAGGGAAACACGGTAGCCATATGAATGAAATACTCATAAAGGGTTTTTGTGAAGCTGAACCATATAATGCCAGAAAAGACGACAAACAAAGCTTTTGCAAGATTTTCCCGGTTTATTGCGGGAGAAGTGAAGCCCATTCGAAACACACCTTGGAGAATTGGAGCCTCACATAAACCGAGAAGGTTATTAAATCAGGGGAAATTAGAATCACATGAAATGGAATAAATCACGCCAAAAAAAAGCAGCTCGGTAGCCAGATCCACCAAAGCTAAAGGCAGGTACTTATCGGAATTTGCCTAAAAAAAAAAAAGAGAGAGAAAGAAAACAACAAAACATTTAAAGACACGCTTGGAAACCATCTCCAAAAGAAGGAATGGATGAGACTGTATAGAAGCTGGGAAGAAGGGATGGATAGAACAGGGGATAGAAAAAAGAGAAATTGTGATTTGGTTAGAAGCTTATTTTAGGAAGGACGACTCAACCCAGGATATTGTTCGTATTTATTCTATTGATTTATTTATATCCTGCCAATGTTTTTTTTTTTTTAATAACTTCAGTTGTCACACATACTAATACACCTTCCTCATCCTATTTTCCCCATAACAACAATCCTGTGAAGTGAATTGGCCTGAGACTTGCCCAAAGTCACCCAGCTGGCTTTCATGCCTAAGGCGGAACTAGAACTCACAATCTCCTGGTGACTGGCCCAAAATCACCCACCTAGTTTTCATGCCTAAGGCGGAACTAGAACTCACCGTCTCCTGGTGATTGTCCCAAACATACCAAGCTGGCTTTCATGCCTACAGCAGAACTAGAACTCACAGTTTACTGGTGTTTGGCCCAACATCACTCAGCCATCTTTCTTGTTTAAGGAAGGACTAGAACTCACCATATCCTGGTTTACAGGCTAGCACCTTAACTACTAGACCAAATTGGCTCCTAACTGGGAGTCTCATTGGAGGTGGGGAGGAAAAAGCACTTCCGATCACTCACAGAGACCCTACCTTAATTAATGGACTATAAACGAGCAGAAGAAATTCTTATTTACATTATTCACAATGCAGTATTTACTCTAAAAATCAAAGAGACAATAGAATCTACATCATTTTTGTTGTTTTGATGTGACTAAGTTGCCGGGAGCTCCATAAAAAGGAACATCAGATGGAAACTTCAAAACGCAAAGCAGTTTGGAGGAGGAGGAGGAGGAGGAGGAGGAGGAGGAGGAGGAGGAGGAGGAGGAGGAGGAGGAAGAGAGAATAGCAATAGCACTTAGACTTATATGTCATTTCATAGTACTTTTCAGCACTCTCTGTGGCTTACAGAGTCACCCTTTTGCCCCCAACAATCTGTATCCTCATTTTCCCACCTTGGAAAGATTGGAAGATTCAAGCTCCTGGAAGTAAGTAGAGTTGCCTACAATACTGCATTCTAACAGTATTAGAGGAGAAGAAGAGAGAGAAGGAACAGATTAAGGAGATAGAGAAGGAGAAGGAGAAGCAGAAATAGAAATAGAAGGAGAAGAAGAAAAAGATTAAGGAGGTGGAGAATTAGAAAGAGAAGGAGAAGGAGAAGGAGAAGATTAAGGAGATAGAGAAGGAGAAAAAGACAAACAGAGAAGGAGAAGATTAAGGAGATAGAGAAGGGGAAGGGGAAGCAGAAATAAAAAAAATAGGAGAGGGAAAAGATTAAGGAAATGGAGAAGGTTCAGGAGATAGCGAAGGAGAAGGGAAGGAGAAGCAGAAGCAGAAATAGAAATAGAAGGAGAAAGAAAAAAATAAGGAGATGGAGAAGGAGAAGGTAAGGAGATAGAGAAGGAGAAGGAGAATTAGAAAGAGAAGGAGAAGGAGATGATTAAGGAGACAGAGAAGGAGAAGAGGGAGAGGAGAAGAAGGTTAAGGAGACAGAGAAGGAGGAGAAGCAGAAGCAAAAGGAGTTAGAGAAGGAAATGGAGACAGAGAAGGAGAAGGAGACAGATGGAGAAAGAGAAGGAGGAGGAGGAGTGCATACACCAAGGGTCCCTTTAAGCCATGTTTCCATCTGATGTGACTGGGATTTTCCTTTCATCTTTTCCCCCCTTACGTAATGGCCAGAGAGCTGTGCTTGCTCCAATTCACCATTAATTCAAGCAGAGGAAGCTTCAGGGACTCCCCCTTTTTGCAAGACATTTTATAGCCAAGGCCGAGAACAAGCAAAATCCATTATCAAGTTACAGGAAATTCCTCCAGGACCGTCCTCACTTCTGTGCCTTCTTCTGGAGGATGACTTCGACCCACACTTGCAAACTCACACACATACACACCCTACCATCGGGCTTCTTTACCAAACAGAGAGGCCGATGGGTAGAAACCCACGCCCCACATCCTCGGTTCCCCCCACCTCAACTCACCCAGGGCAATGTTGCCAACGGTAAGAGAAATAGAAAAAAAGCCAAATTAACGGTCCCATTATCTTTTCCCATCCCTCTTTCAAAGTTCCTTTGCTCAGGAAGAAAACAAATATTTTGAACTTCACTTCTCAGAGTGTTTCTCTGTTTTTTCTCCATGTACACACACACACACACACACACACACAAAATCCACAAGGAAACCCCATGTGGGAAAGCGAATTTCAGCAAACGGGTCTACATGCATTTCCTTTCAAAGCTGAAGGACGTTTCCAGTCTTGCAAGACTTGTAGCTCTAAAATAAATGTCTATTTTCGTTCAAACCAAGTGGAACACCTGGGGAAGGGGTGAGTCGGTTCCAACCCCTGCCTTGATTGGGGAGGTGCGTACAGTGGTGGGATTCAAATAATTTATTATAATTATTATTTATTATTTATTGAATTTGTATACCGCCCTACTCCCGAAGGACTCAGGGCGGTGAACAGCCAAATAAAATACACGTAATACAAATGTTAAAAAAACCATTAAAATACAATTAAATAATTGAGCCGGAAAACGAAATTTAAAACACCCCAAATTCATAAGACAAATTTAAAATTTAAAAATTTTAAAAGTTTTGAAAAAACAGTTTAAAAGAGAGGTTAGGCCAGGCCGGCTTGCTGGAACAGAAATGTTTTGATGGCATGGCAGAAAGCGCGCAGGTCCGGGATCCTCTGTTATCTCTGGGGGGAGCTCGTTCCAGATGGCGGGTGCCCCCACAGAGAAGGTTCTCCCCCTGGGGGCTGCCAGTCGACATTGTTTGGCCGACGGCACCCTGAGGAGCCCCTCTCTGTGGGAGCGTACTGGTCGGTGAGAGGCTACTGGTGGCAGAAGGCGGTCTCGTAGATACCCCGGTCCTAAGCCATGGAGCGCTCTAAAGGTGGTAACCAAAACCTTGAAGCGCACCCGGAAGACCACTGGTTCTCTGTCCTAACGGCCGGGTGGGTGGGCATAGCTATGATGGATCTGGCCAGGGAGTGTGACAGGCAGCACTCGGCCTCCTGCATCCCCCTGGGAGCAAAAATGAGGTGCAGGAGGGGGTGCCCCCCATGCCCCACTTTGGCCCTAGTAGGCCTCCCTGCAGCCTCCTGGGAGCAAAAACGGGCCATGCAGGTTCTGTGCTGCAGCCTCCCACACTCCATTTTGACTTCCTTGCACTTACCTGGGAGCCAAAATGGGGCACATGGGGACTCCTGGAAGGGCAGGGCCAGCCAGCAATTTAACAACTGGTTCGCCTGAACTGGCCCGAACCGGCTGAATCTCCCCACTGGGTGTATATCAATGGAGTTTCCTCCTTATGGCAGGAGATATGAATTGCTCATGAATCCCAAACTGGCCATTTTCATTCTTAATTTTTATTGATTTTAAATCATGAAGTAGAATTGTTAAATTGTCCTGCAATAAATTGTTTGTTGTCGTTGTTCAGTTGCTAAGCTGTCTCTGGGTCATTGGACTATAATACAGGTAAGTCCTCAACTCACAATTACAACGTACAGCTGACCTCGACTTACAACGACCACAATTGAGGGTAAAATTTCTGTTTCTAAATGAGACAGTCGTTAACTGAGCTTTTCCTCATGTTACAACCTTTCTTGCCACAGTTGTTAAGTCAATCGCAGCTCTTAAATTGGCCACAGGGTTGTTAAGAGAATTTGGCTTCCCCATTGAGTTTGTTTCTCAGAACATCACAAAAAAGGATCACGTGACCCCAGGACACTGCAACCGTCATAAATGTGAGTCAGTTGCCAAGCATCTGAATCTTGATCATGTGACCATGGGGAATGCGGCAATGGTCGTAAGTGTGACAAATGGTCATAAGTCACTTTCTTCAATGCTGCTGTAAATTTGAATGGCCACTAAATAAACAGTTGTAAGTAGATTACCTGTATGCCAGGCCCTCCTGTTCTCCACTATCTCCCAGGGTTTGCCCAGACAGAGAGATACAGAGAGAGAAAGAGACAAAAAGGAAAAGAGAGAGAGATACAGAGAGAGAAAGAGAAAAAGAAAAAAGAGAGAAAGAGAAAGAAAGAAGAGAGAGAGAGAAAAAGAGGAAGAGGAAGAAAGAGAAGAGAGAGTGAAAGAAAAAGGAAAAGAGAGATACAGAGTGAAAAAGAAAAAGAAAAATGAGAAAAAGAGAAAGAAAGAAAGAAAGAAAGAAGAGAGAAAGAGAAAGAGGAAGAAAGAGAAAAAAGAGAGTGAAAGAGGAAGAGAGAAAGAAAGAGAAAGAGAGACAGAGAGATATACAGAGAGATATATATATAGAGAGAGACAAAGAGATACACAGAGAGACAGAAAGAATGAGAATGAGAAAGAAAGAGAGAAAGAGAGAGAGAAAGAGAAAGAAAGAGGAAGAGGAAGGAAGAGACAGAAAGACAGTGAGATACTCAAAGAAAGAGAGAAAGAGAGAAAGATAGAGAAAGAGGAAGAGAGGTTAACTAAATGGAACTACCAAGCTTGCTGCTGTAGAAGGGGAGAATTTATCTTGTCTACTCAATACGTGTATTTTTAACTTTAAAAACTGCCTGGCCAAAATTAGGAACAATTGATTTTACACTTAGCCTTTGCAAACAGAAGGAGGAAGGGGGGGGAAGGAGTTGTGGGTCATGGACTTTTACCAACATGCTTTGGGTTAATGACTGCTGAGAAAGCAACTTGGAGCTCTGGAGGGAAATGAATAAATTGCTCTCTTCTTTTACATATCCGTGACCCTTCCTGCCTCCCGTTGGACTTGGATATTCTCCAGTTCTTCTGCCAGGCAATAAAAAAGCTGACTTCATCCAGGGAATAGTCCGGGCAGGCACTTGGTGTGGACATTCATCTTCGGAGAACATCAGAAAAGAGGAGAATGTAGATCAGGGGTGTCAAACTCAAGGCCCACTGGCTGAATGAGGCCCGTGATGTGATCGGATCTGGCCCACAGGGCCATCCTGCTCTACCTGCTCTAGTGTGAAGAAGAAAGATCAGGCCAACATAGCTTGGGCCCGGTCTACCCAATGCAAAGTGGAAAGATCATGCCAAGGTAGTTTGGGCCTGGTCTACCCATTGAGAAGAGGAAAGATCAGGCCAACATAGCTTGGGCCCCGGTCTACCCAATGCAAAGAGGAAAGATCAGGCCAACGTAGTTTGGACCTGGTCTACCCATTGAGAAGAGGGAAGATCAGGCCAACATAGCTTGGGCCCGGTCTACCCAATGCAAAGAGGAAAGATCAGGCCAACGTAGTTTGGGCCTGGTCTACCCATTGAGAAGAGGGAAGATCAGGCCAACATAGCTTGGGCCCGGTCTACCCAATGCAAAGAGGAAACATGCCAGAAGTTTGGGGAGTGGAGTCAAGCTGCCATGCCCACCCAGTTGACCACATCCGCCCAGTCAGCCACGCCCGCCCAACACCCCCCCCCCCCGAGGTCAACCACAGTGCTGATGCAGCCCTCAATGAAATTGAGTTTGACACCCCTGATATAGAGAGTCAACATGGAGAAAATGTTGGAGAGGATCTGTGGTCCTTTCTCCCCATGCTCATCATCAGACATCTCAGAGGGTACCTAGACCAGGTCTTTCCTACACAAGGAGAGGCTCCTAGCTGATCAGTTGACCACTTCCCCTTGCAGGAACATAGGTAGAATGGGAGGAAGATTGAAGATCTTCTAGTTGAACCCTGTGCTCGAGTAGGAGACCCTGTACCATTTCAGACAAACTTTGTATTCTGTTTCTTCCAAAGGGGTCATTAGTGGTCTCTGAACTCGGTTGTCTTCTCACAGAGATTTCATTACCAAACATAAATATTAAATCACATGATCATGTGAACAAAATTCACATAAATATGAAATCATGTGATCATGTGATCAAAATTCACACAAATGTGAAAATTCACATAAATATGAAATCATGTGAATAATTCACATAAATATGAAAATTCACATATGAAAATTCACATAAATATGAAATCATGTGAACAAAATTCACATAAATATGAAAACTTGCATAAATATGAAAACTTGCATAAATATGAAAATTCACATAAATATGAACCCAGTTGCCAACCGTCAACACTTGGCAACTGGTTTATATTTATGACCGTCGCTGTGTCCCAGGGTCACATGATCCCCTTTTGCGACTTTCTGACAAGCCAAATCAATGGGGAAGCCAGATTCCCTTAATAACCAGGTTACTCACTTATCAACTGCAGTGATCCACTTAACAACATGGGCAAGAAAAGTTGTAAAATGGGGCCAAACTCACTTAAGAAATGAGTCACTTAAGAACAGAAATTTTGGGCACAATTACAGTCGTAAGTCGAGGATTTTTTATAGTCAGTTTTCTCTCCATGATAACTTCCCCAGTTGCGGCCAAGAGGCTGGACAAGCGAGGTCAGAGCGAATAAATCATGGTGGTGTTTGCTGAGTAATATGTTGAAAAAGCAATTTTACAGGAGGCAATCTCACCCCCCTCTGATCCAATGGAAGTATAAATCAGAATCAGAATCAGCATAGAACTGGAAGGGACCTTAGAGGTCTTCTAGCCCAGCCCCCTGCTTAAGCAAGAGATCCTATATACCATTTTGGACAAGCGATTGTCCATTCGTTGGATCTCTCCTCCTCCTCCTCCTCCTTTTCCTCCTCCTCCTCCGATCTCATTTTGAGTGTGAATCTTTGAGTAAGAATGTGTAGAAACCTCGTTGGAGAATCAGGTTGCCCTTAAAAATTGCACTGCCGCAGAATATAAATATTTATATATGGAACTGTCATAAATCTGTCAGCTTGGCTAACGTATGAGTTGCCAAGGTAACTTTGGGGAGATTTAAAAATAAAAAAAAGTAAAAATCGAATAGCTCATAAGCCGGAGTTGTAGAATAGCTGGATTAAAAAAAAAAAAAAAGAGAGAGAGAGAGAGAGAGAGAGAGAGAGAGAGAGAGAGAGAGAGAGAATGAATTAACTGCTACTCACTCTCACGATCCTAGCTTAGTTAGTTAGATTGCAGAATTGTGGCTAATGGAAAGGTATCTTAAAGAAGTCATTTAGAGCTTGGCCTTCTGATTAAATGTGAGTTGGGGCAATGGGTCGATTCCCGACCCACAAAAGGAAAGTCTAGGCAGAAGGTGTGGGGACATTTTTGTCCACGGCCACAAATGGTGGTGGTTGCTGAAGACATCATCAATCTCATGGAAGATGATTTGCAGGCAGTCCCCACTTACAACCATTCATTCTGTGACCATTTGAAGTTACAATGGCATTGAAAAAAAGGGACTCATGGATGTTTTTCACACTTACGACGGTTCCAGAATCCCCATGTCTTGTGATAAAAATTCAGGTGCTTGGTGTTATGACCCATCGGCCACCGACCCCTCTAGCAGCTGAATCAGAGGAGGAAGAGGAGGATGTGTGGGAGTCAGGGCCAATATCAAGGCAATCTGAGAGCTCTGAGGGGGAAGAGGGAATGGAGCTGGCAGAGAGAGGGAAACAGAGGCAGAGCCTGGGCCGTCCGTCAGTCCTCAGATGGTGAGTCAACAGACCGCAAGTCTGGAGGTGGCTGATGAGGAAGAGGAGGAACTTCTGGATCCAGTGCCTGATGCGTGGATGCACAGAAGGCAGAGGAGAGGAGAGCAGTGGAAATCTATGGGCCAGTCCTTGGGACGGAAGAGCCACCACTGCTAGTGAAGCCCCACCCTATCTCTGGGGATAAAAGGCAGGGGGTGGAGATGAATAGATGTGGCAGACAACTATTCATCTTCTGGCTGGACAGATTTGTTAGCCTGTGGTGAGAAAGAAACCTTTTGCTGGGGCTGCTGACACTCCTAATTAAAGGAATATTTTGAGTTCCCTTCAGAGGGTTTGTTGTTTTTGGGGAGCTAGGTCAGAACACTTGGCAACTGGCATGTACTTATGACGGTTGCAATGTCCCAGGTCACGTAATCCCCTTTTGCAACCTTCTGGCAAGCAAAGTCAATGGGGAAACCAGATTCACTTAACAACCAGTGACTAGCTTTACAACTGCCAGGATTCCCTTAACAACTATGGCAAGAAAGGTCATACAATGGGGCCAAATTTACTTAACAACTGTCTCGCTTAGCAACAGACATTTTGTGACCAATTGTGGTCGTATGTCGAGGATGCCTCTACATGAAGACATCTAGGATGCTTTTGGAAGTAGCTTTGAGTTTAAGGATGACTTCAGATGTTCTCCATCTCAATCCATCTACGTCTGTTCTACATCTACACCCTCATTTTCTGTTAATTTAATATTTTTAGAAGTTTGCTTTAATGATTTTATTTTATTTATTTTATTATTTATTTATTTATTTTATGAACACGGTGGCTCAATGGCTACAATGCTGAGCTTGTCGATCGAAAGATCGGCAGTTCAGCGGTTCAAGTCCCTAGTGCCACATAACAGGGTGAGCTCCCGTTGCTTGTCCCAGCTTCTGCCAACCTAGCAGTTCAAAAGCAGGTAAAAAATGCAAGTAGAAAAATAGGGACCACCTTTGGTGGGAAGGGAACAGCATTCCGTGCGCCTTTGGCATTGAATCATGCTGGCCACATGACCACGGAGACGTCCTCAGACAGCACTGGCTCTTCGGCTTTGAAACGGAGATGATCACTGCACCCTAGAGTCTGGAACGCCTAGCACATATGTGCGAGGGGAACCTATACCTTTTATGTTTATTTATCTTGGTATTTATGGTGTCATAAACTGTCCAAGGTCATTGGAAAGAAGAAAGAAAGAAAGAAAGAAAGAAAGAAAGAAAGAAAGAAAGAAAGAAAGAAAGAAAGAAAGAAAGAAAGAAAGAAAGAAAGAAAGAAAGAAATGTTGGTAGAGGGTCACCACCAGATGACCTGACTGATCTCACATGGTGTGACCAGTCCGTCACTTGACCAACTGACCACATAAAACCTTAACAGAATAACAGAGTTGGAAGGGACCTTCTAGTTTATCTAGTCCAACCCCCGCACCTATAAAAGCAGAAGACGGTTGAAACAAGACACTTCAATTGAAGTTCTGCTGCTGATGTTACCTAGGCTGGTGACAAAACATTCGGAACCTAAACAATTCCAACATTCCACGCCTTCAACCTGGACTGGACAGGTGGGAGTCCCGTTCTTCAGGGCAACGAAGGTGTTAACATGAATCCAGTCAATAGATTTGGTTGCCTCCCGGTCAGGAGATCAGAAAGCTTCCTTCCATCTTTCTCTCCCAGGAGGCAGAAGCTTTCTGTTCCAGGAAGCAGAGAGAGTCCCCCACTAATATTGGCAGTGAGTTATTTCCTGGGTTCCCTTTGAGTCTAAGATTAAGTGCGGAATGTCCATCTTTGCATCTGTCATTTGCTGAATGTAATGGATGGGGAAAGCATGGCTTGCGTTAGAACGAGAAAGCAACAGAGGTCCCGGAAGCAGGACAAAGGAAGGAAATTCCCTTCTGCATCCCCAGACATCAAAGAACCTTGGATCCTAAAGATCAAAGTGGATGGCAAGACATCTATTCTTGCCTTGGACAATCTAGTTTAGTCTCAAAAGCAAAAACTGGAATCAGCCCCTCCCCTCCCCCAGTAGTATTTGGAAAAGAGGAAGAAATTCCAATGTGGTAGGTTAGACTGGAAATTTAAAAATCATCGTTGCAATGCAAGGCAATGAGAAATTTGTTAGGTATTCAAGCCAACTGGGTGACTTTGGGCCAATCACTAGGAGAGGTGAGTTCTAGTTCCACCTTAGACACAAAACGTTGTGACCTAGGCTCACTTAGTCATTAGAGGACACAATTTCATTTCATTCATTTCATTTTATTGGATTTGTATACCGCCCTACTCCCGAAGGACTCAGGGCAGTGAACAGCCACAGAATAAAACACATAAATACAAAATTTAAAAACAGAATAAAACCGCATTAAATTTGGCCGAGACAAATTAAAAACACCCAATAATTTAAAAACAAATTAAAATTTACATTTTAAAGGGGAAAAGATTTAGGCCAGGCTGGCTTGATGAAATAAAAAAGTCTTGAGAGCGCGATGGAAGGTGCGCAGATCCAGGATCCTCCGTATCTCTGGGGGGAGCTCATCCAGATAGTAGGTGCCCCCACAGAGAAGGCTCTCCCCCTGGGGGCTGCCAGTCAACATTGTTTGGCCGACGGCACCCGGAGGAGCCCCTCTCTATGAGAGCGTACCGGCCGGTGGGAGGCTATTGGTGGTAGCAGGCGGTCTCGTAAATAACCAGGTCCTAAGCCATGGAGCGCTCTAAAGGTGATAACCAGAACCTTGAAGCGCACCCGGAAGACCACCGGGAGCCAGTGCAACTCGCGCAGGAGAGGTGTTAGTCTCAAACAAAACTATTTTATTATAACAGCTGAGAATTACTTCGTTCGCAGCTTAGTCCAAATTAATTCCAAAACAAGTCCTTCAAAAAAAGTCCTTCGGGTTTCTAAATAATATTACATATCATCATACTACAGATTCGATTAGGTTTATCATATTGCATCTTGCACTTGTTAATCTTCTTATATCTTCTTATATCTAATATTACCTTATTTATATTTAATTTGTTATTTACATATCTATGCCACATGCTTTCCTAACACCTATGTCATGACCTTTTTACTTCTATCCATTGGTACCATTTATCCCAGCTTTGATTGAAAGTTGATTCTTGTCTATCTTTAAGAATATATGTTAATCTATCACATTAATTTGGTTAATAATCATCTGATCCGATGGTACTTCTTTCCCTTTCAGAAGTTGTGCATATGCAATTCTAGCCGCAGTGGTAATATGTATGAAAAGGTACCAGTCTATTTTCCTTATGCCCCCAGGGTTTATTCCTAATAAGTAGACCTCTGGTCTCAATTGAAAGCTGACTCCTGTAATCTCCATGAGCCAATCTTTTATCTTGCTCCAATAGTTTTGGGCTTGTAGACATGTCCACCATTGGTGGTAAAATGTACCCCTGGCTGACCCACATTTCCAACATTCTGCTGAAGTTCCAGGGAACATCTTTGCAATCCTTGCTGGTGGTATATGTCACCAGATAACATTTTAAATATATTTTTCTTTGAAGGACACCGCCATTGTCATTTTTGCATTTCTGTTCCATATTTGTTGCCATTTTTCCAAATCTAATGAATATCTGAAGTACCTCCCCCAGGCTATCATCGAGTCTTTAACTATTTCATCAGCTACAGATCAGGACAGGAGGAGGTTATATACCTTGGTGTTACATTTTTTATCATTTTTTATCATATTTTTATCATATTATCATATTTTATCATATTTTTACAGTTTCTTATTTAGAAACTGTATATATATGGGGGTTGAATCAACCTCAGTTGTATGTATGTGATTTTGTCTTGTTATAGTTTTTTTTCTGTTTTTTTTTTTTGTTTTTAATTTATAATAAAAATTATTATTAAAAAAAAAAGTCCTTTGGGTTTATCACAAACCTTTATCTTCATTGGCACCCTGCCAAAGGCCTTTCTTGGCAAAGCCCCACGAAGTTCAGAAACAAGAGACGCCGACCGGAAAACAGATTTAGCAACATTGCTTTCCTACAAAGAGCGCAAGAGCCTTTGCTGCTCTTTTAAGCCTTATGGGAGGGGCCAATCATCTCTTGGCCTTACTCCCAAGTCATCCTTTTTGCTTTAGCTGCTCTTGCCTTCTGGCAGCTCTTTTCATGTGTGCACTAGGAACAGGCTCCTCCTGTTCCTCTGCGTCTCTACTGTCCGACTTTGGAGGCTCTGGAGTCCCCGCATCACTCCCAGATGGCCCTGGCCCCATCTCTGCCTCTGACGCAGAGCCCTCGTCCGGGCCTTCCCCAGCCTCCAGGACTGGCCCATGTTCCTCCCCAGCCTCCTCACTATCTGACTGCGCTGCCAGCTCCGTGGGCTGCTGGCAGAGCACAACACAAAAGACCCTGGGTGTTTTTGGGCCAATCACCAGGAGAGGTGAATTCTAGTTCCACCTTAGGCACAAAAGATATTGGGTGATTTGGGGCCAATCATCAGGAGATGCTAAGTTCTAGTTCCACCATAGAAACAAAAGCCCCTGGGCATCTTTCAGCCAATGACCAGGAGTGGTGAGTTCTAGTCCCACCTTAGACATGAAAGCTGGCTGAGTGACTTTGGGTCAATCACCAGGAGATGGTGAGTTCTAGTTCCACCTGAGGCATGAAATCAGGCTGAGTGACTTTGGGTCAATCACCAGGAGATGGTGAGTTCTAGTTCCACCTGAGGCATGAAAATCAGCTAAAACAAATCTGTATCAGTCATGTGGATTCTATACATAGCTATTCCATATGCCTGCTATTTCCCCCTTAAAATGGTTGAAAATATCCCAGGATTAATTTAGGTTCAGTTTTCCACCAACAAATCCTTTCGATGGTATCTGTTCTTTGAAGGCATCAAGATTAGAACACCTTTTGACCAAGATGAAATAATGATTCCTGGCCTGGGGTGGGGAGTTGGACTAGAAGACTTCCAAAGTCCTAGGATTCTATGTTCCTGCTATGACTGATCTCAGATTGTTAATGTTAATTATGTTAATCAGAATACAGCTGGAAGGGTCCTTGGAGGTCTTCTAGTCCAACCTCTTGCTCAAGCAGGAAACTATACCAGTCCAGACAAGTGGCTGTCCAGTCTCTTCTTAAAAACCTCCAGTGATGGAGCACCCACAACTTCTGGTGGCGAGCTGTTCCACTGATTAATTGTTCTAATTGTCAGGAAATTTCTCCTTAATTCCAGGTTGCTTCTCTCCTTGATTAGTTTCCATCCATCGCTTCGTCTCCTGCCTTCAGATTCTTTGGGAAATAAGTTGACCCCTCTCTTCTTCGTGGCAGCCCCTCAAATAGTGGAAGACTGTTATCATGTCACCCCTAGTCCTTTTTTTCTCCAGACTGGCCATACCCAGTTCCTGCAACTGTTCTTCATATGATTGTGCTCAGGTGCCCAAGAGCATTGCATGGTTATATTTGCCAAGACGGTTGCATACAGTAGCTGAGATGGACAGCTGGTCACATCTGCTTCCTGTTACAGAAACAGGGATTAGAGTTGAAAGTCAACATAATCACAAGAGCGACATCTGCCCGAACAATAAAAACAGCCCTGTGTGTTTTGAGACTGCTTTGCGATTCTCTTTATAAAACTAAAAAGTTCTGGATTCCTACCAACAGCTGCATTTCATGCCAGTTGGGATAATAAAATTGGAGGATAAACAGCAGAATGACCTCGCCTAAGACTATTCTTTATACTGTTAAAATGCATTATTCTTTATTCTGTCAAATACATTATTCTTTATTCTGTCAAATGCATTATTCTTTAGTCTGTTAAATACATTATTCTCTAGTCTGTCAAATGCATTATTCTTTATTCTATCAAATGCATTATTCTTTAGTCTGTTAAATGCATTATTCTCTAGTCTGTTAAATACAGTATTCTCTAGTCTGTCAAATGCATTATTTTTTATTCTATCAAATGCATTATTCTTTAGTCTGTTAAATACATTATTCTCTAGTCTGTTAAATACAGTATTCTCTAGTCTGTCAAATGCATTATTCTTTATTCTATCAAATGCATTATTCTTTAGTCTGTTAAATGCATTATTCTTTAGTCTGTTAAATGCATTATTCTTTATTCTATCAAATGCATTATTCTTTATTCTGTCAAATACATTATACTTTATTCTGTTAAATGCATTATTCTTTAGTCTGTTAAATGCAAAAGGCCAGGCTAAACCACCAGCTGAAATGCAGGGATAAAAATTAGAAAATCTTTTGATAAAATAGAAGGATTAGGTTATTTTTTTAAAAAAATTAGTTCAAAGGATGCTTAAAATAAACACAGGTAGACGACTTATAACCATTTGTTTAATGACTGTTCAAAGTTACGACAACACTGGAAAAAATGATTTATGATCGTTTTTCAGACTTAAGACCATTGCGGCATCCCCATGGTCACATGATCAAAATTCAGATGCTTGGCAAATGACTCATATTTATGACGGTTGCAGTTTTCCATGGGTCACGTGATCACCTTCGGACAAGCAAAGTCAATGGGGAAGCCAGATTCACAACTAACAAATGATTCGCTTATCAACTGTGGCAAGAAAGGTTGCAAAAGGGGCAAAATTCACTGGACAAATGGCTCACTTAGCAACATAAATTTGGAGATCAACTCTGGTGGTAAGTCGAGGGCTATCTGTATAGAAGGGAAAGCAGTGGTTTTCCTTTAAGGTTTGATGGATAAAGAGTTTGAAAGAAAATTTGCAAATTTGTAAATTTGTTTGTTTATATATATATATATATATATATATATATATATATATATATATATATATATATATATATAGTAAAAATCAGCAGGATGTTTATATGCACAAAGATGGAAAGACACCCCAATTCCCACAAATAGTATGAAGCAGGGGTGAAATGCTCCTGGTTTGGACCGGATCGCCCGATCCGGTAGCGATGGTGGCGGGTGGTTCGGAGAACTGGTAGCAAAAATCCCTGCGGCCCCCTACCATGCTCAGCTGAGTTGCATGATCATCAGAGGCTTTTTTTTTTACTTTTAAAAGCATTTTTTCTACAACCTCTTCCAACGAAAAAATACTTTTAAAAGTAAAAAAAAAAAAGCCTCTGATGATCACGCGGCTCAGCTGGGATCATCAGAGGCTTTTCAAAGCATTTTTTTCTGCAACCTCTTGGCCGAAGAGGTGGTAAAAGAAATGCTTTGAAAAGTCTCTGACGATCCCAGCTGAGTTGCCTGATCCTCAGAGAGGCTTTTCAAAGCATTTTTTAAAAAGCCTCTCTGACGATCCCAGCTGAGTTGCCTGATCGCCAGAGGCTTTTCAAAGCATTAGAAAAAATGCTTTGAAAAATTAAAAAAAAAAAAGTTGGCCAAGCCCACCCAGTCACTTTACATCCCCCCCACCAAACCACGCCCACAGAACCAGTAATAACACATTTTACATTTCACCCCTGGTATGAAGGATAGTAAATATTATAGAATTGATAGAGAGGGCAAAATTGAATGTTCTAACATAAAGAGAAGTCTCTACAGCAGTGATGGCTAAACCTTTTCCGGACTGAGTTCCCAAGTGCGCCTGCACACGTGCAAATGCAGGAGCACCTGAAAGCCAAAAATGCAATGTGCACACACCCTCTGCACATCCCCCCCCCGCCCATGTGCATGTGCACGCTTCTCCCGCATACTCCCTGCCCCTCACGCATGCGCTTGTGGCCCCCTGTACGTGCTCCTCCCCCCGCACAAGCTGTTCTGCCCCAGCTCCGGATTCCCAAGGTTTGTGACACACACCAACGGTCCTTATCAAAGTTATAACGTACCAAGAATAAACAAATTTTATTTTTATTTTATTTATTTTATTGAATTTGTATACCACCCTACTCCTGAAGGACTCAGGGCGGTGAACAGCCATGGAATAAAACATATAAATACAAAATTTAAAATAGATTAAAACGAAATTAAATAATTTGGCTGAACAAATTTAAAACCCCAATAATTTAAAACCAAATTTAAAATTTCCATTTAAAAAGGGGAAAGACTTAGGTCAGGCTGGCTTGGTGAAATAGAAAGGTCTTAAGTGCGTGACGGAAGGTACGCAGATCCGGGATCCTCCGTATCTCCGGGGGGAGCTCGTTCCAGATCGTAGGTGCCCCCACAGAGAAGGCTCTCCCCCTGGGGGCCACCAGTCGACATTGTTTGGCCGACGGCACCCAGAGAAGCCCCTCTCTATGGGAGCGTACTGGCCGGTGGGAGGCTATTGGTGGTAGCAAGCGGTCTCGTAAATAACCAGGTCCTGAACCATGGAGCGCTTTAAAGGTGGTAACCAAAACCTTGAAGCGCACCCGGAAGACCACCGGGAGCCAGTGCAGCTCGTGCAGGAGAGGTGTTACATGGGAGTGCCACGTCGCTCCCATCACCACCCGCACGGCCACACTCTGCGCCAGTTGGAGCCTCCGAGTGCTCCTCAAGGGGAGCCCCATGTAGAGAGCGTTACAATCGTCCAGACGGGAGGTGACGAGGGCATGAGTGACCATGCGTAATGAGTCCCAATCCAGAAAGGGATGCAACTGGCGGATCAGGCGAACCTGATGAAAAATCCTCCCAGTCACGGCCGTCAAGTGCTCTTCTAAAGACAGCCGGACTTTCTAAACAAAGTCCGGCAAAGGTTGGCAACCAGCCCAGAAAACAAGATACAATAAGACACTCACTCTCCAAAATGGTCTCTAATAATTAGACGTTGTTTCCAGCAAGAAATTACTAACTGCCTGTGACTTAAAAAGGCTAAGGGAGTGGCCAATTATCCTCAAGCCTTACTCTCGAGGAGAACTCCTCCTCCTGAGTAGCCACTCCTGCCTTTTGGCAGCCCTGCGTGCTCAAGCATTGAGGAGAGGCTCCTCCACTTCGCTCTCTCCACTTGAAGGAGCCTCTGGAAGTTCTGAAGGCCCTGGCTGAGTCTCTGCCTCTGGCACCACATCCTCTTCAGCCTCCTCGCTGTCCGACGCGTGCACTGGCTGCACAGGCTGCTGGAGCGACCCCACACCAGCCTCCTCATCGTCGGGATCAGCCACGATCTACGTAGGCCGCAAGCGGGCCACAACACATGCACGGCAGAGACCCAACAACCAGTTGACCGGTGTGAGACATGCACGCATGCACAGCAGAGCTGAACTGGGGTGATGGCTCGTGTGTCCACAGAGAGGGCGCTGTGTGCCACCCCTGGCACACGTGCCATAGGTTCGCCATGACAGTTCTACAGTATCTAATTTTGTCTGTCTTTGGGAATCACTTCTGGAGTTTTTTGCTTGCAAGTGAAAAATAAAATAAAATTTTGGTTTTAGGTTTTGAGGTCTGGTGTGACTTTGTGGTGCTAGAAATGGCTTGAAACATTTAGAAATGAAAAGCAAAATTGAAGTTGGAATTTGTGTGTGTATGTATCCTATTGCGCTAAAAATAGAACTCTTTCTTTTCTTTCTTTCTTTTTTCTCTTTCTTTCTTTCTCTTTCTTTCTTTCTTCTTCCTTCCTTCCTCTTTCTTTTTCTTTCTTTCTTTCTTTCTTTCTTCCTTCCTTCCTTCCTTCCTTCCTTCCTTCCTTCCTTCCTTCCTTCTTCTTTATTCCCCACTTCCCTTCCCTTTCTTCTTCCTTCCTTCCTTTTTCCCTCCCTTTTTCTTTTCTTTCTTTCTCCTTCCTTCCTTCCTTTTTTTTTTTAATTTGATTTATATGTCGCCCTTCTCCGGAGACTCAGGGCGGCTTACAATGCGTTAAGCAATAGCCTTCATACTTTTGTATATTTATACAAAGTCAGCTTATTGCCCCCACAAACTGGGTCCTCATTTCACCTACCTTAGAAAGGATGGAAGGCTGAGTCAACCTTAAGCCTTGGAGAGATTCGAACCAGCAGAAATTGCAGGCAGCTGTGTTAATGACAGGGTGCACCAAACCACTGTACTATCAAGGCTCTTCCTCTTTCTTTCTTTCTTTCTTTCTTTCTTTCTTTCTTTCTTTCTTTCTTTCTTTCTTTTTCTTTCTTTCTTTCTTTTCTTTCTCTCTCTCTCTCTTCTTTAACTTGCTTAACTTTTATTTCTATTTGTATTTTAACATAGAATAAAATTTAATAAAATATTAATGAGAGAGAGACTGAGGAGAGAGAGAGAGAGAGATTTTCTGAGTCTCTAAGGACATTTTGGTCAAGATAGTCATCCTTAAGATGAACTGAAACATGACACTTGCTTTAATTTCCTGGGTCATTTAGAAGTAATCAGAAAGCAGACTTTTGTTAAGGAATAGGACTTTCAGGGTAAACTGGTAGTGTGGGTTACATTTTGATGTCTTTTAAAATGGATGCTGGAGGAATTTTACCACTAAAAATTCAAATCTGAAACGGAGAAGAATTTCTTAGACTAACGTTTAAGTAGAATTTAATTACCCATGAGCGTTTCCACTCTCTTAAACTTCTAATGCATTTTTTTTCCCCTGGTTAACACAAGTATCAAAACCCATTCAGAAATGCATATTCTGCCCTAAAACAGACCTTTTTTGTGTGTGTGCATTTAAATGTAATTTTAAAGCAGAAATGGGTTGGAAAGGGTTTATGGATGAACATATCTAGAAGAGACAGTAATTTGAAATACTACCAATTCAACCATTTCAACCAAAATAATCAAGTCCATGAGATATATTTCTAATATAGTGTTTTATAAGTAGCTGGTATTTTTTTAAAAAATCAAAGCTTTAGAAAAGGCCCCAAATACCACAGCCCAAATTTTCAATACAGTCTTTTATACCGGCTGGAAAATTCTGGGAACTGAAGTCCATCTTCATCTTAAGGATTTGACTAAAGCAGACATCATCCTGATCCTCACTCACATCATTTTATTTTAAGGCCAAGTAGGCAAAGAGTTTGTACCAGCTAAAGTTTTCCAACCCTGGAAATTATCCCATTCATCCAAACGAGCGGACCTAAGGAAGCTGCTAGGTAATTTTCTTTTACCTGGGGTCCTGGATGGTCTTTGAACTTGGTTGTTTTCTTGCAAATGTTTCATTAACCAATTAGAGAACATCATCAGTGCTGGAAGGTTTAAAGTTAGAGTGGGCCAAACAAACCATGTTCTATAGTTGGGTAATGAAACATCTGCAAGAAAACAACCAAGCTCTGGGATGACTAAGGACCCTATAGTCCTCCTTGCTCTTCTCCGTCTTCTTTACCTTCTCCTCCTTCTCCTTCACTGTCTCTTTTCCTTCTCCTCCTCCTCCTCCTTCTCCTTCCCCTTATCCTGTCTCTCCCAACTTTATCATTCTTCTTATCTTCCTTGCCCTTATCTTCCCCCTCCCCCTTTCCCTTCCCCCCTCTCCCAACTTTCTTCTTCACTTCCTTGTCCTTATCTTCCTTCCCTCCTTTTCCTTTCCCTCCCTTTAACTCTCCCCTTCCCCTTCTCCTCTCTCCCCCATCCTTCTCCTCCTTCCCCTTCTCCTCTCTCTCCCATTTTTCTCGTTGTTCTTCTGTCCTTATGTTTCCCCTTCTCCCTCCCCCTTTCCCTTCCCCCTCTCTCCCATCTTTCTTCTTCTCTTCCTTGTCCTTATCTTCCTTCCCTCCTTTTCCTTTCCCTCCCTTTAACTCTCCCCTTCCCCTTATCCTCTCTCCCCCATCCTTCTCCTCCTTCCCCTTCTCCTCTCTCTCCCATCTTTCTCGTTGTTCTTCTCTGTCCTTATGTTACCCCTTCCCCTTCCCCCTTCCCCTTCCCTCTCTCTCCCATCTTTCTTCTTCACTTCCTTATCCTTATCTTCCTCCCATCCTTCTTCTCCTTCTCCTTCCTTTAACCCCTCCCCTTCCCCTTCTCCTCTCTCCCCCATCCTTCTCCTTCTTCCCCTTCTCCTCTCTCTCCCATCTTTCTTCTTCACTTCCTTATCCTTATCTTCCTCCCATCTTTCTTCTCCTTCTCCTTCCTTTAACCCCTCCCCTTCCCCTTCTCCTCTCTCCCCCATCCTTCTCCTCCTTCCCCTTCTCCTCTCTCTCCCATCTTTCTTCTTCACTTCCTTATCCTTATCTTCCTCCCATCCTTCTTCTCCTTCTCCTTCCTTTAACCCCTCCCCTTCCCCTTCTCCTCTCTCCCCCATCCTTCTCCTCCTTCCCCTTCTCCTCTCTCTCCCATCTTTCTTCTTCACTTCCTTATCCTTATCTTCCTCCCATCTTTCTTCTCCTTCTCCTTCCTTTAACCCCTCCCCTTCCCCTTCTCCTCTCTCCCCCATCCTTCTCCTCCTTCCCCTTCTCCTCTCTCTCCCATCTTTCTTCTTCACTTCCTTATCCTTATCTTCCTCCCATCCTTCTTCTCCTTCTCCTTCCTTTAACCCCTCCCCTTCCCCTTCTCCTCTCTCCCCCATCCTTCTCCTCCTTCCCCTTCTCCTCTCTCTCCCATCTTTCTTCTTCACTTCCTTATCCTTATCTTCCTCCCATCTTTCTTCTCCTTCTCCTTCCTTTAACCCCTCCCCTTCCCCTTCTCCTCTCTCCCCTATCCTTCTCCTCCTTCCCCTTCTCCTCTCTCTCCCATCTTTCTTCTTCACTTCCTTATCCTTATCTTCCTCCCATCTTTCTTCTCCTTCTCCTTCCTTTAACCCCTCCCCTTCCCCTTCTCCTCTCTCCCCCATCCTTCTCCTCCTTCCCCTTCTCCTCTCTCTCCCATCTTTCTTCTTCACTTCCTTATCCTTATCTTCCTCCCATCTTTCTTCTCCTTCTCCTTCCTTTAACCCCTCCCCTTCCCCTTCTCCTCTCTCCCCCATCCTTCTCCTCCTTCCCCTTCTCCTCTCTCTCCCATCTTTCTTCTTCACTTCCTTATCCTTATCTTCCTCCCATCTTTCTTCTCCTTCTCCTTCCTTTAACCCCTCCCCTTCCCCTTCTCCTCTCTCCCCCATCCTTCTCCTCCTTCCCCTTCTCCTCTCTCTCCCATCTTTCTTCTTCACTTCCTTATCCTTATCTTCCTCCCATCCTTCTTCTCCTTCTCCTTCCTTTAACCCCTCCCCTTCCCCTTCTCCTCTCTCCCCCATCCTTCTCCTCCTTCCCCTTCTCCTCTCTCTCCCATCTTTCTTCTTCACTTCCTTATCCTTATCTTCCTCCCATCTTTCTTCTCCTTCTCCTTCCTTTAACCCCTCCCCTTCCCCTTCTCCTCTCTCCCCTATCCTTCTCCTCCTTCCCCTTCTCCTCTCTCTCCCATCTTTCTTCTTCACTTCCTTATCCTTATCTTCCTCCCATCCTTCTTCTCCTTCTCCTTCCTTTAACCCCTCCCCTTCCCCTTCTCCTCTCTCCCCCATCCTTCTCCTCCTTCCCCTTCTCCTCTCTCTCCCATCTTTCTTCTTCACTTCCTTATCCTTATCTTCCTCCCATCTTTCTTCTCCTTCTCCTTCCTTTAACCCCTCCCCTTCCCCTTCTCCTCTCTCCCCCATCCTTCTCCTCCTTCCCCTTCTCCTCTCTCTCCCATCTTTCTTCTTCACTTCCTTATCCTTATCTTCCTCCCATCTTTCTTCTCCTTCTCCTTCCTTTAACCCCTCCCCTTCCCCTTCTCCTCTCTCCCCCATCTTTCTCATTCGTCTTCACTTCTTTGTCCTTATCTTCCCCATCTCTTCTTCCTCCTCCTGCCCTCCCCTTCTCTCCCTTCTTTCTTCTTCACTTCCTTGTCCTTATCTTCCTCCCCTCCTTCTCCCTTCTCCTCTCTGCACCCCCTCCCCCCACGCCTTCTAACCCTGATGGTGTTCCCTAGTACGGTCATGCAAATGTCTGCAAGGAAATCCCCCCCCCCAAGCTCTGCAAGCACCAAGCAAAATTTGCGTCCCTTTCTGGATCGGGATGCCTTGTGCACGGTCACTCATGCCCTCGTCACTTCCTGCCTGGACTACTGTAATGCTCTCTACATGGGGCTCCCCTTGAAGAGCACCCAGAGACTCCAACTGGTCCAGAATGCGGCCGCGCGGGTGATTGTGGGAGCGTCATGGCGCTCCCATGTAACACCTCTCCTGCGCGAGCTGCGCTGGCTTCCGGTGGTCCTCTGGGTGAGATTCAAGGTGTTGGTGACCAACTTTAGAGCGCTTCATGGTGCCGTCGGTCAAATAATGTCGACTGGCGGCCCCCAGGGGGAGAGCTTTCTCTGTGGGAGCACCCGCCCTCTGGAAATAGCTCCCCCTAGAGATACGGAGGATTCTGGATTTACGTACTTTCCGACGGACCCTCAAGACTTTTTTATTTCAACAAGCTGGGCTGGCCTAACTTCTCCAATTGTTTAATTTTAATTTGAATTTTAAAAGGGGTATTTTAATTGCTGGGCCAAAATTGTTTAATATGTTTTTTAAACTCTTCTTAAATTTTTGTATTTTGTGTGTTTCCCTTTGGCTGTTCACCACCCTGAGTCCTTCGGGAGAAGGGCGGTATATACATTTAAATAAATAAATAAAATAAATAATAAATGTTCAATCATGAGCTGCAATGTATCCTCTTCTACTACAATCTTCATTTTCTATTTTACGACCGTCAGATCACAGAGCCAAATTTAGGGACAAGAATGATATTTTTAGCCTCGCCTCCCCCTCCTCCTCCCCCCAGATAAAATTGAAAAGCGGTTGCGAAGAATAGCCATCCATTTTGCCCTTTTGTCTCTCAGTTGTCAAATTAATGAGAAAGCTCTTAAGCAGGTACACCGTTATACATCCCTCAGAGTGCTATTCCAAGTCTCACTCTTCTGCAGAGAACATTTGCTATATTTGGCAAAACCTGCCCGACATCGCTTCTCAACTATCTCGAGATATATATATTTTTCCTCATTCCGAAGGCGTTTGCCTTGTCTCGGGCAGTTTGCAAGGTCTTTGAAGCCAAGGTCACTTCCAAGCTTCTTCCCAACATCCAAGTCTGAAGTTGCAAAAATCTTGACCTGCTCCAAGCCGGTTAGTCTATTAAATCTCTTCTTTATTTTTTCTATTATTATTTTTTTTTTAATCAGGGTCTCACCGATCACTCTGGAAAGAGTGCAGAGAAGATCAACCAAGATGATGAGGGGACTGGAGGCTAAAACATACGATGTACGGTTACAGGAACTGGACATGGCTAGTCTAGTGAAGAGAAGGACCAGGGGAGACAGGATAGAAGTCTTCCAATATTTGAGGGGCTGCTCCAGAGAGGAAGAAGGGGGTCAAGCTATTCTCCAAAGCACCCGAAGGCCAGACAAGGAATAATGGATGGAAACTGATCCAATAGAGATTCAACCTAGAAATAAGGATAATTTTTCTGACAGTGAGAACAATCAACCCGTGGAACAGAAGTTGTGGGAGCTTCATCACTGGAAGCTTTGAAGAAGAGACTGGGCTGCCATCTGTCAGGAATGGTGTGTGTAGGGTCTCCTGCTTGGGCAGGGGATTGGACTAGATGACCTACAAGGTCCCTTCCAACTCTATTAATCTGTTAAATATTTATCCAAAACAAAATAATGTTGTAAGTTATGTTTAACACACCTTCTTCCTCCTATTTTCCCCAAAAATAGGAGGAAGAGTTGAGTTGGGATGATAGAAAGAGAAACTGGCCCAAAGTCATCCAGTCACTTTCTTGCCTAAGGACTAGAACTCACCATCTCTTGATGATTGGTTCAAAGTCACCTAGCCAGCTTTCATGCCTCAAGCAGGACTAGAACTCACAGTGCTCTAAGCAATTGGCCCAAAGTCACCCAGCCAGCTTTCAGGCCAAAGGAAGAATTAGAACTCACTGTCTCCTGGTGATTGGCCCAAAGCTGGTTTTCATGTCTAAGGTAAAACTAGAACTTACAGTCTCCTGGTTTCTATCCCGATGCCTTAACCCCTAGACCAAACTGCCTCCGGATGACTCCTTGGTCATCTGGAAATGCATGAAGAATGCTGCAGTATATTCAGGCAGAGGCAAATTAGTCTAGATTCTTACAGACGTTGCATGACCAAACTAGGTAACCTCATCAGTGCTATAAGGGAGTAGGGTTTGCTCTCTATTTATATACTAATGGCTTCATTATATACTAGCAGTTTGCTCAGTTAGTGGTGTATTTCCAGACCATGTATATAAAGGGAGTGAGATTCCTTTCTTCCTTCTCCCCTTTCTTCCTTCTCCCCTTTCTTCCCTCCCTCCCTCCTTCTCCCCCTTTCCCCTTCCTTCTTCTCTCCCTCCCTTTGTTTCTTTCACACCTTTCTTCTTTCTCCCCTTTCTTCCCTCCTTCTCCCCTTTTCCCTGTTTCCACTCCCTTCTTCTCTCCCACCCTTTCTTTCTTTCCTTCCTTCCTTCCTTCTCTCCCACCCTTTGTTTCTTTCACACCTTCCTTCCTTCTCCCCTTTCTTCCCCTTTCCCCATTTCCACTCCCTCCTTCTCTCCCACCCTTTCTTTCTTTCCTTCCTTCCTTCTCTCCCACCCTTTGTTTCTTTTACTCCTTCCTTCCTTCTCTCTCTCCCATCCTTTGTTTCTTTCACTCCTTCCTTCCTACCTACCTTCCTTCTCTCCTCCCTTCCTCCCTTCTCCCCTTCCTTCCTTCCCTCCCTCCTTCTACCCCTTTCCCCTCCATTCTTCTCTCCCTCCCTTTGTTTCTTTCACTTCTTCCTCCCTTCCTCCTTTTTTTCACACCTCCCTCCCTCCCTCCCTCCCTCCCTCCCTCTCTCAAAAAGCCAGATTTTGAACAGACTTCTCAGGCACGTCATCCAAACCTTCTCTTCCCTCAAAACAATGCAATTGCGAGCGGCAAGCCGAATGTCACCTCATTCTCAAGTTCCAGCCCAGCCTTTTCCAACAAAACAGTGGCTCCCATTACCTTCTCAAGCCATTCTTGTCTGAAATGGTATGGGGTTTCCTGCCTGAGCAGAGGGTTGGGCTAGATGACCTCCAAGGTACCTTCCAACTCTATTGATTCTCTTAACTTTGCCTTGGCCTCGGAAAACTTGCCATAGCTCCTCCATTCCATTGGCACCATAAATTAAGTCAAGTGGCTACAGTGAACTTCCATGGTCGAAGTTCACTCCTTCTCTCTCTCTCTCTCTCTCTCTCTCTCTCTCTCTCTCTAACCTGGGGGAGACAAGGCAACCATGGAGATTGTCAGGGTACCAGGAATAGGGTTGCCAGATCTGCTTCCAAAAAACAGCAGACAAGCGGGGGGTGGGGGTGGGGGTTAAGTAGTAAAAAAAAAAAAATTACAATTAAATTATATATTTTCTTACAAACATTTTAACACGTATTAAAATAATCACTTCAAAACTTTACTTAAAATTCAAAACATCAAATATATTATAATAATATGTAAAATATTAAATTACATTTTACTTTGCTGTCGTGTGTATTTTTTATTTGACCGCGCAGCTTTGATCAATTCTTTGTGTTTAAGGAATAATTCTTTAATTTAAGTACAACGTTGAGAAATATTAAAAAAAAATACAAAGTTCACTTCGAACTGATGGTACAAGCAGTCGGTTACGTTCGTCAGTCCACAAATTTCCCATGACGCTGAAAATTCGTTAACGTTTGCATTTGATACCGGAATTGATGCATAATACTGGAACAGTTTCAGTAAACTTGGAGCTGGCTCTTTCTTGAAAAAGAACTTATCAAGGGATGAATCGCCCTGCAGATGAACATAAACTTTGGTGTATTTGCACACTCCTCTCTTTCTTTTTAAAGAATTCGAAATCTTGCCGCTGTCACTCTCATCACTCGATGCCATTTTAGGGCAGTCGACACAAGTTACAATACATTTTAAAAATGTGAACTGTACATAATTTTATAATATATTTTTATTTTAATCTCATCATTAATCTTTTCGGAGAATCGAGTTCAATGGATATTCGATCTTTGTCTCATTCTAACTTATGAAAAAAAAGACAAAACGCGATTCTCCTATCCTTACTCTCTTAGACTGTACAGCTTTAGATTACGTACCATTTCATCATAAAGCTTTTGAATAAAAAAAATGTCGACTATTTTGTGAAAAAAAAATAGTGAACATAATGTGAAAAAGTGGACTGTCCGCTCAAATAGTGGACACCTGGCAAGCCTAGCCAGGAATGCCATCTTTAATTGGTCCAAGAGAAACTTTATTACTCCTTAGCAAGTGCCCATGGTTGATTTCCTTCCCCCCTTTTCCCCATAACAAATTATCCTAATGATCTGACCCAAGACCAGATGTTAATTGCAATGGAAAGTAATCAATTTCCTTTACTGAGCACGGACTCATTTGCAAGGGAAGTCAGGGAGAAGATTCCTCCGGTCTTAATGAGCCAGAAGTGTTGGAAGTCTTCTGGGGGTCTGGTGTTTTGTCCAGCTTGACTGCAACGCACCTGCTTTTCTTGATGAGATTTCCTTTGGGGTTTGATTGTCCTCCCCCATCCCTGATTTAAAGGCTTGGCGTGGCCCACTGGGAGGCAAAAGAGTGGATGTCCTAAGGTAGGAGAAGTGCCATATTTCCTTCCTTCCTCCCTTTCTCCTTTCCTTTCCTTCCTTCCTTCCTTCCTTCCTTCCTTCCTTCCTTCCTTCCTCCTTTTCCTTCCTCCCTCCCTCCCTCCATCATTTTCTTTCCTTTCACCCATCCCTTGTTCCATCCCTTTCTTCCTTCCTTCCCTCCTTCCCATCCACTCCTTCCCTCCTCCCTCCATTATTTCCCTTCCTTTCCTCCTTCCTTCTTTCCTTCCTTCTTTCCTTCCTTCCTTCCACCCATCCCTTGTTCCATCCTTTTCTTCCTTCCTTCACTCCCTCCCTCCCATCCACTCCTTCCCTCCTCCCTCCATTATTTCCCTTCCTTTCCTCCTTCCTTCCTTCCTTCCCTCCCTCCCTTTCTAGTTTTCTTCCTCCCTCCCAATCTCCTTCCTTCCTTCCTCCTTTCCTTCCTCCTTTCCTTCTGTCCTTCCACCCATCCCTTGTTCCATCCTTTTCTTCCTTCCTTCCCTCCTTTCCTCCCTCCCATCCACTCCTCCCTCCCTCCCTCCATTGTTTCCTTTCCTTTCCTCCTTCCTACTTTCCTTCTTTCTTTCCTTCCTTCTTTCCACCCATCCCTTGTTCCATCCTTTTCTTCCTTCCTTCCCTCCCTCCCTCCCATCCACTCCTTCCCTCCTCCCTCCATTATTTCCCTTCCTTTCCTCCTTCCTTCCTTCCTTCCCTCCCTCCCTTTCTAGTTTTCTTCCTCCCTCCCAATCTCCTTCCTTCCTTCCTCCTTTCCTTCCTCCTTTCCTTCTGTCCTTCCACCCATCCCTTGTTCCATCCTTTTCTTCCTTCCTTCCCTCCTTTCCTCCCTCCCATCCACTCCTCCCTCCCTCCCTCCATTGTTTCCTTTCCTTTCCTCCTTCCTACTTTCCTTCTTTCTTTCCTTCCTTCTTTCCACCCATCCCTTGTTCCATCCTTTTCTTCCTTCCTTCCCTCCCTCCCTCCCATCCACTCCTTCCCTCCTCCCTCCATTATTTCCCTTCCTTTCCTCCTTCCTTCCTTCCTTCCCTCCCTCCCTTTCTAGTTTTCTTCCTCCCTCCCAATCTCCTTCCTTCCTTCCTCCTTTCCTTCCTCCTTTCCTTCTGTCCTTCCACCCATCCCTTGTTCCATCCTTTTCTTCCTTCCTTCCCTCCTTTCCTCCCTCCCATCCACTCCTCCCTCCCTCCCTCCATTGTTTCCTTTCCTTTCCTCCTTCCTACTTTCCTTCCTTCTTTCCTTCCTTCTTTCCACCCATCCCTTGTTCCATCCTTTTCTTCCTTCCTTCCCTCCCTCCCTCCCATCCACTCCTTCCCTCCTCCCTCCATTATTTCCCTTCCTTTCCTCCTTCCTTCCTTCCTTCCCTCCCTCCCTTTCTAGTTTTCTTCCTCCCTCCCAATCTCCTTCCTTCCTTCCTCCTTTCCTTCCTCCTTTCCTTCTGTCCTTCCACCCATCCCTTGTTCCATCCTTTTCTTCCTTCCTTCCCTCCTTTCCTCCCTCCCATCCACTCCTCCCTCCCTCCCTCCATTGTTTCCTTTCCTTTCCTCCTTCCTACTTTCCTTCCTTCTTTCCTTCCTTCTTTCCACCCATCCCTTGTTCCATCCTTTTCTTCCTTCCTTCCCTCCCTCCCTCCCATCCACTCCTCCCTCCCTCCCTCCCTCCATTGTTTCCCTTCCTTTCCTCCTTCCTTCTTTCCCTTCCTTTTTTCATACCTCCCTGTCTCCTTCATTAGGAGGGGGAGGAGGAGGAGGAGGAGAACTGTGCAGTCCTTGCTGGTCTCTGAGCTTGGTTGTTTTCTTGTAGATGTTTCATTACCCAATTAGATAACATCATCAGTGCTAGAAGGAAGGGGGTTTATAGAGAGGAGGAGGAGGAAGAGGAGGAGGAGGAGGAGGAGGAGGAGGACTGTGGGGTCCATGGTGCTCTCTGAGCTTGGTGGTTTTCTTGCAGACATTTGATTACCCATCTAGGTAACATCATCAGTGCTAGAAGGGAATGGGATTTGTGGAGAGGAGTGTGAGGTCCATGGTGTGAGGTCCATGGTGTGGAGTGTGAGGTCCATGGTGCTTTCTGAGCTTGGTGGTTTTCTTGCAGACATTTGATTACCCATCTAGGTAACATCATCAGTGCTAGAAAGGAATGGGGTTTGGGGAGGAGAAGGAAGAGTGAGGAGGAGTAGGGCTGTGGGTTCCTTGGTGCTCTCTGAGCTTGATTATTTTCTTGCAGACGTTTCATTACCCATCTAGGTAACATCATCAGTGCAAGAAAGGAGTGGGATTTGAAGAGAGGAGGAGGGGGAGGAAGAGGAGGAGGAAGAGGAAGAAGAAGAGGAGGAGGAGGGCTGTGATGTCCATGGTGCTCTCTGAGCTTGATTATTTTCTTGCAGACATTTCATTACCTATCTAGGTAACTTCATCAGTTACCAAACTAGATATCATCAGTGCTAGAAGGGAGGCCAGCCAAGCCACCAGTATATAAAAAGAGCAATTCCCACTCCCTTCCTACCAAGCATTCCAAATATGGAAACACACAAGAATAGGAAGAAGTTTGGAAATGCACAAGAAGGCTCATAAGAACAACAGTGATATTATTAGGACCCCAGAGGCTCATGTAGCTCAGAAAAGTTATTTTCAGAATTTGGAGGAGAACAATTGTTATATATTGGCCTAACCATTAAATATCCCCTTGTATGTGATGACCCTTCATTCATCCAACTATGTGACTGATAAAATTAGAAGAAGAAGAAAAAAAAATGTTATCCTGCAAAAATTGATCGAGCAAGATTTCAGTAAGAAAACCGGGGGTGGGGGGTGTTGGATGTTAGGAGTGATGGATCAACATCAAGGAAGCTCAGACTGAAATGCTGGCTGAAGAATTAGAACTTTCAGTATTCACACGGGTTTATTAAACAGGTTACTCGACTAATGCACCCATGTTCAAAGTTCATGCAATGCTTTAAACAATCAGCTAATCAATGACCAATGGACTTGCAAAAAATATATCGAACCAAACAAAGATGCCCAAGAATCAAACTAGAACATAGAATAATAGAGTTGGAAGGGACATTGGAGGTCTTCTAGTCTAACCCTATATCATTTAAATAAATGGCTGTCCAGTCTCTTTTTGAAAGGCTCCAATGATGGAGCACCCATGACTTCTGAAAGCAAGCTGAAGGCAAGCTCCATTGGTTGATTGTTCTCACCTTTAGGAAATTCCTCCTTAGTTCTAGATTGCTTCTCTCCATGGTTAGTTTCCATCCATTGTTTCTTGTCTTGCCTTCTGGTTCTTTGGAAAATAGGTGGACTCCCTCTTCTTTGTAGGAGCCCCACAGATATTGGAAGATTGCTATCATGTCACCCCTGGTCCTTTTTTTCATTGGACTAGACATATCAAAATTCCTGTAACTCAGGGGTGAAATCCAACAGGTTCTAACAGGTTCTGAAGAACCGGTAGAGGAAATTTTGAACCGTTCAGAGAACCGGTAGCAGAAATTTTGAGTAGTTCAGAGAACTCGCAAATACCACCTCTGGCTGGTCCCAGAGTGCGGTGGGAATGGAGATTTTGCAATATCTTTTCCCCAGGAGAGGGGGAGGAATGGAGATTTTTCAGTATCCTCCCCCTGTCACACCCACCAAGCCACACCACACCCACCAAGCCATGCCCACAGAACCGGTAGTAAAAAAAAATGAATTTCACCATTGCTTGAAGTGATGTCCTGGTGCCTGGAGGCCGTACGGATCTGGATGGGGAGAAACAGGCTCAGACTCAACCCATCCAAGACCGAGTGGCTGTGGTTTCCGACGTCCCGATATAGTCAGCTGATGCCATCGCTGACTATTGGGGGCGAAGCATTGGCCCCCACGGAGAGGGCTCGCAACTTGGGTGTCTTCCTGGATTCACGGCTGTCTTTAGAAGAGCACTTGACGGCCGTGACCGGGAGGATTTTTCATCAGGTTCACCTGATTCGCCAGTTGCGTCCCTTTCTGGATCGGGACTCGTTACACACGGTCACTCATGCCCTCGTCACCTCCCGTCTGGACTATTGTAACGCTCTCTACATGGGGCTCCCCTTGAGGAGCACTCAGAGGCTCCAACTGGCGCAGAGTGCGGCTGTGCGGGTGGTGATGGGAGCGACGTGGCGCTCCCATGTAACGCCTCTCCTGCGCGAGCTGCACTGGCTCCCGGTGGTCTTCCGAGTGCGCTTCAAGGTTCTGGTTATCACCTTCAGAGCGCTCCATGGCTCAGGACCTGGTTATCTACGGGACCACCTGCTGCCACCAATAGCCTCCCACTGACCAGTAAGCTCCCATAGAGAGGGGCTCCTCCGGGTGCCGTCGGCCAAACAATGTCGACTGGCGGCCCCCAGGGGGAGAGCCTTCTCTGTGGGGGCACCTACGATCTGGAACGAGCTCCCCCCCGAGATACGGAGGATTCCGGATCTGCGTACCTTCCGTCGCATGCTTAAGACGTTCCTATTCCAACAAGCTGGCCTGACCTAAACTTTCTCCTCTTTTAAATGGGTATTTTAAATTCGGTTTTGAATTATTTGGGGTTTGAATATGGTCAGCCAAATCTATTTAATCTGTTTTATCTCTCTTTTAAATTTTGTACTTTATATGTTTTATTTTATGGCTGTTCACCGCCCTGAGTCCTTCGGGAGTAGGGCGGTATACAAATCTAATAAAATGAAATGAAAATGAAATGAAATTGCTGTAACTGTTCTTCATATTTTAGCCTGCAGCTCCTGTTCATTCTTTTTTTTTAAAACAAACTTTATTAAATTATCAAACAATTATAAAAACAATTAAAACAATAAGATATTCATATACATAGATCATATCATATATTCCACATTTCATTTCTATTCTTTTACATATCTATATATATTCTTCTTCTCTACACATTATATATTTCTTAACCTAGTCCCATATTCATTTTCCTGACGGTGAAGTCGTTGTTGGTATTTATATGAAGTAAGCATGGGAATACCCTCTCAATTCTCAGCCCCTGTTCATTCTTGTTGCTCTTCTCTGCACTCTTTCCAGAGTCTCAATATCATTTTTTATATTGTGGTGACCAGAAGTAGATGCCATATTCCAAGTGTGGTCTTAGTAAGACTTTGTAAAGCGGTACTAGAACTTCACGGCACCAGCAGTATTAGAACTAATTTGTTAGAAAACATAAATAAAGGCCACCCCTGATATTTATGACTGATCAAAATGAGACACTCCTTTCCCAGAAGGAGAAAGGGATAGTCGGAACAGGGGAATAGGGAACAGGAAATAAGAGCAAAAATAGAAAACCTGAAGATCAGCAAAGGAACAGATGGCCTCATCTACCTGGGGCTCTGTTTTCACACATGACTGGTGCAGCCTTGCCTAGTTCATCATATGATCTTCATCAGTGAATTCCTACAGGAATGCAGCTCAGAAGAGAAACAAGGACAATTTAATTCAGCACCTTGGACAGCTCTCAAGGAAAGAGATGTTACCCTAGACCAGGGGTCTGCAACCTTAAATACTCAAAGAGCCATTTGGACCCGTTTCCCACAGAAAACACTGGGAGCCACAAAGCCTGGGTGGGCATGGCCAATTCGATGTCACTCACTTCCACCAGTCATATGACCACCCTAGCCACGCCTACCCAGACGGTCATTAGGGCAGAGAATCAGTTGTTAAAAAACACCGGGAACCACAAAAACCTTTTGACATATCTCTCTCTTTCCCCTCCCTCCCTCTCCCCTCCCTCCCTCCCCTCTCTCACTCCCCCCTCGCTCCTCTCTCTCTGTATCTCTTTGTCTCTGCCCTGGCCGCTTCTCCATCCCCCACCATTGCCGTTACCTTCTCAGGCCAGGCGAGGAGTGACTGGGAGGGGAGGACAAGGGGCAGGGGCAGCCAATGGTGGGATCACCTGACAGGGAGCCACAGCAGAGGGCCCAAAGAGCCACATGCAGCTCCGGAGCCGCAGGTTGCTGACCCCTTCCCTAAACCTTGATTTCCATCCACATTTGAGCTCAACATTTCTGTTGCTAAGAGAGACATTTGTTCGGTTGAGTTTTGCCCCCTTTTAACAACCTCTCTTGCCATAGTTGTTAAATGAATCGCTATGGTTATGAAGTTACGAACCTGGTTGTTAAGTGAATCTGGCTTCCTCATTGCCTTTGCTCGTCGGAAGGTCACAAAAAGGAATCACATGACCCCGGGACACTGCAACCATCATAAATATCAGCCAAGTATCTGGATTTTGATTGTGTGACCATGGGAATGTGGCAATGGTTGTAAGCGTGGAAAACGGTAATAAGTTCCTTATTTTCAGTGCTCTTGTAACTTTGGTCACTAAATGAATGTTTGGAAGCCAAGAGATGTTGTTTAGCTTCTCCCTGTGTCTCTGAATGACCTTAAAAGTCCACAATGTTGTGACATTGATGGAGTCATCCCCTAAAACGACAACCTGTTTCTCTTTCTAGCCTGCTGTACCAGATCCAACAGAAACACAAAGATAGGTGACAATAAAAAAAGCATAATCAAATGTCTTGGGGCAATGCAATTACTCTCAGACGGAGCATAAAAATAACTGTGAAATAAATATGGAAATCAGGCAGAAAATATAATCAAAGGAATTTGTCTAACAGAGGACAATGTTAATACAGGGGGGAAAAAAATCTTGTACAAAAAAAAAAAAAAAAATTAAGCTGGCAATGCACCCAGAACAAGACACCAATTCAATTCAGAGTTCCCTTCTGCAAAAGTTATTTCATCACGTGAATAATTTACTATATAATGATTGATCGCTTCAAAACAGTAGAAACTTCTCGATAGAATGTTCTTTAGCAAACTTGAGCAACATAGTTTAAATCATTTGCTTTCAATATTATATTTGCATCCAACTTTTCCTCCATTCTACAGTTCAGTCTAGAAGTATCTCAACTATAGTAATTGCATTGCCCCAAGACATTTGATTATGCTTTTTTTATATCACCAATCATTTCCTGGCCTTATTCCTGAGTCGTCCCTTTTGCTTTAGCTGCTCTTGCCTTCTGGCAGCTCTTATTGTGGCCTGCCAGTGGCCTTGCAGATCGTGGCTGATCCCGACGATGAGGAGGCTGGTGTGGTGTCGCGCCGGCAGTCGGCGTAGCTGGCGCTCGCATCGGACAGCGAGGAGGCTGGAGGATGTGGTGCCCGAGGCAGAGACTCAGCCAGGGCCTTCAGAACTTCCAGAGGCTCCTTCAAGTGGAGAGAGCGAAGTGGAGGAGCCTCTCCTCAATGCTCGAGCACACAGGGCTGCCAAAAGGCAGGAGTGGCTACTCGGGAGGAGGAGGTCTCCTTCGAGAGAAAGACTTGAGGATAATTGGTCACTCCCTTAGCCTATTTAAGTCGCAGGCAGTTAGTAATTTCTTGCTGGAAACAACGTCTAATTATTAGAGAGCATTTTGGAGAGTGAGAGTCTTATTGTATCTTGTTTTCTGGGCTGGTTGCCAACCTTTACCGGACTTTGTTTATTCTTGGTACGTTATAACTTTGATAAGGACCATTGGTGTGTGTCACAATCCTTGGGAATACGGAGCTGGGGCAGAACATCTCTTCGCATGCGTGCACTAGGAACAGGTTCCTCTTGTTCCTCTGCCTCTCTGCTATCCACCTCTGGAGGCTCCAGAGTCTGTGCATCACTCCCAGATGGCCCTGGCCCCATCTCTGCCTCCGATGCAGAGCCCTCGTCCGGGCCTTTCCCAGCCTCCAGGACTGGCCCATTTTCCTCCCCAGACTCCTCACTGTCTGACTCTGCTGCCAGCTCCTAAGGCTGCTGGCGGACCACAACACGTACACTCTGTGAAACGGAGACCAAACACAGCAGACATTGCTGACACGCTGCATCATTTTTGCACACTTCTGGAGACCTTTGACACATATACGGTGGTAAGATTAGAAGGCTAGGCTAGCTAACTTTTATTACCATTAATAACATTGTTTTTTTTAAAAAAAAAAGTGTGCAGAGATAATGAGGCAGATCAAATCTCATGCTTCAGGTTGCAAGTTTATTGCCACCGGGGTCAGCGAAGGTGTCTCTCTTCAGTAGGCCAACACTTGGGATACGGAGTGGCATTTTATTTTATTCTGTTGTTAACCTTATTTTATTGGATACAGCTGGGAGCTTCATGGGCACTTCAGAGGAAGCTAATATAAAAATTGTTGGACACCAACAAAACAGTGGAGATCACCCTTCAGGTGTTGGTATACTAGAAAAGGCCAGAATCCCCAGCCAGACCCACAGTAGGGAATAACAGAATAACAGAGTTGGAAGGGATCTTGTAGGTCATCTAGTCCAACCCCATGCCCAAGCAGGAGACCCTATACCATTTCTGACAGATGGCAGCCCAGTCTCTTCTTGAAAGACTTCCGAGATGAAGCTCCCACAACTTCCGAAGGCAACTTCTGTTCCACGGGTTGATTGTTGTCACTGTCAGAAATGTTCTCCTTATTTCCAGGTCGAATCTTTCATTGGTCAGTTTCCATCCATTATTCCTTGTCTGGCCTTCAGGTGCTTTGGGGATGATGGTATAACAAAGTTGAATGGGATCTTGAAGTTCTTCTCGTCAACACCTCCTGCTTAGGCAGGAGACCCTGTACCATTTCAGACAAATGATTGTCCAATCTCTTTTTTAAAATCTCCAGTGGGTGGAAAGAAATCAAGGAGAGAAGCAAGTTAGAAATAAGGAGAAACTTCCTGACAGTTAGAACAATTAATCAGTGGAATAACTTGCCTCCAGAAGTTGTGAATGATCCAACCCTGGAAGTTTTTAAGAAAATATTTGTCTGGAATGGTGTAGGGTTTCCTGCCTAAGCAGGGAGTTGGACTAGAAGACCTCCAAGGTCCCTTCCAACTCTGTTATTCTATTCTATTCTATTCTATTCTATTCTATTCTATTCTATTCTATTCTATTCTATTCTATTCTATTCCATTCCATTCCATTCCATTCCATTCCATTTTCTATTCTGTTCTATTCTATTCTACTCCATTCCATTCCATTCCATTTTCTATTCTGTTCTATTCTATTCTATTCTATTCTATTCTATTCTATTCTATTCTATTCTATTCTATTCTATTCTATTCTATTCTATTCCATTCCATTCCATTCCATTCCATTCTCTATTCCATTCTCTATTCCATTCTCTATTCCATATTCTATTCTATTCTATTCTATTCTATTCTATTCTATTCTATTCTATTCCATTTCATTCCATTTCATTCCATTTTCTATTCTATTCTATTCTATTCTATTCTATTCTATTCTATTCTATTCTATTCTATTCTATTCTATTCTAACTGTTGTAAGTTGAAATCTATCTGTTTAGACTGTTAAGAGACCTGGATGATTGTCTAATCTGATCAACTTGGATGACACAGTATTGATATAATATTGGCCCAGACTACCAATAATAGAGAAATCAGCAATCCAACACTACGAAAGAATCTCTCTTTCCCCAAAGCAAAAGAGATTTTCCTGCGAATGGTCGCCTCTAAAATAGCAGATTTTTCACAGCGTTCAGCCTTCGTGGCTGAGAATCATCCCAATCATTTGGCAAGCTTGTGTGAGTCATGGTTGTTAATTTTGTGGGGGGGTTAGAGAAAGGTTGTAAGAAGCATCTTTTAAGAAACTGGCGAAAGATCTCACCAGTTTAGTTATTATTCATCAGCTGCCAACCAGATCTTTCTAGAAAACCCACAAGCAAAGTATGAAGACATTAGCCTGTTTGTACTCAGCGGTTAGCATTAAGATAAACTATCTGAGCATATGGATAATTAAATATAATTATCGTGATGAATAATTATTCCTGTTTCTGTCCTCCGGGCTGTTTTTCACCCAGTTCCTTAGATGTTTTACACCATCTAATCTTTGCACGGTGTTGTTGTGGCTCCGTTGCCTGAGCCTGGGCTATCAACAGATGCAGACTCTGAGAGTGAGGGAGAGGAGTTGGCAAGGCCTCCCTCTCCAGGACCCTCCTCTCTGGCAATGCCTCCGGAGGACACCGAAGGCCAAACGATAGGCTCAGAGCCAAGCATGTCCCCGCAGCCACAGGTGGACAGCGACGAGGAAAATAAGTGCTGGCTGGACCCTCACCAGAGGTGCAGGGAGAAGCGTGCGCAGCAGAGGGGAAGGCGTGCCAGAGATTAGCTGAGTCACTGGACCACACCCCACAGGGTATAAAAGGGAGTGTGGTGGCCATTCCGACTCTGTGACGGACAAAGCTAATCTCTGGCGAAGCACTTTGCACCTTCGGACACAACGCCTATTTTGCTGTGGATTTAATTACGAACTGTGTGTATTTTTGTCTGTGTTATCGGAGTAAAAGCTCTTGGCAGGCAGCCACAGAGTTGCTGCCAAGTTCCTTATCACTGACGTTGAGTGTTTGAAGAGTTTATTTAACCCTCGGCTGGCTGGTTGGGTGTGTGCGTGGTACGGGGACAGAACAGGTGTCTAGATTTTAGGAGCAAAGGGATACCCATCTCAGAAACCACCAAAAGACTTTTGCAATCACATGGCAACACCGTAGCACACGAGGCAACCAAATTCATCCAAAACGTTGTAGGTACACAGAATATAGAATAATAGAAGGGAACTTAGAGGTCTTCTAGTCCAATTCCCAGCTCGAGCAGGAGACCTTTTGCCATTTCAGATAACTGGTTGGCCAGTCTCTTTCTGAAAGCCTCCAGGGATGGAGCACCCAGAATTTCTGAAGGAAAGCTATTCTTCTGGTTGATTGTCCTCACTGTCAGGACCTTGAATCACCTGGGGACATTGCATCACCCAGCAAGCTTCAACCAAGCCTGGGACTCAGACAGCCTACGAAGTTAGCAGTGACCCTCCAACAACAACCAATAGAATATATTTATTTATTTATTTATTTATTTATTTATTTATTTATTTATTTAATTTGATTTGATTTGATTTGATTTGATTTCTATACCGCCCTACTCCCGAAGGACTCAGGGCGGTGCACAGCCAAGCAATAAAACACATACATACAAAATTTAAAAGTAGAATTAAAATCAAATTAAATAGTTTTGGCCCAGACAAATTAAAACCCCAAACTATTTAAAACCAATTTTAAAATTTGAATATATAAAATACTAAAAGACATTAAAAAATTAAAAATCTTTTATAAAAGAGGGAGAAAATTAGGCCAGGCCCGCCTGGTGAAATAATAAGGTCTTTAGAGCACGGCGGAAGGTGCACAGATCCGGGATCCTCCGTATCTCCGGGGGGAGCTCGTTCCAGATAGTAGGTGCCCCCACAGAGAAGGCTCTCCCCCTGGGGGCCGCTAGTCGGCATTATTTGGCCGATGGCACCCGGAGGAGCCCCTCTCTATGGGAGCGTACTGGCCGGTGGGAGGCTATTTGTGGTAGTAGGCGGCCCCTCAAGTACCCAGGTCCTGAGCCATTTCTTGTACAGGAACAGGAAGCTCAAGGGCAAGGCCCTAGAGAAGGTATAAATAACCCTCGCTCTCCACTCCATGTGGTCAGCTACCCAGAATCACAGGTGCCTCGATGGTTTTGTTTCACCATTAAAACCATCTTTCCAAACAGCCTCCATGTTTCCAGTGTCTTTCTCCCTGCTTGGAATTGAACCAGATGGATATTTCTTCCAACAACATGGACAGATTTAATCTTTGTTTCAACAGGGAAACTGTGAGCATCCTAGATCAAGCCAAGTCCAAAAACATTAGGGAATTGCTGGAAAGCTGGAACTCGGACAAATCAGCTATCGACAGGCACATAGAGATAAACAACATCTACATACCACTCAAAGGAGACAATCAAAAAGCCCAAAAGGAAACAAAAAGATGAACCTAAAACGCCCCTTGGCCAGTAATCAACACACCGATAAGCAGTTTCCTTAGCTTACATTAAATCCACAGAAATGACTCAAGGAATTCCTCTTTGAGGCCGGAAATTGCGAGTCACCAGAAAAAGTGGAATCTCCACCATTCAGGACAAGTGATCGACCAGGACACTTCAATCATCAAGAGAAAACCATTAATCACATTGGAGATTCTCAGTCATCCAAGTCATGGTTGTCCCAAAGGGGCTTTTTCAGGAGGCAACTGGATTTTCTGGTTTTGTTTTTCTTTGAAGACATTTCGCTTCTCATCCAAGAAGCTTCTTCAGCTCTGACTGAATGGCGGAGAACGGGATTCCATTCCGACTTACTACAACACTGGAAAAAAGTGGCTTATGACCATTTTTCACACTTACAACCATTTGCAGCATCCCCAGGGGTGACATGATCAAAAATTCAAACTCTTTGGCAACTGTCTCTTATTTATGATGGTGGCAGAGTCCCCGGGCTCCTGTGATTCCCCTTTTGTGACCTTCTGAAAAGCCAAGTCTGCCGGGGGGGGGGGGGGGGGGTCAGGTTCACTTAACAACCGGGTTGCTAACTTAACAAGTACAGGGTTTCCCTTAACCCCTGTGGGGAGAAAGGTCATAAAATGGGGGCAAAGCTCACTTAACAACTGTCTCACTTAGCAACAGAAATGTTGGGCTCAATTGTGGTGATAAGTGGAGGACTACCCATCTCACTCTCTCCCTTCCTTCCCTCCCTCCCTCCCTCCCTTTTCTTTCTTTCTTTCTTTCTTTCTTTCTTTCTTTCTTTCTGTCTTCCTTCCTTCCTTCCTTCCTTCCTTCCTTCCTTCCTTCCTTCCTTCCTTCCTTTATTTTTCTTTCTCTCTCTTTCTTTCTCTCTCTTTCTTTCTCTCTCTCTTTCTTCTTTCTTCCTTCCTTCCTTTCTTCCTCCCCTCCCTCCCTCCCCTCTACCTCCCTACCTACCTCTTTTCTCTCTCTCTCCCTCTCTGTCTCCTAAGTTTTTAGCTGTTAAACTTGTTTTAATTTCTTTATGGTAACTCCCTTGATTTTTTTTTTATTGTTCAGCTTTATATTCTGAATTTTGTTTTATTGTTGTAAGCTACACCTGTGCTTATATAAGCAAAAAAGAGAAGGCAAAAATTTAACACTCCCAATGCTATATAATATGTGTCTCGGAGCTTCGAGGTGGAGCAAGACGAAGGAGATCTTAAAATGAGGAATATCGGTGGAACATCTTTTTATTTTTTTTTAAATCATCCAAGTTCTCTTTATAAACTTCCACCCAAATGCAGTTTCTTTTTTTTTTTTCCTTTTTCTTTTTACGCAGAATTGCCACTGAAACTTTGCTCAACAACTGCAACAAGAAAGGTAGTACCATGAGGCAGAATTCACTTAACAAATGTTTTGCTTAGCAACATTAATTTTGGGCTCGCTTGTGTTTCTCAGCAGAGGACTACCTGTATACCTCATCTACTCTCCTTCATTGCCACAATTTTATTTTCAAAGTTGACCGCAAGGTAGGAGATTAATCCCTAAATTTCATCTCTCCCTCCCTCCTTCTCTCCCTCTCTTTCTCTCTCTCTCTGTCTCTCTCTTTCTCTTTCCTTCTCTCTCTCTGTCTGTGTGTCTCTCTCTCTTTCTCTCTCTTTGTCTCTTCCTCTCCTTGTGTGTGCATCTCTCTCTCTCTGTCTGTCTGTATGTGTCTCTCTCTTTCTCTCTCTTTCTCTTTCTCTCTTCCTCTCCTTGTGTGTGCATCTCTCTCTCTCTCTCTCTTTCTCTTTCCTTCTCTCTCTCTGTCTGTGTGTCTCTCTCTCTCTCTCTTTCTCTTTCTCTCTTCCTCTCCTTGTGTGTGCATCTCTCTCTCTCTGTCTGTCTGTGTGTGTCTCTCTATTTCTCTTTCTCTCTTCCTCTCCTTGTGTGTGCATCTCTCTCTCTCTCTGTCTGTGTGTGTCTCTCTCTTTCTCTCTCTTTCTCTTTCTCTCTTCCTCTCCTTGTGTGTGCATCTCTCTCTGTGTCTGTGTGTGTCTCTCTCTTTCTCTCTCTTTCTCTTTCTCTCTTCCTCTCCTTGTGTGTGCATCTCTCTCTCTCTGTCTCTCACTCTCTCTCTCAATAGCACTTAGACTTATATACCACTTTACAGTGCTTTTAAAGCCCTCTGTAAGCAGTTTACAGAGTCAGCCTCTTGCCTCCAACAATCTGGGTCCTCATTTGACTGACCTCGTAAGGACGGGAGGCTGAGTCAACCTTGAGCCTGGTGAGAACTGAACTGCTGGCGGTCAGCAGAATTACCCTGCAGTAAGGCATTTATTATTTATTCATAAATAAATACATGTAATAATAAATAAATAAATGAATAAATAAATAAATAAATAAATAAATAAATAAATTCTAACCACTGTGCCATAACAGCTGATGGAAGGAAGATAAGGAAGAAAGATAAGGAAGGAATAGCAATAGCACTTATATACTGCTTTACAGTGCTTTACAGCACTCTCTAAGTGGTTTACAAAGTCAGCCTCTTGCCCCCAACAATTTGGCTCCCCGTTTTATCTACCTTGGGAGGATGAATGGCTGAGTCAACCTTGAGCCTGGTGAGATTTGCATTGCCAAATTGCAGGCAGCCAGCAGTCAGCAGAAATAGCCTGCAGTACTGCACTCTAACCACTGTACCACCGTGGCTCTATCTCTATCTCTATCTCTATCTCTATCTCTCATCTCTCATCTCTCATCTCTCATCTCTCATCTCTACCTCTACCTCTATCTATCTATCTATCTATCTATCTATCTATCTATCTATCTATCTAGTCATCTATCTAATCATCTCTCTCTGTCACACACACACACACACACACACACACACACACACACACACACACCAAAGCAGCTATATTCAAACTTGATAAATTTGTTAGCACCTTTCCACCTCTGCTCTCCGGCTGCCTCTGAAAATTCGATGCCTATCCAGTCACAAAGTCAGATTATAAAGGTATTACGAATGCAGTAAAAAAATAAAATGGAAAGGAAATGAGTAGACAGTAGCTTGCAATGGAATAAATAAAAAGCAACTGGCTAGGATGATGAGGCTTTTAGCCAGGGAAGCTTACAACTAAATGTAGGGCTGGTGGAGAAAGTAAATCTGTCCATGCCCTACTTTCTCCTTCGTTTAAATGGAATAAAAGCCAAGAGACATGATGTCATAAAATTATCCTCCCAATTAAGCATCGTCTCTCCGTCGCTGTCTGTCTCCCTGTCTCTCTCTCTCTCTCTCTTTAAGCTGACTTGCATTCTCAGCCTGGTAGATGGACACAACCTCTCAAAATTGCCTGGACGGCTCTGTATTGTCGTCTGGAGAGGAGGAATGAAGGCAGTGATTGAAAACAGATTCTAATTAATGATCTTAGTTAATTGGATGCTGGCCCAAGCATTTTAAGGTCCTTCAATTTTTCTTTGGAGAAGTTTTTGTTCCGGAGAAATTCTAGAGGACTGGAAATCACAACAACAGCGATTTATCAAACCTTCTTTCTCAAAAGTCCCATCCTAGGATGAGCCTACAGAGTTGGAAGGGACCTTGGAGGTCTTCTAGTCGAGCCCACTGCTCAAGCAGGAGATCCTATACCATTCCAGACAATGGTTGTCCAACCTCAACATCAGAATAGAGCTGGAAGGGACCTTGGAGATCTTCTAGTCCAGCCCACTGATCAAGTGGGAGACCCAATACCATTTCAGACAAATGGCTGCCCAGTCTCTTCTTGAAAGCTTCCAGTGATGGAGCACTCACAACTTCTGGAGGCAACTTCTGTTCCACTGGTTGACTGTTTTCACTGTTAGAAAGTTTCTCCTTGGATAAACAATTTTATCTAATAATCCATTTTAGCTAGTTCATCCTGTGGATAAACTATTTGAAGTAGGATCAATGCTTCAATAGTCCCATCCTAGGATGAGCCTACAGAACAAAAGAGTTGGAAGGGACCTTCTAGTCCAACTCCTTCTTGAACAGGAAGTCCTATGTCATTCCAAACAAATGGTTGTCCAATCTCTTCTTAAAAACATCCAGTGTTGGAGAATTCACAACTTTGGACTGATATGTTCCACTGATTAATTTTTTTCACTGTCAGGAAATTTCTCCTTAGTTCTAGGTTGCTTCTCTCCTTGATTTGTTTCCATCCGTTGCTTCTTGTCCTGCCTTCAGGTGCTTTGGAGAATAGGTTGACCGCCATCCTCTTCTTTGTGACAATCTCTCAAATGTTGAAACACTCCTATCATGTCACCCCCAGTCCTTCTAGATATACCCTCTATCCATACCAGTGGAATGGAAGTTGCCTTCAGAAGTTGTGGGTGCTTCACCACTGGAGGTTTTTAAGAAGAGACTGGACAGCCACTTGTCTGAAATGGTCCGGGATCTCCTGCTTGAGCAGGGGGCTGGTCTAGAAGACCTCCAAAGTCCCTTACAGCTCTGTTCTGATTCTGAAGATTCCCCTCCCTTTCCGGACCCAGCCAAACCTCAGCGTGCAGTGGGTGGGTTTCAAAATTTTTTACTACTGGTTCTGTGGGTGTGGCTTGGTGGGCGTGGCTTGGTGGACATGGCAGGGGAAAATCCCCATTCACTCCACACTCCAGGGGAAGGTTACTGCAAAATCCCCATTTCCTCCCGCTCAACTGGGACTCAGAAGACAGAGAAGAGATACTGCATTCAGTTTTGCTCACCGCGTTATAAAAAAGATGTTCTGTGGGCGTGGCTTGGTGGGCGTGGCATGGCTTGTTGAGGGCGTGGCTTGGTGGGCGTGGCAGGGGAAGGATACTGTAAAATCTCCATTCCTCCCCACTCCAGGGGAAGGCTATTGCAAAATCCCCATTTCCTCCCCACTCCAGGGGAAAGTTATTGCAAAATCCCCATTTCCTCCTGCTCAGCTGGGACTCAGGAGGCAGAGAATAGAGGGGGGCGGGGCCAGTCAGAATTTTTACTACCGGTTCTCTGAACTACTCAAAATTTCCGCTACCAGTTCTCAGAACTGGTCACAACCTGCTGAAACCCACCTCTGTCAGCGTGCCTCTCTAAGCATCTGTCTCCCTTAAAGATAGAGAGGTGATTTTTTTTTCCCCCTCTCCCTGTCTCAGCATTGTTTTGTGCAGGTGTGCATTTTGCAAGCACCAAATCAGCACCAAAATGTTCCTGTTAACATTTATCACCCCTTCCCCTTAGTCATCAACGGCCCCCAAGCTCCCTTGGGGAACGCCATGATAATTCAGTCAAAGATTTAGCACCGGTCCCTGGGGGTGGGACTCCGATTATAACAGCCACACAAAAAGAAAAAGAAAAGAGACTCAGACAGAGAGACGTCAAAGCAAGGTAAACCTTATTGTTTCATTTTTGTCATTGTTGTTGTTTTTATGGATGCAGTCTAGGGCTTTATTTGATTATTTCATCCGATTGCATCCTTTCCTCGCGGATACAAAGATCCCCAGCGTTCACAACAATGAGCATATCCCAAAGGTGCTTTTTTCCAAGATGCAACTGGACTTTCTTGTTTTTTCTTTGAAGACTTTTCGCTTCTCACCCAAGAAGCTTCTTCAGCTCTGACTGGATGGTGGGGAATGGAAGGATTTATACTCCTTGAAGGCAGCTGGTCATTTGCATCCTTTTTAGAGAGCCGTTGAGACCAACTTGGAGGATTATCTATGTCCTAAGGATCACCTGAGTGGTGCAAATGGGTGTGGAGCCCCCTTGGCTGCAATATGTTTTTTCTCTGCCCTGAGTCTCTTGCCTGTTGAAGACGAGCAGGGTTGGGATTCAGCCGGTTCAAACTGCTTTGCGTGAACCGGTAATTATGGCCAGCAGCTGTCCAGTCTTTGCTTTAAAATCCTCCAGTGTTGAAGCATTCACAACTTCTGGTGGCAAGCTGTTCCACTGGTTAATTGTTCTCCCTGTTAGGAAATTCCTCCTTAGTTCTAAGTTGCTTCTCTCCTTGATTAGCTTCCACCCATTGCTTCTTGTCCACCCAGGTGCTTTGAAGAATAAGTTGACCCCCTCTTCTCTGTGACAACCCCTCAAATACTGAAAGACTGTTATCATGTCCTGCACACACACACACACACACACACACACACACACACACACACACACCAGGTCCTTCTTTTCTCTAGACTAGCCAAACCCAAATCCTGCAACCATTCTTCATATATATTTCAATCTTCAATCTTTTCATCATCTTAGTTGCTCTTCTCTGCACTTTATTTTTTTTTCAAAGTCTCAACATCTTTGGACAAAATAGTGCAAGATCGGAATGATTGGAGAGACACATAGAATCGTCAAGAGTTGGACACGACTGAGTGGAATAATGTCATCATTGTGCAAACACACAAACACACAAATAACCGCCCCACACTCCTGCAGTTAGCTGTGCCAGGCTTCCAAGTTGCCCATCACTCGACAACACAACATAAAACTGCTAAAAGTAAAGTTGCTTTAAAAAAAAAAAAAGCTTAGTAACCTTTGAGCATAAATGAATAGCATTAGGAGGTAACAATGCTAAGTAATCCGTGCCTTCAAAAGGCGTGACTAAGTCAAGGGTAATTCTTCTTTTTAAAAGAGCTATAAATAACTCCTTTTCTTGACTGGAAATTAATGGAGAGTCATAGGCACCACAAAGCGAGGCTCCAGCAAACAATCACAGTCGTGACATGACCTTATTGATCTCCCCAATTTATAGGTTTGATCCCCCAGAAAGACGCAAGACTTGAGATGCATCGAGCCACTCAAGCCACGTCAAAACTTAAGGTCAAGGTTAACGTTAAAGATAAAGGACAAAAAGAAGATTCAGAATCTTTTCTTTTTTTTAACTTGGGATTTGTTTTACCAGTTTTACCAGTGGTTAGATAATAAAGGAAGAAATCAAAAGTTGGAAGAATACCATTATGTACAAGTAAAGAATGTTGTTGTTATTATTATTATTATATTACTATTATCCATTAAACATGAAACTCAAGTCAACTGACCATTTAAATATGTATCACAAATATTATTATTATTATTATTATTATTATTATTATTATTATTATTATTATTATTTAATTTTTAGTGAGATTCACAGCCTTTGAGGCTGGTTAATAGCTCAGCAGCTCGAGTCCTAACCAAGGACCTAGGAACTGTTAAGGGATCGTCGGAGGATGTAAGCTGTTCCGAGTAAGGTGGTTTTTTGTAGTCAAAATGTTCAAATCCGGCAAATTTAGAATTTCTAAATAGCGGGGTAGCCCTTTGGGTATTGCTCCAAGGGCTCCAATTGCAAGCGGGACAACACACAATTTCTTTTTCCACAGTCGCTCAACTTCAATTTGCAAATTATTATTATTATTATTATTATTATTATTATTATTATTATTATTATTATTATTATTATTTAATCTTTAGTGAGATTCACAGCCTTTGAGGCTGGTTAATAGCTCAGCAGCTCGAGTCCTAACCAAGGACCTAGGAACTGTTAAGGGATCGTCGGAGGATGTAAGCTGTTCCGAGTAAGGTGGTTTTTTGTAGTCAAAATGTTCAAGTCTGGCAAATTTAGAATTTCTAAATAGCGGGGTATTATTATTATTATTATTATTATTATTTAAAAAATCTGCTTGGCACATAGACCATACCCAGCCCACTTGGCTAAATAATGAGCCTTAATTTGCCGAGTTGTACAATCCCTGACAGTGGGCTGATTCAGGAACCAGTCAAGTGTCTTGTGTGAATATAACTTCTGGCGCACTGGAGTTTCTTTGAACCAACAGCAACATCTCAGCATGTGCACAACTGCAGTTCCACCACTAAAGAGAACACGCCACTCGCTAATGTCTCTCCATATTATCTTTGTCATCATTATGGCAATTGTCAAGAAAACGCGACTCGCTCGGCACCCGGCGGGGAGCAGAGAGCGGAGGGACGCAACGACGACGGTTCCCGGCAACCTTCCCCTTTCTCGCATTAAACTTGGCTTCCATTTACATTTTAATGATGCTTGATGTCTTCTGTACACCAGCCGTTTACTGCCATCTCTTTAAAGTTAATCGTTTTGGTAATGGGTAACTCTGACGCTGCAAATTAGGGCTGCCCAGAAGTAACCTTTGCCATTTCCTGCTGGAAGAAAAGGAAATGTGCTACGGCCTGTGGAGGCGGCGACAGGAGGCAAGATAAAGTCAGGGCTGGTGAACAAAAGGTGGGCGAAACGGTTGTCCTCTCTGAGTGTAGGTGCTTGGCTTCCAAAATACCTCTTTGTCATGATGGGATGAAGTTACCCTAAGAAAGGATGGAAGGTAGAATGATGGCAGGTTCATGATTCATTGGAGCCCACCTGAGTTGGGCAGCCAATAAATTTGAATGAATGAATGAATGAATGAATGAATGAATGAATGAATGAATGAATGAATGATACCTGAGCTCTCCACCAAAGGTGGAGAGTGATATCTAATCACAGTGCATATAAGTATTTCCTACATTTATGATTTTAATGGTAAGACATCCAGAGTCACTTTTTTTTAAAGAGCTGGGAAAGAAAGGAAGGAAGGAAGGAAGGAAGGAAGGAAGGAAGGAAGGAAGGAAGGAAGGAAGAAAGAAAAAAGTTAAGGAAGGAAGGAAGGAAAAGAAAAGAAGAAAGGAAGAAAAAGGAAGGAAGGAAGGAAAGAAATGGAAAGAGGAGGGAGGGAGGAGATGGAAGGGAGGGAGGGAGGAAAGAAGAAGGAAGGAAAGAAGGAAGGAGATTGGTAGAGAGGAAGAAAACTAGAAAGGGAGGGAGGGAGGGAGGAAATGGAAAGAGGAGGGAGGGAGGAAAGAAGGAAGGAGGGAAGGAAAGAAGGAAGGAAGGAAAGAAGAAGAAAGGAAGAAAAAGGAAGGAAGGAAAGAAAGAAATGGAAAGAGGAGGGAGGGAGGAGATGGAAGGGAGGGAGGGAAGAAAGAAGAAGGAAAGAAGGAAGGAAGAAAAGAAGGAAGGAGATTGGTAGAGAGGAAGAAAACTAGAAAGGGAGGGAGGGAGGAAGGAAATGGAAAGAGGAGGGAGGGAGGAAAGAAGGAAGGAGGGAAGGAAAGAAGGAAGGAAGGAAGGAAGGAAGGAAGGAGATTGGGAGAGAGGAAGAAAACTAGAAAGCTAGGGAGGGAGGGAAGAAAGAAGGAAGGAAGGACGAAAGGAAGGAAAAGGAAGGAAAGAAGGAAATGGAAAGAGGATGGAGGGAGGGAGGAGATGGAAGGGAGGGAGGGAGGAAAGAAGAAGGAAGGAAAGAAGGAAGGAAGGAAGGAAGAAAAGAAGGAAGGAGATTGGGAGAGAGGAAGAAAACTAGAAAGGGAGAAAGGGAGGGAAAAAATGGAAAGAGGAGGGAGGGAGGAGATGGGAGGGAGGAAAGAAGAAGAAGCAAGGAAAGAAGAAGGAAGGAGGGAAGGAAGGAGATTGGGAGAGAGGAAGAAAACTAGAAAGCTAGGGAGGGAGGGAAGAAAGAAGGAAGGAAGGAAGGAAGGAAGGAAGGAAGGAAGGAAGGAAGGAAGGAAGATTGGAGAGAGGAAGAAAACTAGAAAGCTAGGGAGGGAGGGAGGAAGAAGGAAGGAAGGAAGGAAGGAAGGAAGGAAGGGGTCGCGGGATCCAATTTTGCAACCTTCTGACCAGCAAAGTCAATGGGGAAGGCAGATTCACTTAACAACTGTGTGACTAATTTAACAACCGCGGCAATTCACTTGACAATGGTGGCAAGGAAAGTTGTAAAATGGGGCAAAACTCACGTAACGAATTTCCCATCCCATCCCATCCCATTCCGTTATTTCATGTATTATTATTTCTTCGCCCAAGAGGTTGTAGAAAAAATGCTTTCAAAAGGCTCTAACGATCCCAGCTGAGTTGCCTGATCGGCAGAGGCTTTTTTTTCTTTTAAATGCCTCTGACGATCCAAGCTGAGTTGCCTGATCAGCAGAGGCTATGCCTCTGACGATCCAAGCTGAGTTGCCCGATTGGCAGAGGCTTTTTTTTCTTTTAAATGCCTCTGACGATCCAAGCTGAGTTGCCTGATCGTTAGAGGTACTTAAAAGGAAAAAAGTCTCTGCCAATCAGGCAACTCAGCTTGGATCGTCAGAGGCATTTAAAAGAAAAAAAGGGTTTTTTTCTTTTAAAAGCCTTTGACAATCCCAGCTGAGCTGTGCGATCATCAGAGGCTTTTTTTTTTAACTTTTAAAAGCATTTTTTCAGCCGAAAAGGTTGTAGAAAAAATGCTTTTAAAAATTAAAAGAAAAAGCCTCTGATGATTGTGCAGCTCAGCTGGGCAAGGGGGGGGGGGGCAGGGATTTTTGCTCCTGGTTCTCCGAACCACCCACCTCCATCGCTACCGGATTGGACGATCTGGTCCGAACTGGGAGCATTTCACCCCTGAACCAAGGTTATTAACATTTTCCTCTCGGACTAACGCAGATGTCTGGCTAGAAATAGTGCAAGAGATGAAATTACTGTATGATCCGAAAAGAAACAGGAATTTGGTCTTTTTCCTCCTGTTTGTTCAAGATTAGACGCCATAAAAGAATCTCTTGAAAAGAATATTGTGCAAATCCCAGCAATATATTATATGCTCCGCTGCACGTCGACTTGTAATACAATATCAAGGCTTCAAGTTGAGCTCATGCAAATCATTTATTTTTTTTTTCTTGGCAGCGTTTTACAAAATTACATTGTTATTCTTTCCTCCAGTCTGTGTTTTGGATTTCTCTGTCTAGCCTGTAATCCAGAAAATTGTCAAGTAGTTTCCCATCCAAATCCTAACCAAGCTTGACCCTGCTTAGCTTCCTAAATGAGCCAAAGTTGGTTAAACATTATAATGTATTAAATCTGCTAGGAACCTTCCAGAAAGAACTGGAGGTGTCTACTCTAACAAAGAGAAGGTTTACAGGTGAAATGATAGCTACCTGCCAATATCTGAGGGGTTGTCACAGAGAAGAGAGGGGTCAAGATATTCTCCAAAGCACCTGAAGGCAGGACAAGAAGCAACGGGTGGAAACCTACCAAGGAGAAATTCAACCTGCCATTAAGGAGAAATTTCCTGACAGTGAGAACAATTCATCAGTGGAGCAGCTTCCCTCCAGATGTTTTGGGTGTTCCATCACTGGAAGAGACAGGACAGCCATTTGTCTCCTGCTTAAGCAATGGGGTAGGACTAGAAGACCTCCAAGGTCCCTTCCAATTCCAATTCTGTTATTCTGTTAAGTTTAGCATCTTAACAGAATAACAGAAGAGCCTGGTGGCGCAGCAGACTAATAGCCTGTTATTATCATTCAGCTGCCTGCAATTACTGCTAGTTCAAATCTCCCCAGGCTCAAGGTTGACTCAGCCTTCCATCCTTTCTAAGGTGGGTAAATTGAGGACTCAGTTTGTGGGGGCAATAAGTTGACTTTGTATAAATATACAAAAGGATGAAGGCTATTGCTTAGCGCATTGTAAGCCGCCCTGAGTCTCCGGAGAAGGGCGGCATATAAATCAAATTTAAAAAAAAAAAAATCTTGTGCCAATGTAGTTGTTAAGGCCTCTGCCTGATCTGATCTGATCTCCAGGCATGGTGGTTTTCTTGCAGACGTTTCATGACCCAAGTAGTTAACATCATCAGTGCTAGAAGGGGGTGGGGTGGGGGTTGAAAGGTACTTTGGACGCCTGAATCCTAGAAAATGGGGAGACTCTAGAAAAAGTGCAGAGAAGAGCAACAAAGATGATTAGGGGACTGGAATTTTAAAACGTATGAAAACAGTTGCAAGAACTGGGTATGTTTAGTTTAATGAAAAGAAGGACTAGGGGAGACATGATAGCAGTCTTCCGAAATCTCAGGGGTTGCCACAAAGAAGAGGGAGTCTAACTATTCTCCAAAGCACCTGAGGGCAGGACATGAAGCAATGAGTGGAAATTAATCAAGGAGAGAAGCAACCTAGAACTAAGGAGAAATTTCCTGACAGTGAGAACAATTCATCAGTGGAACAATTTGCCTCTAGAAGCTGTGAATCCTCCCAACACTGGAGGTTTTTAAGAAGATGTTGGATAGCCATTTGTCTGAACTGGTGCAGGGTTTCCTGCCCAAGCAGGGGGTTGGACTAGAAGACCTCCAAGGTCCCTTCCAGCTCTGTTATGCTGTTATTCCCTTTTTAAGTGGTTTATTTATGAGCAGATATTCATAGTATACGACTACTAAATAAATAAAGGCAAAAGGGATACAGTATGCTCCCTACCGGGAGTTGAAAAGCTCAATAAATTGCCTGCACATTGGTGGTTGTGATGCATATTTTGAGTGACAGGGAGCCTCAGCAGAAGGGTGAAGGAGCCACATGTGGCTCCAGAGCCACAGGTTGCTGACCCCTGCACTAGTGCAAGGATTCAAACTCAATTTCATTGAGGGTCACATCAGGGCTGTGGTTGACCTTGGGAGGGGGGGACATGGGCAACTGGGTAGGTGTGGCCAATTGGGTGGGTGTGGCCAGCTTGGTGCCACTCCTCAGACTGCTGGCATGTTTCCTCTTTGCATTGGGTAGACCAGGCTGAAGCGACGCGGGCCGGCCCCTTACATTTTCCAGGACAGCCCCACGGGTTGGATCTGATCACATCGTGCATGGGCCTTGAGTTTGACACCCATGCACTAGTGGGCCATGGCTCATAGGTTGGGGACCCTTGGACTAGAAGACCTCCAAGGTCTCTTCCAGCCAGAGATGGTATTCAGCCGGTTCGGACCAGTTCAGGCGAACCGGTAGCAGCAACCGGACATAATGCCGTCCTATTTAGCCACGTTTTCAAGGGAGGGTGCATTTGTGGAAGGTGCACATGTGAGCAAAGTTCATGTGTGATAAGAATATGTGAAACCCACTGCTGCTTCCAGCGCTATGATTCTACGGTCTACATTCACCCATGTCATCTCCCTTCACTCCTGAGCGTTACAAGTGGTCCGCTCCAGCCGGAGTAACAGGTTGCAAGAAGTTTTCCTTGAAGGAGAACTAACTTTGCACGATTGTCCTCAAGAGCGCGGCTTTAGTCACCTTCAGGCTGGCAGGGAGAGGAGTGTCTCCTGGAGGACCAGAGGGGTCGGCCCATCCTCATCGCTCCATCATTCGGGTACAGCTGCAGCACTTTTGGAGGGAGGTGGGAGGAAGCTAATTATGACTGATAAATAGGGCTCCTGTTGGTAGCAATGTCATTGCGTTCACCTTTTTCACAGTCCCCTCTTTCCAGCTGCTTAATTAATTAGTGAAAGAGAAGAACTTCTTGTTCTGTGATCTACAGCTCGACCTTGCACCTTCCTGGACTAGTTCTGGATTGTTATCATAAGAGCCTTTGTGCCTTCCACGTAGCACAGACGTGTCTCCCTAGGCAATGACTTCGTCTGGCTTCCTGAGAATCCTTGGCGGCATTACAGGAGCAACTCATGAGGGCAGGAGAACATCTAAAAAAACTCGGATGGATCAAGTCGCCCCATTGTATTACACAATGGACAACTAGATACTTCCAGGAACTTGGAGGAAAATAGTGGTCCCCTAGGAAGGTCACCAAAAAATCAACCATGACCATCCTTTGGAAGGATAGATCCTGAAGTTGAAACTCAAATACTTTGGCCCTAAAATGAGACAAGAGGGCTCATTGGAGAAGACCCTGATGTCGAGTAAGATGGAATGCAAAAGGTGAAAGAGGCAGCAGAGGACGAGATGGTTGGATTGTGTCATTGACACAATGATTATGAATTTGTGCAAACCATGGTAAATCATCCAGAATCATTTTTTTAAAAGAGCTGAGAAAGGAAGGAAGGAAGGAAGGAAGGAAGGAAGGAAGGAAGGAAGGAAGGAAGGAAGGAAGAAAAATTAAGAAAGACAGAAGAAAGGAGGAAAGGAAGAAAAAAAAGGAAGTTAAGAAAGGAAGAAAAAGAAAGGAAGAAAAAAAGAAAGTTAAGAAGGAACAAACGAACAAAGGAAGGAAGAAAGGAATAAAAAAGTAAGTTAAGAAAGAAAGAAAAAGGAAGGAAGGAAAGAAGGAAGGAAGAAGGGAAGGAAGGAAGGAAGGAACAAAGGAAGGAACAAAGGAAGAAAGGAAGAAAAAAGTAAGTTAAGAAAGAAAGAAAAAGGAAGGAAGGAAAGAAGGAAGGAAGAAGGGAAGAAAGGAAGAAAAAAGAAAGTTAAGAAAGAAAGAAAAAAGGAAGGAAGGAAAGAAATGGAAAGAGGAGGGAAGGAGGGAGGAAGGAGATGAAAGCGAGGTAGGGAGGAAAGAAGGAGGAAGGAAAGAAGGAAGGAAGGAAGGAAGGAAGGAGATTGGGAGAGAGGAAGAAAACTAGAAAGCTAGGGAGCGATCCATGGGGTCACGAAAAGTTGGACATGACTTAGTGTCTGAACAACAATCTTACTATCTTGAATGTATCTTTAATACATTGAGTTGGGCCTCAAGGAAGGCCAAGCGCAGAAGACTTGATGTTTTTGAATTGTGGTAGTGATGAAGACTCTTGAATCCCTTGGACTACAAGGACAATTAAATCAGATTAACAGATTAACATCATTGGAAGTCACCTTGTAGGTCATCTAATCCAACCCCCTTTCCCAAATCAGTCAATCCTAAAGGAAATCGACGCTGGCTGTCCTTTGAAAGGACGGATCCTAAAGCTGAAGCTCAAATCCTTTGGCCACCAAATGAGAAGAGAGGTCTCCTCGGAGAAGACCCTGGTATTGGGAAAGATGCAGGGCAAAAGGAGAAGGAGACCAGCAGAAGATGAGATGGTTAGATAGTGTCATCAATGCAACAAACATCCATTTGTGCAAACTCTGAGAGACAGTGGAGGGCAGGAGGGTCCGGTGTGCTGTGATCCATGGGGGTCATGAAGAGTTGGATGCGACTTAGCAACTGAACAACAATAGGATGTTGATCAACAACTGGCATTCAAGCTTACGTAGCTGTTATGATTTTGGAAACAAGAACTGTCTATCTAATAGCTGCTGTTAGTTCAATCCTAATTGAGTTTGCCCAGTCCTCTTCAATACTGTACTGTCTAAACGTATTTGATACCAAACACTTATGTCGACAGCAGAGATGCTATTCATTAAATAAAGGGTATAGTTCTCACTGTGCCTCTCTGGGAATAATGGTATCTGGAGATGACCTTCTCCAGAACATTAGAAAAAAAACCTAATCTGGGACCACTGTAATCTTGTTGCTGGTATCCTTAAGATTTATATTGACTGTTTCTCTATGACCATCATTAAGTGTTGTACCTTATGATTCTTGCTGAATGTATCTTTTCTTTTATGTACACTGAGAGCGTATGCACCAAGACAAATTCCTTGTGTGTCCAGTCACACTTGGCCAATAAAGAATTCTATTCTATTCTATTCTATTCTATTCTATTCTATTCTATTCTATTCTATTCTATTCTATTCTATTCTATTCCATTCCATTCCATTCCATTCCATATTTTCTATTCTATTCTATTCTATTCTATTCTATTCTATTCTATTCTATTCTATTCTATTCTATTCTATTCCATTCCATTCCATTCCATTCCATTCCATTCCATTCCATATTTTCTATTCTATTCTATTCTATTCTATTCTATTCTATTCTATTCTATTCTATTCTATTCTATTCTATTCCATTCCATTCCATTCCATTCCATTCCATATTTTCTATTCTATTCTATTCTATTCTATTCTATTCTATTCTATTCTATTCTATTCTATTCTATTCTATTCTATTCCATTCCATTCCATTCCATTCCATTCCATATTTTCTATTCTATTCTATTCTATTCTATTCTATTCTATTCTATTCTATTCTATTCTATTCTATTCTATTCTATTCTATTCTATTCCATTCCATTCCATTCCATTCCATTCCATATTTTCTATTCTATTCTATTCTATTCTATTCTATTCTATTCTATTCTATTCTATTCTATTCTATTCTATTCTATTCTATTCTATTCTATTCCATTCCATTCCATTCCATTCCATTCCAACTCTGTTATTCTATTCTATTCTGAATAGCTGAAAGGGGCCTTAGAGGTCTGCTAGTCCAACCCTTTGCTCAAATAGGAGACCCTATACCAGGGGTGTCAAACTGGATTTCTTCGAGGGGTGGATCAGCATTGTAATTCTCCTCCGCGGGACAGCGGGGACAGGGGTGAAATCCAGCAGGTTCTGACAGGTTCTGGAGAACCGGTAGTGGAAATTTTGAGCAATTCGGAGAACCGGCAAATACCACCTCTGGCTGGCCCCAGGAGTGGGGTGGGAATGGAGATTTTGCAATATCCTTCCCCTGCTATGCCCACCAAGCCACGCCCACAGAACCGGTAACAAAAAAAATTGGATTTTACCACTGAGCGGGGAGGTTGGGAGTATGTGGGGGGGGGAGACAGGACAGACGCCTCCTGCAGTACCCTGCTGGCCAAAACGGGGCACCCCCCCACACACACAGAGCTAAAAACACAGCCTGTTTTGGGTCACCCTGGGCCCTGCAACACTGTATTGCCCAAAAATGGGCTGTGCGGGGGCTTCACAGGGCCTCCATATGGCCCTTTTTTGGCCAACAGAGTGCTGCTGGAGACCGGGGAGGCCGAAAATGGGCCACACGGGGGCCTTGCGAGGACTCTGTGCAAGCTGTTTATGGCCGGCAGAGCAAAGGCCCAAAGGCCCAAAGGTCACTAACCTTCGCTACCAGTTTGCAAATGTGAGCGCCTGCGCCACCTCTGCCCATGCACAGAGCCTTCTGCTCATGAGCAGAGCGTCAAAAATGGGACATGTTGACATCCGGGTGGGTGGGCGGAGCCTCCCACAGCTGCCGCTACCGATTCGCCCAAACTGGATAGAACCACCTGAATACCACCACTGTGGCAGAGTACTGCTGGAGACCAGGGAGGCTGAAAATGCGCCGCACGGGGCCTTGTGAGGCTTCCATGTGGGCCGTTTTGACCGGCAGAGTGCTGCAGGAGGTGGTTGAGGCCAAAAACAGGCCATGGGGAGGGGGGCGCCTGCATCCCCCCCCTTGCAGTCCATTTTGGACAACAGAGTGCTGCAGGAGGCCACGGAGGCCCAAAACAGGCCGTGAGGGAAGCTGGACTTTTGATATTTCCAGGCCAGCCCCGCGGGCCAGATTTAAGCACCCCACAGGCCGGATCCTTGAGTTTGACACCTCTGCCCCTAGACCAAAATGGACAAATGGCTGTCCAGTCTCTTCTTGAAAACCTCCAGTGATGAAGCACTTACAACTTCTGGTGGCAAGGTATTCCAGTGGTGATTTGTCCTCACTGCTAGGAAGTTTCTCCTTAAACTCTTAGTTTCCATCCGTTGTTTCTTGTTTGACACTCTGTCTAATTCATAAAGCCTTCAAAACTCTTTCCTCTTTCTTCCTTTTAAATTGCTGAATATGCATGTAAACACTCTATAGCAGTCCGTCTAACATTTTTATTTGCCTGTCTTCACTGTTGACGATGGTGATTTCATTGTTTCATTGATTGTGTGATTGTAATTTTATTGATTAGCCCAATTCCCCTTTCCTCAAGAATGTTTTGTTCAATGTTATGTTAATTTTTCCCTCTAAGCACACAAAACTGGGTTTCCGAGAAAACCTTTTGAAGTACCTAAATTGTGGTAGATATTTCAAGTATCTTTCACTTGGGCCCTACACCAATATTCCCAACAACTGTATCAAGAGGACTATCTTAGCAAGCAAATATTTTAATTGAGCTTACTCATCGCTCTGCAAAAACCCTGTACTACATTCAGATGGAGAAGAATATATCACTGTAGTGTCAAAGGAAAATAGTTGTAGCTCAGGGTTGCATTGTTACCCAAACTAGGTAACTTCATTAGTGCTGGAAAGGAGTTGGGTTTGATCTCTGTTTATAGATAAGTGGCTTTCCCTGTCAATGTTGATGGGGGGTGTTCATTGGTGGTTCTTTGATTAGGCTGTTGTTGACTGTTCTTTCTTGCACTCACTCCTTTCTAGCACTGATGATGTTACCTAGTTGGGTAGTAAAATGTCTGCAAGAAAATAACCAACGTCATCCAATGGGGAGGGAGGGAGGGAGGAAGGAAAAAGGAGAAAGAATCAAGGAGGGAGGGAGGGAGGGAGAGAGGGAGGGAAGGAAGGAAGGAAGGAAGGCCAACCACAGGGAGGGATGGAGGAAGGAAGGAAGGTAGCTCATCCAACAGGGAGAGAGGGAGGAAGGAAGGAAGGAAGGAAGGAGAAAGAATCAAGGAGGGAGAGAGGATGGATGGATGGATGGATGGAAGGAAGGAAGGAAGGTCAACCAACAGGAAGAGAGAGAGGAAGGAAGGAACGAAGGAAGGAAGGTCAGTCAACCAACAGGGAGAGAGGGAGGAAGGAAGGAAGGAAGGAGAAGAAAGAATCAAGGAGGGAGAGAGGATGGATGGATGGATGGAAGGAAGGAAGGAAGGAAGGAAGGTCAACCAACAGGAAGGGAGAGAGGAAGGAAGGAAGGAAGGAAGGAAGGAAGGAAGGAAGGAAGGAAGGAAGGTCAGTCAACCAACAGGAAGGGAGGGAGGGAAGGAGGGTGGGAGGGAGGGATGGAAGGATTTCCTGGAGAATTTCTCCTTTTCTAGGGAAAAAACGAATGAAGCGGTTCCTTGATACTCACAAGAGTGATTTCCTGCAAGGATTCTATTTGACTTAAAGCCAAGAGGGCCGCCTTGATATTTCCCCAGCCCATTTTCACCCCTGTCTTCGTGGACTCCTGCTAATTGCACGCTTACATAAATCCTAATTGGGAATATTCTTGAAGAAGGAGGCCCTTAAACCTCGTATGGTGTATTCCGAGTTCCTTTTTTTTTTTCTTCTCCCCCAGACTAATGAGCTTTATACCATAACAAACATTTTAACTCTGTTGTTCTAATTCATTAACATAATGGGCAATATAATAAGCAGTTCTGGTAATAAACTCTAATAAAGTGAACAAGACAGACTTTCTGGTGGTGTTTTGCTCTGAGCAATGTGCAATCAAGACCTGGTTCAGACGGCGTCTGAGGTTCATGACTTGGAGTCGATCAAAGAGCCATAGCAATAGCACTTACACTTATAGATTACTTTAAAACAGCCCTTTCTAATCAGATTACAGAACCAGACTCTTGCCCCCCCCCCCGCCCCCAACAATCTGGGTCCTCATTTTACCCACCTCGGAAGGAAGGATGGAAGGCTGAGTCAAACCTTGAGCCTGGTGAGAGTCGAACTGCCAAATTGCAGGCAGCCGGCAGTCAGCAGAAGTAGCCTGCAGTACCAGACTCTAACCCCTGTGCCACCAGAGCCCATAGAACTGAACAGACCTGGAAGGGACCTTGGAGGTCTTCTAGTCCAACCCTCTGCCCAAGCAGGAGACCCTATACCACTTCAGACAAGTGGCTGTCCAATCTTTTCTTAAAAGCCTCCACTGATGAAGCACCCACAACGTCTGAAGGCAACTTCTGTTCCACTGCTCAATTGTCCTCACTGTTAGGAAGGTTGTCTCTTTCCTTGAGTAACTTCCATCCATTGTTTCTTCTCCTGCCTTCTGGTGCTTTGGAAAATAAGTTGACCCCCCTCCTCTTCATGGCAGCCCCTCAAATACTGGAATACTGCTATCATGTCACTACCAGTCCTTCTTTTGTCTAAACTAGCTGTATCTAATACATCCTTTTCATCATCATCATCATCATCATCATCATCATCATCATCATCACCATCATCATCTCATCATCACACCTAGTCAGTCAGATGTTGAGACTGGGTTTGGCATTTTTGTCTACCTATCGACTCCTTACCTGGGATAGGCAAATATTATTATAAACTCTTATTTTTTATTATTGGTTAATCTTTGGTGAGATTCACAGCCTTTGAGGCCAGTTAATAGCTCAGCAGCTCAAGTCCTAACCAAGTACCTAGGAACTGTTAAGGTATCATTGGAGGATGTAAGCTGTTTGAGTAAGGTGGTTTTTTGTAGAGTCAAAATGTTCAAGTCCGGCAAATTTAGAATTTCTAAATAGCAGGGTAGCCCTTTGGGTATTGCTCCAAGGGCTCCAATTACAATCGGGACAACACATGATTTCTTTTTCCACAGTCGCTCAACTTCAATTTGCAAGTCCCGGTACTTTGTGATTTTTTCTTGCTGCTTACCTTCAATCCGTGCATCACCAGGTATTGCAATGTCAATGAACCATACTTTTTTTCTTTTCAACTATTGTTATGTCAGGTGTGTTGTGGACCAAGTGCCTGTCAGTCTGAATCCTAAAGTCCCACAAGATCTTGAGTTTCTCATTCTCTAAAACTTTATCATCATCATCATCATCATCATCATCATCTCTTTTATTCATTAAACATGAAACCCAGTCAACTGAACATTTAAAAATGCATCACAAATATTATTGACTGGCACTGATGGTTGATACGGGTTGCTGCCAGCGTCCTAGGTATCAACCAAATATTTTCTTAAAATATACGATGTTCCGAGTAGCACAGTTTTTTGCAGTTCCACTGGTGTTATTGCAGGAAGCTGAAATTTCTTGATGTACTGTGTAAAATTATTATTATTATATTACTTTTATTCATTAAACATGAAACTCAGTCAACTGAACATTCAAAAATGCATCACAAATACCATTGACTGGTGCTAATGGTTGATACGGGTTGCTGCCAGCTTCCTAGGTATCAACCAAGTACCTTTTTAAGATGTACGATGTTCCTAGTAGTAGTAGTAGTAATAGTAGTAGTAATTATTATTATTATTATTATTATTATTATTATTATTATTATTATTATTATTATTATTATTATTATTATTTACTTTATTCATTAAACATGAAACTCAGTCAACTGAATATTCAAAAATTGTTGTTGTTGTTGTTATTTGTTTATTGATTGATTATGCACCATCAAGTTTTTGTTGACACTCAGCAATCACCTTATACAATAGAATAGAATAGAATAGAATAGAATAGAATGGAATGGAATGGAATGGAGTGGGGTGGGGTGGGGTGGGGTGGGGTGGGGTGGGGTGGGATGGAATGGAATGGAATGGAATGGAATGGAATGGAATGGAATGGAATAGAATAGAATAGAATAGAATAGAATAGAATAGAATAGAATAGAATAGAATAGAATAGAATAGAATAGAATAGAATAGAATAGAAAATATGGAATGGAATGGAATGGAATAGAATAGAATAGAATTCTTTATTAGTTAGATAAGGGTCAACCACACTCAAGAAGGATTGGCCTTAGTTTATTTGTGGCTATGAAAGGATTCTAGGCTGATTCCTCTTTTAACTCCACCCCTGTCTTCTGCCATCTCTCCTCCTACAGCCGGGCATGTTTTAGCATTAGAGTCCTTCCATGCAAAAAGCTGAACAAGATAGCTCTTTGAGCATGCATGTTTTGTACCTGTGGAGGGGTGTGCATTAAGGTACATGTCCTTGGCACATTTGGGCATTCCTAAACTGATTTTTTTTTCCCAGAATGGGAAGGAAGTCCCCAAATTGCATACACATTTGGCAATCAAGCCCATTAATGTGTCAGGAGTTCCAGTTATTCTGCAATAATTGATGGTGCTGCCTAGGTGCTGGAAAGGAAAATACAGTAAGAGATTGTGCTGCAAAGAGGCAGGCATACAGGAATTTCTGCCTCCTTTGAGGGGGGTGGGATCTGTATCTCCATGCAGAGATCAGTCTTCTTTAACAGGGTTTTAGCTAAAGGAATGGGGTGGAATTTAGAGAAGAAGAAAGGAACAGGAAAGAGGAAGGAAGGGGGTAAAGGGAAGGGAAGGGAGATGTAAAGGAAGAGGAGAAGGAGAAAAGGAAGAAGTGGAGGAAGAAGGCAAGGAAGTTGGAAAGAGAGAGAGAGAAGAGAAAGAATATGGAGAAAGGAGAAAGGGAAAGGAAAGAAGAAGAGAAGGAGGAGAGCAAGGAGAGCAAGGAAGAAAGAGAAGGGGAAGAGCGGAGGAGGAGGAGAATGAAATAGAAGGGAAGATCAGAGGAAGAGGAGAAGGAGAAGGAGGAGAGGAAGAGGAAGAAGAAGAAAAAGAGGAGGAGGAGGAGGAGGAGGAGGAGGAGGAGGAGGAGGAGGAGGAGGAGGAGGAGAAGGAGAAGATATTTGGGGTCTTTGATGTTCTCTGAGCTTAATTGTTTTCTTGCAGATGTTTAATTACCCAACTAGGTAACATCATCAGTGCTAGAAGGGAGTGGGGGGGGGAGGAGGAGGGGGAGGGAGAGGAGAGGAGGAGGAGGAGGAGGAGGAGGAGGAGGAGGAGGAGGAAGAAGAAGGAGGAGGAGGAGGAGGAGTAGGAGTAGGAGTTGTAAAATTACTCCATCGCTTCTACATCCCAAAAGTCTGATCAGAAGTTCTGAGTGAGCCCAGAATATGGAAATCACAGCTTTTCACAGAATATCCAAACTTCTGACTGTGCTGTGCTCATTCACTTCATTTCATTTCTACTCCGTCACAACCAGTTCAATGCTCAGTGGCTTACATACTAGGAAACAAATGCAACAGCTCCACAGGAAGCTTAAACACAACAAAAAATTAGCAGTGACATCAGAAGCAAAGAAAAAAAAAATCTCTATGCTTTACCTGCTTTAACACCCTGAGGAGGGAAGAAAGATTTGGAATTCCAATAAATGTGTTGTTTAGTTTAGTTTTATTTTTATATTGTTGTTTGGGTAAAGGGGAAATTTACTCATCCATTGAAATTCTACTATGTTGGTTAATGGTAAGGTGACCAGACGTCCCGCTTTTGGCGGGACAGTCCCGCTTTTGAGCAATTTGTCCCGCGTCCCGCGTCGTTTTAAAAATGTCCCGATTTTTCATTCTGCCTCCTGAATCCCCGCTGATGGCTAGAGGGAAAAAACCTGTTTAAACTCTTGCCACGGGGCTTCAAAGGGCCGCTTCCCCCTCTCAGCTGATTTGCACAGGGCTCTGCTCTTGCTAAATTGCTCAGTTTTTTTTTTCCTCTTTGTGCAAACCAAGCTCAAAACGAAACTGAAAGTAAAACAGGCTGTTGGCTTTGCGGTTTGCTTGCAACGTTGGAAAATTAGGCAGCAGATTTATTTTCCTTTTCCTCACCGAAAAAGGTAAGTGCAAACAATGGAAAATTATTTAGGGCAAAAGAGGAGAGTTCAAGATTTTAAAACACAAAAGAAAAAAAAGCTCTTTTTAACTAGGGAATTGTAATAATTGAGATATTATTAATTGTATACTGTGTTGAAAGCAGAAATGGTTAAGTTGTGGTTTGGAGGAATATATGGGGGAAATTATTTGGTTTATTATTATTGGTAAGTATAATTAATTGATTTGTAAGAAATTGGATTGCATGGAAATAATTGGAATATTCATGTTCATATTGATTAATATACAAAAAAGATAGTTATATAACTAATTGATTTATATTAAAATGTTGAATTTGTATTAAACAACTGTATTACATAATTACATAATTAACCAATGTGAGGATGGATATAAAAATAGATGACAATGGGAAGGGGTATAAAATAGAATAGAAGGGAAAAATTGAATTTGATTAAGATTAGAGATGAGGATGAAGGGTAAAATTGTTTTTTTTAAAAAATAGATGAGGAATAAATATGGCAAAAAGGAAATATAGAAATTGTAAATTTAATTGAAATGACTAAACACTGTTTAAATTTGTGAACCAGCCAAATATTCTGTTCAAAGAAAATACATTGTATGTATGTGTGTTTCTAATTATTGCTATTTATTCATATTTGTTCTCTTTTATTCTTTAAAGTTTAACAATTCATTCTTTATCTTAATATCTTTATATTTGTTTGGGGTTGGCTTTCTTCCCTTTCATCTTTTTTATTGTACAGCAATCTTTCTCCTCAAACCTACCACCTCTCTTTTCTTTCCTTCTTACTTTCTCTTCCCCCCCTCTTCTTCTCCTCCCTACTTCCTCTTCCTTTCTCCTTCTCCTCCTCTCTTCCTCCCTCTCTTAACCGTCACTCCTACTCTAATTTCCCTTCCCTTCCTTCATCCCTCTCTATTACTGTATCCTTTTATGCATATGGACTACTCAGAGGGCTGAAAAAGTTATTTTTGACTGGTCCTCGCACTTTTGACCAGTCCTCGAACTTACGACTGTCCTCACATTTTACATTTTTGCCCTATCTTGTCATCATGGTGAAGAGAAGCAGTTGTGAAATGAGTGACATGGTTGTTAAGAATGCTGCACGGGCATAAATGTGAGGATGGTCATAAGTGTGAGGACCAGTCAAAAGTGTGAGGACCTGTCAGAAATGACTTTTTTCAGCCCTCTGGTTAGTCCTTTTGTGCATATGGACTACTCAGAGGGCTGAAAAAGTTATTTTTGACTGGTCCTCGCACTTTTGACCAGTCCTCGAACTTACAACTGTCCTCACATTTTACGTTTTTTGCCCTATCTTGTCATCATGGTGAAGAGAAGCGGTTGTGAAATGAGTGACATGGTTGTTAAGAATGCTGCACGGGCATAAATGTGAGGATGGTCATAAGTGTGAGGACCAGTCAAAAGTGTGAGGACCTGTCAGAAATGACTTTTCAGCCCTCTGAGTAGTCCCTATACACACAGCCATGGCCACCCGGTCACATGACCAGCTAGCCACGCCCACCCAGTCACATGGCCTGCAAGCCACGCCCACACAATAAGCCACGCCCACAATGGTGTCCCTCTTACCAATGTTAAAATCTGTTCACCTTACCCTATACACATAGCCATGGCCACCCGGTCACATGACCAGCTAGCCACGCCCACCCAGTCACATGACCAGCTAGCCACGCCCACAAAATAAGCCACGCCCACAATGTCCCTCTTTACCAATGTTAAAATCTGGTCACCTTAGTTAATGGAGATTATACATTCAGCTGAATTTCATCCCAGCTTTAGGTTATGATGGACAGAATCAAGATTATGTGAAGTTTAGTACCATTTTATAATGCCTTGGTAAGATCACACTTGGAAAACTGCATCCAGTTGCCACGATATTTAAAAAAAAGATGTTGATACTCTAGAAAGAGTGCAGAGAAGAGCAACAAGGATGATTAGGGGACTGGAGCAGTAGTGGGTTTCAAATTTTTTAAACTACCGGTTCTGTGGGTGTGGCTTGGTGGGCGTGGCATGTCTTGGTGGGCGTGGTTTGGTGGCATGGGAAGGATACTGTAAAATCTCCATTCCCTCCCCAATCCAGGGGAAAGTTACTGCAAGGTTACACCCCCCCCCATTTAGATATTTTTAGATATTTTTAATTGCAAATTGATTTTAGTTGGGGTGTTTTAAATTTAATTGGGCCAAAATTTGTCTAATTCTTTTTTTTTAAAAAAAAATAAATTTTGTAAGTGTTGTTTTTATTCTTGGCTGTTCACCGCCCTGAGTCCAGTAGGAGAAGGGCGGTATAGAAATTTAATAAAAATAAATAAATAAATAAAATAAATAAAATCCCTATTTCCTCCCAATCAGATGGGACTTGGGAGGCAGAGAATAGATGGGGGCGGGGCCAGTCAGAGGTGGTATTTAACTAGTTCTCCAAATTACTCAAAATTTCTGCTACATATACATATACGTATACATATATATATTGTGTTCCCTTTGCAAAATTCCATTCTATCTTCTTGGTATTAAATTCTCTAATTACATCATCCTTCTCCCCCCCCCATCCAGGTAAGTATAGTCAGGTTACCTTACTAATGAGCCCAGCTAAACTCAAGGAAAGTCTATTTAATATAAATATATCAAAACTGAAATGCTTCGCCCGGAAAAAAAAAAGTCATTAATGCCAACATGAAGAATAGTATTCCCCCAGCAAGAAATGTCAAAACAAAGGTTTTTGCTAAAGCATTAGCATTAAAAAAAAAAAAAAGGAAAAATGAAAAAAAGAAAAAGAAAGAAAGAATAAAAGAGAGGTAAATTAGAGGACCGTTTTCAAGTTAAGTGAACGTTTCATTAGGAACATGAGCTTCCCAATGGCTGTGGTTTCTTTGACACGTTTATTTATTTAATTTATTTTAAATTTATTTAAATTTGTATACCGCCCTTCTCCTTTCTGACTCAGGGCGGTGAACAGCCAAAATAAAAACATTTGTATTTGGGCTTCTAAACGCAACAGGCATTTTGTCTAATTGAAAAGCATAACTGTTCCAGAATAGAATACAAGCAGGAGATCCTATACCATTCCGGACAATGCTTGCCCAATCTCATCATCAGAATAAAGCTGGAAGGGACCTCGGAGGTCTTCTAGTCCAGCCCATTGCTCAAGCAGGAGATCCTATACCAGTGATGGCTAATCTTTTCGCCGTTGCGTGCCAAAAGCAGGGGGAGTGGGTGGGGGGGTCACGCCCACAGGTGCCCACACCCATAATTCAGTACGCCCTGCCCCCCCACGCATGTGCGTGTGACACCTCTGCGCTCCCCCCGCTTTTGGCATGCAATGGCACGGTAGGCCCAGTAGGCCCGTTTTTCACCCTCCCCAGGCTCCAGATGCTTTCTTAGAGCCTGGGGAGGGCAAAAACGGCCTTCCCCATCCCCCGGAGGCCAGAAACAGCCCATTTGCCAACTTCCAGTGGGACTGGAAGGCCCATTTTTTTGCCCTCCCCAGGCTCCAGAGCCTTTCTAGGAGCATGGGGAGAGCAAAAAATGGCCTTCCCCCACCCCCCGAGGCCCTCCGGAGGCCCGAAATAGCCTGATAGAACTGAGCTAGGGCAACCTCATATGCCCACCGATATGGCTCCATGTGCCACCTGTGGCACACGTAACATAGGTTCGCCATCACGGTCCTATACCATTCCAGTCAATGGTTGCCCAATCCCATCATCAGACTAGAGCTGGACGGGACCTTGGAGGTCTTCTAGTCCAGCCCACTGCTCAAGTGGGAGATCCTATACTATTTCAGACAAATGGCTGTCCAATCTCTTCTTAAAAACCTGCAGGGATGGGAGCACTCACAATTTCCAGAGGCCAGCCATTCTACCGAGTAAATTGTTCTCATGGTCAGGAAATTTCTCCTTCAGTCTAGAATTGGATCTCTCTTTAATCATCTTCCACTTCCAGCCAATCTGAAATACCTTCAAAAAAAAGTTGGAGTGAGTCTAGTGTGGATTTTAATTTGGGGAGCTGAGAAGGATGGGGTGGGAACGGTTTTTTCTGTTCTGCCTCCAGCGGAAAGTTGATTGTTTCCGCAGGAAAGATTAGAAGGCTCATGTGGTTTTTGTCGCTTCTTGGTGCTGTGTCGAAGTGAGATCTGGCAGCCGTCAAACGGAGGCAATCTGCTGCTTTTTAAGATTTTTTTCCCTCTTCCTTTCTCAAATAATAAATCCAGGACTTGGTTGTCTGCATGCTAATCAGAGGCAGTGATCACCTGCACTCACCTGTTCAGGTAAGAAGCAAAAACCTCTTTCGGCCCCAATCCAGGAGCCCTCAGGCAGTCGCTTTCACGACAAACTATTTTGTGTTAAATTTATATTTACTGACAAAGAAATAAAGGGAGACTAGTATAGATCTATTTCAAGCTATTTAGCTCTCATCAGCTAGCCCTACCCTTCTGGGATTCAAACCTGGGCTTGCTTGCAAAGGAAGCAGTATGGTCCTTCCCATATTTGGGTAGACCAGGTTGCTTTGATAGAAAACCCATTTAATCTCCCCTGGTACAAGCTGACAAAGCGAGGAGAACCTGTGGCTTAGAGGTTAAACGTCTGTCTAATATGCAAGCAAGCCCAGGTTCAAATCCCAAAAGGGTATGTCTAGCTTGAGCCAGGGGAGAGATTAGGCAGAAAATATTGTTCAAGAAAGGCCAAATCTTTCGGCTGCATTTAGAGTGGCCTAGGACTCAAACTTAAGATCAGATTAGACATGTTGTCACATTGGGAGGCCACTTTGTGAACCATGGAAAAGAGAAGATGATGCTCTCTCTTGTCATGACTGATGATCTCATGCATCCTCTCTAGCCAAAGACTGACTCACCGGGTTGGCTATCGTGAGCAAAATGTGAGCTCATCACAAGCCATTGTTTGAGAAATGTTAATCGATTTTGCTTTCAAGGGTTTCCTGGGCTCGGTCTAATGACTGCCATTTCCTCAAATTCTGGCCAGCTTTTTGTCACGATGCATAATGTGGAAGGACATTGCACGTGATATCCAGTGGTGAGATTCAAATAATTTAACAACCGGTTCTCTGCCCTAATGACCGGCTGGGTGGACATGACCATGGTGGGTGTGGCTAAGGGGTGTGACAGGCAGCCCCCGGCCTCCTGCACCCCCCTGGGAGCAAAAACAGGCTGTGGAGGGGATGTGCTGCCCCCCATGCCCTATTTTGGGCCTAGGAGGCCTCCCTAAAGCCTCCTGGGAGTGAAAACAGGCCGCGGGGGGCAGGGAAGTGCCACACACCTCCCGTGCCCCATTTTGGGTTAAGAGGCCTTCTTACATTTACCTGGAGCCAAAATGGGGCATGTGGGGACTCCTGGAAGGGGCGAGGTGGGAAAGGGTGGGGCCGGTCAGTAATTTAACTACCGGTTTGCCCAAATTGGCTTGAACCGGCTGAATCCCACCACTATCCCATCTCATTTCCTCTTGTATGGGAAGTGGAGGTTCATCTTAGAGAGCAACAGACATATCCAATTCCTGCAGTTCCTGTCCTTCATCTAACAGAACAACTGAATAACAGAGTTAGAAGGGATCTTGGAGGCCTTCTAGTCCAACCCCCTGCTCAAGTAGGAAACCCTATACCATTTCAGACAAACAGTTGTCCAATCTCTTCTTAAAAGACTCCAGTAATGGAGCGCCCACAACTTCTGGTGGCAAGTCGTTCCATAGATTGTTCGCACTGTCAGGAAATTTCTCCTTAGTTTTAGGTTGCTTCTCTCCTTGATTAGTTTTCATCCGTTGTGTCTTGTCCTGCCTTTTGGTGCTTTGAAAAATAAATTGACCTCCCCATTCTTCTTTGTGGCAGCCCCTCAAATATTGGAAGATTGCTCTCATGATAAGCCGCCTGGAAAAGCCAAGGGAAATCATCAAAACCATAAAGAAGCGAAAGTTAGAATATTTTGGACATGGGATGCGACACCCGGCAAAATACGCCATCCTTCACTTAATCCTCCAGGGAAAGATTGAAGTCAAACGAAGTCCAGGCAGAAGAAGAACTTCGTGGCTTCAAAATTTAAGGGACCGGTTTGGACAAAACTCAGCAGCAGTTTTTCGTGCGGCTGTTGATAAAAATAGGATCACCTTTGACATGATTGCCAATGTCCAATGACAGATATGGCACAAGAAGAATTATCATGCAATCTTTAGTTCTTCTTTTCCTTAGAGTAGACATACCCAATTCCTGCAACTGTCCTGCATATAACAGAATGTGTATATAATATACATGTGTGTATAAACCGTAACCATCACATCCTGGACATCAACTGTTTCAACTCCTACCCTCAAAACGACGCTATAGAGCACTGCACACCAGAACAACTAGACACAAGGACAGTTTTTTCCCCAATGCCATCCCTCTGCTCAACAAGTAATTCCCTCAACACTGTCAAACTATTCACTAAGTCTGCACTACTATTAATCTTCTCATCATTCCTATCACCCATCTCCTCCCACTTAGGACTCTATGACTATAACTTTGTTGCTTGTATGCTTACAATTTATATTGATATTGTTTCCTGATTGCTTATTTGTACCCTATGACTATCATTAAGTGTTGTACCTTATGATTCTTGATGAACATATCTTTTCTTTTATGTACACTGAGAGTGTAAGCACCAAGACAAACTCCTTGTGTGTCCAGTCACACTTGGTCAAATAAAGAATTCTGTTCTATTCTATTCTATTCTATTCTATTCTATTCTATTCTATTCTATTCTATATATGTGATAATAGCAATCATTATTGAAAAGTATACTATGTTCCATTATAGTATTGATTACATAACCATCAAAATATGATGGTTAATAGAGCCTGAGTGGCGCAGCAGACTAATGCTACTGTTAAAGGTAGTATTTAGCTTCCATCTGCCTGCAATTACTGCAAGTTCTAATCTCCCCAGGCTCAAGGTTGACTCAGCCTTTCATCCTTTCTAAGGTAGGTAAAATGAGGACCCGGTTTGTGGGGGCAATAAACTGACTTTGTATAAATATACAGAAGTATGAAGGCTATTGCTTAACGCCTTGTAAGCTGCCCTGAGTCTCCGGAGAAGGGCGGCATATAAATCAAAATTTAAAAAAAAAAAATTCATCAGTTTTTCTTTCTCATGTAGTCCATATTCCACATAAATCCATTCCTCTGACCTCAGCATCTGTCAATTGACCATTTGTAGAATAATTCCCACGTTATAAAGCATTCAGAATCTTCTTTTCCTTTGATTTTTAGAGTTAAACTATCCATTTCTGCATATTCCAGAATTTTTTTTCTGGAGGCAAGCTGTTCCACTAGGTTTGATTGTTCTCACGGTCAGGGAATCCTAACTTGAACTAAGAACTCAGGTTGCGATGTTCATATAGAATAGGGATGCCCCAAACCTTCTCCAACCCAGGAAAATGACTTCATGTGATTCATGCAACATGCAAACACAAAAGCTGGATTCCATTTATCCCAGCTGATCATCCCTTTCTGGCATTGATGACGTTACCTCGTCATTTCACAACTGCCTCACTTAGCAATGGAAACTTTGGGGCCCGATGACTACCTATAATGCGTTCGGACACCAAAGTCAGCATGTCCTGCAAATGTATCCCACATGGAGGGACAAAGCTCCTTCAGGAAGCTCTCATGCTTTCCTGGCCTTGTCATCTCACCTTGAGACGCTATTTTTGGACCGAAGAGAGTGCGTCAGGCATACCATTGAGAGGAATGACTCACACAGCTGCATCTCCACCGGTGTCAGGAGCCAGACACTCTTGATGAGCATCTCAAGTTCACAAGGAAGCAAGGTGGAATCAGAGGTGGGTTTCAACAGGTTCTGACCAGTTCTGGCCAGTGGGAGGCTATTGGTGGCAGAAGGCGGTCCCGTAAGTACCCCGGCCCTAAGCCATGGAGCGCTTTAAAGGTGGTCACCAACACCTTGAAGCGCACCCGGAAGACCACAGGAAGCCAGTGCAGCTCGCGCAGGAGAGGTGTTATATGTGAGCGCCCCGTCGCTCCCATAATCCCCCGCATGGCCGCATTCTGGACCAACTGCAGCCTCCGGGTGCACCCCAAGGGGAGCCCCATGTAGAGAGCATTGCAGTAGTCCAGGCGGGAAGTGACGAGTGCTTGAATGACCATGCGTAGGGAGTCCCAATCCAGAAAGGGATACAACTGGCGTATCAGGCGAACCTGATAAAAAGCCCCCCTGGCCACGGCCGTCATATGCTGTTCTAAAGACAGCCGTGCATCCAGGAGGACGCCTAAGTTGCGAGCCCTCTCTGTGGGGGGCAGTGATTCACCCCCAATAGCCAGCGATGGCACCAGCTGGCTATATCGGGACGCCGGCAGCCACAGCCATTCGGTCTTGGAAGGGTTGAGTCGGAGCCCGTCTCTCCCCATCCAGGCCCGCACAGCCTCCAGGCACTGGGACATCACTTCAAGGGCATCGTTGGGGTGGCCTGGGGTGGAGATGTACAGCTGAGTGTCATCAGCGTACTGGTGGTATCTCACCCCGAAGCCACGGATGATTTCGCCCAGCGGCTTTACATAAATGTTGAACAGAAGGGGCGAGAGGACCGACCCTTGTGGCACCCCACAAACAAGACACCTCGGGGTCGACTGCTGCCCCCCTGTCAACACAGATTGTGACGGTCAGAGAGGTAGGAGGAGAACCACCGCATAACGGTGCCCCCCACCCCCAGCCCCTTCAACCGGTGCAACATGATACCATGGTCGATGGTATCAAAAGCCGCTGAGAGATCTAATAGGACCAGGATAGAGGAACAACCCCTGTCCCGAGCCCTCCAGAGATCATCCACCAACGCGACCAATGCCGTTTCCGTGCTGTGCATTTCATAGCACAGTACATGGGTTTGATTGTTATTAGTCAGCCAGGTTAATCTTCTATAAGTGGATTTTTATGGACAAGAAGCAATGGATGGAAACGAATCAAGGAGAGAAGCAATTTAGAACTAAGGAGAAATTTCCTGACAGTGAGAACCATTAATCAGTGGAACATCTTTCCTTCAAAAGTTGTGGCTGCTCCATCGCTGGAGGCTTTTATGAAGAGACTGGACAGCCACTGGTCTGAAGTGGTATGGGGGGTCTCCTCCTTGAGCAGGGGGTTGGACTAGAAGACCTCCAAGGTCCCTTCCAACTATGTTACTCTGTTAAAAAACATTCATAAAACTCAGAATGATCCTCATTCCATGTGACTTTCACTTCACAAATGACAAACACACACATGCGTGCCCAACTACATTTCAAAAAGGAGCTGCCGAATCCTGAGGACACCTGGATGGAAGATGGAAGAAGAGGGAACAGATACCCTATAATAAAATGAAAGGATAAGAGAACTGGAGGGGGGTGGGAATGACTTCTTTCCTTGTGAGATTTTGCTTCCTCTTTTAAGGAAAACAAAACAAAACAGAAATAAATAGCTGAAGGGAATCCAATGCCTATAGATAATTATTTAGCAAAACCACCGAGCCATGTTGTTGTTCGGCCTTTTTGAGGTCTGGTTAGCGAGTCTGTGAGAATGATTATCTAGACTACAGACACAGAGAGAGATTTAAACACACATGTTGGGAGGTGTGTCAGGAAAGAAGGAAGGAAGGAAGGAAGGAAGGAAGGAAGGAAGGAAGGAAGGAAAAAAGGAAAGCAGGAAAGGATAGAAGGAAAGGATAGAAGGAAAGAGGGAGAGAAGGGGACAGGGAAAGAGAAAGGAAAACATTATGAAAGTGAAAGGGAAGGAAGGAAGGAAGGAAGGAAGGAAGGAAGGAAGGAAGGAAGGAAGGAAGGAAATGGAAGGAAGATATGGATGGGTGGGTGGGTGGGTGGGTAGATGGATAGGAGGAAGGAAGGAAAGATAACAGATGGAAGGAAAGTAGAGATGGATGGATGGAAGGAAGGAAGGAAGGAAGGAAGGAAGGAAGGAAGGAAGGAAAGAAGGAAATAGAAGGGAGGAAGAGATGGGTATGTGGGAGGGAAGGAAGAAGAAGGAAGATGGAAGGAAAGATAACAGAAGGAAGGAAGGAAGGAAAATATAGATGGATGGATGGATGGGAGGAAGGAAGGAAGGAAGGAAGGAGGGAGGGAAGGGAAGGGGAAGGGAAGGGAAGGGAAGGGAGAGGGAGAGGGAAGGAAAGGAAAACCTTTGAATAAAAATTAAAATATATGCAACAGTCACTACATTACCAAACCCAAATTACATTACTGCTTTAAGAACATGAAATACATTATTCATTGCTTAATTAGCAGGGAAAACACACTGTTTTTGTGTCTTTATGAAATTTGAAATTATAAATGCCTTAATTTTATTCCAACAGTAATTAGAAATAACTATTCTGTCCTTCCATCGTCTCCTCAAGACACTATTTATTCCAGCAGGCATTTAATTTATTGGGTTAAATCCTGTTTTCCTTCTTAAATCTGCCATCCAGCCTGTGTTTAATTTGCTGTGCTACTTTTTCCTTTTTTTAAAGAAAATAACTTTTTATTCTGGTGATTTTTATTTTAATTTGAGTTGATCCTTACCCAGGACAGGGTTGTTGTTGTTTTCGGTTTGGAAATGGCAAGAAGGGTACACATATGCTAACACAAGGAAAGCCGCCAACTTTTGCCCCCAACCTCTGCCCGTCATTTATCCGAGAATCATCTCTGGCAAATATATTCCACCCTACTTGAAACTAAATATATTCAGGATCAGATTACTATTTTTTTTTCTTCTCCTTCTTCTGGGACCACAAAGGAAAAAAATCAAAAGTAAGGCAAGAGATGGCAGAAGAGATACAGGCAGCCCTCTACCTACACCAGTCCACTCGATGTTACAATGACCCTGAAAAAAAGGTGACTTGTGACCAGTTCCCCCACACTTATGACCATTGCAGCATCCCCAGATGACTTCCATTCGGTGTTGGTGATCACCTATAAAGCCCTGCATGGCTTAGGCCTGGGGTACCTGGCGGATCACCTGTGGCCAGCAACAGCTCCCCATCCAGTGGTGGGTTCCTCCCGGTTCGGTCCGGTTCGGCCAAGCCGGTAGCGGTGACGATATGATGTCACCGAACTGGTTCTCCCCCTCCCAGCCCTCCCACCCCCACCCCCCACCCAACCACGTTATTCTTACCTTTTATTTGGTCCCACCCCCAATTATTGCTGCCTCCTGAGTCCCAGCTGATGACTAGAGGGAAAAAAACTGTTTAAACTCTTGCCGCGGGGCTTCAAAGGGCCGCCCTACAGCTGATCAGTGTTAAAAGCAAACAAATGAGTCGGGTCGTAAGTGCGAGGACCTTCCAGAAATGACTCTGACCAGCTAGCCACACCCACCTAGTCACATGACCTCCAAGCCACAAAAGGTCACAAAAGGCGTCAAATTTTTGTGCAGCGTCACAAAAGGTGGCAAATCGCTCGTGCGCACCGTCCGCGCATCTGTGCGGCATCAAAACCAGAGCGATATAGGACGGGATTGCGTCTGGGTAAGTGGGCGGGCCTATCCGCAGGTCGCAACTACCGGTTCACCTGAACCAGTCCAAACCAGTTGAATACCACCTCTGGTTATGACGGTTGCAGCATCCCGGGGTCACCTGCAATGGTGAAATCAATTTTTTTTTTACTACCGGTTCTGTGGGCGTGGTTTGGTGACAGTGGTGTGGTTTGGTGGGTGCGGCTTGGTGGGCATGGCAGGAGATGGATACTGCAAAATCCCCATTCCCTCCCCAGTCCTGGGGAAAGGATATTGCAAAATCTCCATTCCCACCCCAGTCCTAGGGGAAGGATACTACAAAATCCCCATTCCCTCCCCAGTCCTGGGGGAAGGATATTGCAAAATCTCCATTCCCACCCCACTCCTAGGGGAAGGATACTGCAAAATCCCCATTCCCTCCCCAGTCCTGAGGGAAGAATATTGCAAAATCTCCATTCCCACCCCACTCCAGGAGAAGGATACTGTAAAATCTCCATTCCCTCCTTACTTCAGGCGAAGGATATTGCAGAATCTCCATTCTCTCCCCAGTCCTGGGGGAAGGATATTGCAAACTCTCCATTCCTCCCCAGTCCTGGGGGAAGGATATTGCAAAATCTCCATTCCCACCCCACTCCAGGGGAAGGATACTGCAAAATCCCCATTCTCACCTCACTCCAGGGGAAGGATACTGCAAAATCTCCATTCCCACCCCACTCCAGGGGAAGGATATTGCAAAATCTCCATTCCTACCCCACTCCAGGGGAAGGATACTGCAAAATCCCCTTTCCCTCCCCAGTCCTGGGGGGAGGATATTGCAAAATCTCCATTCCCACCCCACTTTGGGGCCAGCCAGAGGTGGTATTTGCTTGTTCTCCAAACTACTCAGAATTTCCGCTACCGGTTCTCCAGAACCTGTCAGAACCTGCTGGATTTCACCCCTGGTCACGTGATATCTGTTTTGGTGACCTACTAACCAGCAGTGGGGAAGCCAGGTTCACTTAACATTCTTAATTTAGCAACAGCACTGATTTGCTTAACGACAGTGGCAAGAAAAATTGTAAAATGGGGCCAAAACTCACTTAAGAAAGTTCTCAACTCAGCGACATCCATTTTGGCTTCAATTGTCATCGTACATTGAGGACTACTTGTTTTTTATTGCCTGGGCTGTGATGATCCAGAATTGCATCCTTTAAAAGCAAAGATTGCCCAAAATCCGACCACTTTAAGCCTTGTGGACTTAAATTCCCAGAATTCCCTAGTCATGGCTGGCTGAGGGATTCTGGGAGTTGAAGTTCACAGGTCTCAAAAGTGCTCAGGTTTGGGAGACTTCGGCTTGAAAGGTTCTGCAAATCGCAATATATGGAATTTTCAGGATTCTAGTGACATTTCTCGCCCTGCTCCGGAGACTATCACCATCATCACCCGGGTGTGAAGGGTTTTGATCAGAGTATTCAATTATCTGGCCCTAATTGAGGATTTGATAGGATAAAAGGTGTACTAATGGCTCCAGCAAAGGCCATGGGTGAACGACAAAGCAGTAGGGTTGAAAGACAGATACTGGGAAAGACAGTTTTTTTTCTTTTTTTTTCTTTTTTATTTTTTTTATAAAATTTATAGGCCGCTCATCTTATTTCAGGGTAGCTCTCCTTCCTTCCTTCCTTCCTTCCTTCCTTCCTTCCTTCCTTCCTTCCTTCCTTCCTTCCTTCTTTCCCTCCTTCCCTCCTTCCTTCCTCCTTTCCTTCCTTCCTTCTTTCCTTCCTTCCTGCCTGCCTGCCTGCCTGCCTGCCTGCTTTCTTTTCACTCCTTCCTTCCTTCTTTTCCTCCCTCTCTCTCTCTCTCTTTTTTTTAATTTGATTTATATGCCGCCCTTCTCCGGAGACTCAGGGCGGCTTACAATGCACTAAGCAATAGCCTTCATCCTTTTGTATATTTATACAAAGTCAGCTTATTGCCCCCACAAACTGGGTCCTCAATTTACCTACCTTAGAAAGGATGGAAGGCTGAGTCAACCTTGAGCCTCCCTTCGTTCCTTCCTTCTTTCCACCTCTTTCTTTCCTTCCTTGCATCCCCTTCCTTCTTTCTATTCCTCCCTCCCTTCCATTTCTCCTTCCTTCCTTCTTTTCTGCCCTCTCTCCCTTCCTCCCTCCCTCCCTTCCTTCCTTCCACCCACCTCTTTCTTTTCTTCCTTCCACCTCCCTGCCTCCTTCCTTCCTTCCTTCCTTCTTGCCTGCCTGCCTGCCTGCCTTTTCACTCCTTCCTTCCTTCTTTTCCTCCCTCCCTCTCTCCCTCCCTTCGTTCCTTCCTTCTTTCCACCTCTTTCTTTCTTTCCTTACACCTCCCTTCCTTCTCTCTAGTCCTTCCTTCCATTTCTCTTTTCTTCCTTCTTTTCCGTCCTCTCTCCCTTCTTCCCTTCATTCCTTCCTTCCTTCCTTCCTTCCACCCACCTTTCTTTCTTTCTTTCTTTCTTTCTTTCTTTCTTTCTTTCTTTCTTTCTTTCTTTCTTCCTTCCTTCCTTCCTTCCTTCCTTCCTTCCTTCCTTCCTTCCTTCCTTCCTTCCTGACCATTTTTCACACTTACGACCATTGCAGCATCCCCATGGTCAAAATCAACTTAGCAACTGACTCATATTTATGACCTCTGCCATGTTCAAGGGTCCCCTTTTACGAGTTTCGGACAAGCAAAGTCAATAGGGAAGCCAAATTCACTTCACAACCGTGTGACTCGCTTAATGACTGAAGTGATTTGCTTAACAGCGGTGGCAAGAAAAGTCATAAAATGGATCAAAGCTCACTTAGCAACTGTTTCGCTTAGCAATATAAATTCTGGGCTGGTTCGTGGTTGTAGTTCAAAAATTACCTGTATTATCATCATCAAATCACTTTAGAGGCCATTTTGTTCAGAATTCCATTTGCTGATGAAAACACCTCCCTTTTGTCAAAAATCATAATTTCATGGAAACTCTGATCTATTTGTAACACACATGGATTTTCAGAATCTCATAAGACCCTCTCCCCCAAGTCTTAAATTTGCTTCTGTATTCTGAGTTTTAATTCCGATCCCTGCTCTTCCTTATTATGACTATTTTTTTTCCAAAAAAAAAGTTGGACAACTTTTGTTGCTGTTTTTTTTTTTCTTTTACCCAACTTTTTGAAAACTTGCCTGGGAAAAGCAGCTGATTACTTTGCAGTGGAAGTGTGCAAACTGTTAAATGAAGCTTTGGGAATCCAAGCTCATAAATCATAAAAGCGGGGCCGTACGTTCTTGCGTTTTGGCAGAGATTTAAATTCCTAAATGGCTTTTACAAGACCTATCGACAATGCCCTTTTCATGATGATAAAAAAAAAATTAAAAAAATAAAAATAAAAAGTAAACAGCAGCCAGAAAGTTGGAATTTGAAATTTGCCGGCTGGGACATTCCTCCATTGGCCTCTCGCGTGAGCGAAGAGAGAAACATTTGCAAAGCCATCTCTAAGGGGGAAACTGCCGAGAATTTGAAAAATTAAATATGTACGATTCTGCTTTGTTGCTTTGCGCACCCTCGATGTTTTTCAAAAAAAAAAAAAATGCAAGAAAAAGAAAAAAGAAAGAAGAAGGAAAAATAAGGAGGGAGGGAGTCAAATTGCAAAAAAAAAAAAAGAAAAGAAAAGAAAAAAGAAAAAAGAAAGAAAGAAAGAAAAGGAAAACTGGGGCAGCCGTATTTGCATAAGAAAGGCAATCAACAACAACAAATTGTCATTGTGTTCATAGCTGATAATTGCAAAGATGACAACCAGGGATCCGTCTTTATTCTCGGCTCCCTTGGGCCGCCGGCTTCGCAGCGTTCGAGATAGAGAGGAAATGTGACTCTTGCCGACTTTGACAAAAAATAAAACTAAACGGGGTTTGTTTTCCCGAGGAGTTGGGAGGGGAGAAGCAGAAAAGGAAAGGAAGGATAAATTAACTCACGGGCGGGAAGAAGACAGATAAATGCTTAGCCGGCAGGGAAAGACAGAAGGCAGGAAGTCCTTGACTTATGACGGTTCCCTTAGTGACTGTGCGAAGTTACAACGGCACTAGAAACAAAAGGGATCTATGACCGCTTTCCACGCTTATGACCGTTACAGCATCCCCCGGGGTTCAGGTGATTTACATATGGTTGCTTGACAACTGACTCACATTAATGATGATTGAGGTGTCCCGAAGTCATGGGACCCACTTTTACGACCTTCTGACAAGCAAAGTCAAATTGTTCTGCCCCAGCTACAGACCCCAAAGAACGCAGCACACACAAAATACGTTCAAACCTTAGTTTACTGAATAAACCAGTCTTTTACAACAATGGCTGTTAATTAATTGCATTAACAGCCGCCAAGAATTCAAAGAATAATAACTGAAAGCTGACTGTGGTTGGCAGAATGCCCAGAAGCAATTTGCAGGAAGCTGATAAGATAAGCAAGACAAGACATGAAGGTATGTGAACAAAGTTGTTCCCTGCGAATTGCTTAAGTCGGTGTTCCTCCTTAAATAGGCTAGGGGAGTGGCCAATTAGCCCCAAGCCTTACTCTCAAGGAGACCTCCTTCTGAGGAGCCACTCCTGCCTTTTGGCAGCTCTGCGCACCCATGCATCGAGAAGAGGCTCCACTTCTTCGTCCTCTTCACTTAAAGGAGCTTCTGAAGGTTCTGAAGGCCCTGGCTGAATCCACGCCTCTGGCACCACATCTTCTCCAGCCCCCTCATTGCCTGACTCGAGTGCCAGCTGCCAGGCTGCTGGCGCAGCACCACACCAGCCTCCTCGCTGTCTGAATCAGCTACTAGCTGCACAGGCCACGAACGGGCCACAACACAAATGGGGAAGCCAGATTGTTGTGGCCTGTCGGTTGCCAGCCCCTCCAGCAGCCAAATCAGAGGAGGAGGAGGAGATGCGGGAGTCAGGGTCAGCATCAAGGCAAAGTTCCAAAGGGGAAGAGGGGATGGAGCTGGCAGAGAGAGAGAGAGAGAGACAGACAGAGACAGAGACAGAGACAGAGAGACAGAGGCGGAGCCTGAGCCTGAGCCGTCCGTCAGCCCTCAGATGGAGAGTTATCAGCCCCCAGGTCTGGAGGTGGCTGATGAGGAAGAGGAGGAACAGCTGGGTCCAGAGCCTGACGTGTGGATGCGCAGAAGGCAGAGGAGAGGAGAGCAGTGGAAATCTATGGACAGGTCCTTGGGATGGAAGAGCCACCGCTGCTAGCGAAGCCCTACCCTAGCTCTGGGGATAAAAGGCAGGGGGTGGAGATGAATAGATGTGGCAGACTACTATTCATCTCCCTGCTGGATGGACTTGTTAGCCTGCGGTGAGAGAGAAACTTTTTGCCGAGGCTGCCAGTGCTCCTAATAAAGAAATCTTTAAATTCACTTCAGAGGGTTTGTCGTGTTTGGGGAACTGGGTAAGAACAGAGATTCATGCTAATGTAACAACCACAGTGATTTGCTTAACAAATGTGACAAGACAAGTAATAAAACAGGCCGAAACTCACTCAACATATTTCTCACATAGCAACATAAATTTGGGCTCAGTTGTGCTCCTAAGTCGAGGACTCCCTGCAATATAATTGGAAGGAACCTTGGAGGTCTTCCCATTCAAACCCCTTTGCAAGTAGGAAACTCTGTACCATTTCAGACAAATGGTTGCCCAATCTCTCCTTAAGAACTTCCAGTGTTGGAGCATTCAACAATTCTGGTAGCCAGTTGTTCCACTGATCAATTGTTCTCACTGTTGGGAAATTTCTCCTTAGTTCTAGGTTGCTTCTCTCCTTGGCTGGTTTCCATCCAAAGAACATGTCTTGGTCTTCTTCTGAAGAACCCACTTTCAGAGATGTTTGAAGGGGCAATTTAGCCTCCAGCCCCCTAATGATCTCGGTTGCTTTTCTCTGCTCTCTTTCCAGAGTCTCAACATCTTTTTTTATAATATGGTGACCAAAACTGGATGCAGGATTCCAAGGAATTGGGTATCTCTAGTTTAATTAAGAGGGACACGATGGCTCAGTGGCTAAGACGCTGAGCTTGTCAATTGAAAGGTTGGCAGTTCAGCCATTCGAATCCCTAGTGCCGCGTAACGGGGTGAGCTCCCATTACTTGTCCCAGCTTCTACCAACCTAGCAGTTCAAAAGCAGGTAAAAAATGCAAGTAGAAAAATAGGCACCACCTTTGGTGGGAAGGTAACAGTGTTCCATGTGCCTTGGGCATTTAGTCATGCCGGCCATATGACCACGGAGATGTTTTTGGACAGCGCTGGCTCTTCGGCTTTGAAACGGAGATGACCACCGCCCCCTAGAGTCGGGAACAACTAGCACATATGTGTGAGGGAAACTTTTTACCTTTTTAAAAGTTTAATCAAAAGAAGGACTAGGGGTGATATGATGGCCATCTTCTAAATGGAGCCTGGATAGCTCAACAGACAGAGCTCTGTAATTTAACACCAGCTGTCTGCAATTAAAGTAAGATCGAATCTCGCCAGGCTCAAGGTTGACTCAGCCTTCCATCCTTTCTAAGGTAGGTAAATTGAGGACCCAGTTTGTAGGGGCAATAAGCTGACTTTGTATAAATATACAAAAGGATGAAGGCTATTGCTTAACGCATTGTAAGCCACCCTGAGTCTCCGGAGAAGGGCAGCATATAAATCAAATTAAATACAAAAAAATAATAATAATAATAGGGGGGGGGGCTGCCACAAAGAAGAGGAGGGGGTCAACTTATTTCCCAAAGCACCTGAGGGCAGGACAAGAAGCAACGGGTGAAAACTAATCAAGGAGAGAATCAACCTAGCACGAAGGAGAAATTTCCTGATAGCGAGAACAATTCATCAAGTCAAACAACTTGCCTCCAAAAGTTGCAAATCCTCCAACACTGGAAATTTTAAAGAAGAGATTGGATAAACCATTTGTCTGAAATGGATGCGGTCTCCTGATTGAGCAGGGGGTTGGACTGGAAGACCTCCAAGGTCCCTTCCAAACTCCGTTATTCTCTTATTCTGTTACAGCTTATTTTCTAAATCCAGTTTTCCGGAAAAGTGATTGCTTCTCACACGACTTCCCCAGGGGAATAAGAAAAAAACGGCGAGGGAGATCAAAGCTAGCTTTAATATTTTTATGAGGTCCTTATTTGCTTTGCCGTTCCCCTTTTATCCCCGACATCAATATTGCAGCAATCACAATGAAAAGAGAGGCAACGAATTTATGCCTTATTTTTAAAACTTCTTTCGTTTTTCCCCCAGTCAATCCAACATAGCTGCCTTTGGCAACGTTCCCACCCAATCTGGAAGGGGTTTTTTTCTTTGCTTCGTTTAGATTTAAAGCCAGCTTTGAGTTAGGTGGATAGCCTATAAATTCATTTAATCTTAGCGTATTAGGGCTGCATTCAAGTCGGAGTTGATAGGCATGAAGTGGAAAAACCAGGTCACTAAATAAACTACGTTCACTTCCCCCCCCCCCGAAGTTAAATGAAGGGTTAAGACAGTAAAAAAAAAAAACAAAAAAAAAAAAACCCAAATTATATTTTTTAAAAAATCAGAAGATCCTGTGTTTTAGGACATAACAGAAAGGGAAAGGTAGAGCAGTAATTGTAATTCTTATTTTAAAAAATCACAAAATAACCATCACTTCTAAGCACCTGAGAATACAATACAGGTAGTGCTCGATTTACGACCACAATTGAGCCCTAAATTTCTGTTGCTAAGTGAAGCATTTGTCCCACTTTATGACCAGGCTCACCACATTTGTTCAGTGAAGTCACCCAGTCAACTTTCTTGCCTAAGACGGGATTTGAACTCACCATCTCCTGGTGATTGGCTCAAATTCACCAGCTGACTTTCATACCTAAGACAAGACTAGAACTTACCATCTCCTGGTGATTAGCCCAAAGTCACCCATCTGACTTTCATGCCTAAAGTGGGACTGGAACTCACCATCTCCTGGTGATTGGCTCAAATTCACCAGCTGACTTTCATACCAAAGGAGGGACTAGAATTCACCATCTCCTGATGAGTGGCTAAAATTCATCAGCTGACTTTCATACTTAAGACAAGACTAGAACTTACCATCTCTTGGTGATTAGCCCAAAGTCACCCTGTCAACTTTCATACCTAAGGTGAGACTAGAACTCACCATCTCCTGGTGATTGGCCCAAAGTTACCCAGCTGGTTTTCATACCAAAGGTGGGACTAGAACTCACCATCTCCTGGTCATTGGCCCAAGTCACCCAGTCCACTCTCTTGCCTAAAACAGGACTTGAACTCACCTGGCTCCTAGCCTGGTGACTTCACCCCAGACCCAATCAAGATAAATATAGATATTGCTTTGATGTATTAATCCCCATCCCACCTAGATATCTGTGTCAATCATGTTGTGGAACACTAGCATTGCTTTCTGTTTTAATAAAAATATACAACTATAAATGCTGGAAACAAGGCCTGAATAAAATATAGAATTATAAATTAAAAAAAAAATTCAGAAAGAAGTATAGGTGGGGGAAAAAAATTACTGGCTTAGTAGAGCGGTTCGGTGTCATGCACATATTAAAACACATTTTTAGCAGCTGCAAAAATTGTATAATTTCCAGTGCATTATATCTCTAGGGATTATAGCTGAGCAGAAAAAGACTCCAACATCCCAACCAAAATTCCATAAATTGACGGTTTCCTTCAATTTCTTCAGGGAAGATTGCAGAAACCTTTTGCCATTTAATTACGTAGATTAGTCTGAGAAGATATTACAAGCCGTCCTCGGCATACGACCAGAGTGAATAAACCGTAAATATGAGGTCTCCTAAATATGCTGAGTGCTAATTCTGTCAACTCCGAAGCTGGCCTGACTGAGGCCATCTTGAAGGCTTCAGGGTTGCCGCGATGGTGCTGAGGTATAGGGAAGGGGGGGGGGAATAGAGATAGCTGGGCTTTTGTAGCCAAAACAAAATAGTTTCCCCTTGAGAATCAAGGACATTCCCACAGGTGGCTGAAAAGAGGAGAGATTTCCAAGCAACCGGACAGCCTGGATAGTGGCTAAGACGCTGAGCTTGTTGATCAGAAAGGTCGGCAGTTCGGCGGTTCGAATCCCTAGTATAGGTCTCCTGCGTGGGAGGGGGGTTGGACTAGATGACCTCCAAGGTCCCTTCCAACTCTGTTACGGTTAACTTTAACTAAAGACCTGATTGGACCATCTGACTGATTGTTTGGGAAAGGGGGAAAAACTTTTTACTCTTAATTAGGTGAAAGCCGCGGGAACCTTTCAAGTCGGGTTTTCACCAGTCGGTGCCAATATGATATCTGGAATAGAACAGAACAGAACAGAACAGAACAGAATAGAATAGAATAGAATAGAATAGAATAGAATAGAATAGAATAGAATAGAATAGAATAGGATGATGGATAGGGTAGAGTAGAGTAGAGTAGAGTAGAGTAGAGTAGGGTAGGGTAGGGTAGGGTAGGGTAGGATAGGATAGGATAGGATAGGATAGGATAGGATAGGATGATGGATAGGATAGGGTAGGGTAGGGTAGGGTAGGGTAGAGTAGAGTAGAGTAGAGTAGAGTAGAATAGAATAGAATAGAATAGAATAGAATAGAATAGAATAGAATAGGATGATGGATAGGGTAGGGTAGGGTAGGGTAGGGTAGAGTAGAGTACAGTAGAATAGAATAGAATAGAATAGAATAGAATAGAATAGAATAGAATAGAATAGAATAGAATAGAATAGAATAGAATAGAATAGAATAGAATAGAATAGAATAGAATTTTTTATTGGCCAATTGTGATTGGACACACAAGGAATTTGTCTTGGTGCATAGGCTCTCAGTGTACATAAAAAGAAAAGATACATTCGTCAAGAATCATAAGGTACAACCCTTAATGATAAATAAAACTGTTCTTTGAGGAACCTGACAACTTTTTTTGCTGATCAACCTGGAGTAACCATGGTCACACAACATTGTTAATTGCTAAGACTGCGATGATCATTAAATGCACGTAGCCCTCGACCTACGACCACAGTTGAGCCCCAAATGTCTGTTGTTAAGTGAGACATTTGTTAAAGTGAGTTTTGTCCCATGTTACGACCTCTCTTCCATGCGAATCACTGCAGTTCATAAGTTAGAAACCCGGTTGTTAAGTGAAAAACTGAGCCGAGGTGGCGCAGTGGTTAGGATGCAGTACCGCAGCTACTTCAGTTGACTGCTCGTTCAGCAGATCAGCGGATCAAATCTCACCGGCTCAAGGCTGACTCATCCTTCCATCCTTCCGAGGTGGGTAAAATGAGGACCCAGATTGTTAGGGGCAATATGCTATTTAGTATACTGTCTTTGGTGTAAGCCGCCCAGAGTCCTCGGAGAGTGGGCGGCATAGAAATATGACTAATAAAAATAAAATAATAAACCCTGTTAAGGTTTCTTGTCCGAAGGTGGCACAAGGGGGATTGATTACATAATCTTGGGACACAGCAACGGTCCTAAGTATGAACCAGCTACCAATTTTGATCCCATGACCGCAGGAATTGCTGCAAAGGTTGTAACTTTGAACAACAGTCCTAAGTCTCTTTTTTCAGTGCTGTTGCAACTTGGAACTAGTCCCTAAATCAACTACTGTGAGTCGAGGATTGTCTGCATTGGAAGCTCAGGGTCCAACTTTGGGGTCCTTGGTGCTCTCTGAACTTGGTGGGTTTCTTGCGGGACAAATTAAGTAGCATGATAACAGAGCTGGAAGGGACCTCGGAGGTCTTGTAGTCCAACCCCCTGTTCAAGCAGGAAACCCTATATTGTTTTTATTTTTATTTTTTTTATTTTTATATGCCGCCCTTCTCTGGAGACTCAGGGCGGCTTACAGTGCGTTAAGCAATAGCCTTCATACTTTTGTATATTTTATACAAAGTCAGCTTATTGCCCCCACAATCTGGGTCCTCATTTTACCCACCTTAGAAAAGATGGAAGGTTGAGTCGACCTTGAGCCTGGTGAGAATTGAACTCGCAGTAATTGCAGGCAGCTGGATGTTAAATGCTGCCTTACTAGCCTCCTACGCCACTCAGGCTCCTCATATCATTTTACACAAATGGTTGTGCAATCTCTTCTTAAAATATGACCTCGTTTGCTATTCAAACATTTGCAAGAAATGTTCCACCACATTCAGGGAGCATCTAGGACCACACGGTGTCTTTTCGAGATTTTAATGTCTCTTCTAATGTCAGGAGATGTTTCTTTATCTGTCTGCTTCCAAAGTGCAGATCAAGGGCGTTTGCCATCCCCATTTCTAGGACCACACCAAAAAAAGTCAGTGCAGATTAGAAGTTGGAACCGATGATGCTTTTCATTCCATGCATGACCCTGAAAAACACAAGCATTGACAGAATGGAAAGAATCAAGACCACGTGAAGTGTTCATACCACTTTATAAGGCCCTGGTAAGGCCACACTTGGAATATTGCATCCAGTTTTGGTGGCCACGATGTATAAAGGATGTGGAGACTCAAGAAATGGAGCAGAGAAGAGCAACAAAGAGGATTAGGGGACTGGAGGATAAAACATATGCAGAACAGTTGCAAGAATTGGAATTGTCTAATTTAATGAAGAGAAGGACTAGGGGAGACATGATAGCAGTGTTCCAATATCTCAGGGCCTGCTCCAAAGAAGAGGGAGTCAAACTATTCTTCAAAGTACCTGAGGGCAGGACAAGAAACAATGAATGGAAATTAATGAAGGAGAGAAGCAACCTAACACCAAAGAGACATTTTCTGACAGTGAAAACAATTTAACAGTGGAATAGCTTGCCTTCAGAAGTTGTGGATCCTCCATCACTGGAGGTTTTCAAGCAGAGATGGGACAACCATTTGTCTGAAATAGCATGAGGTTTTCTACTTGAGCAGGAAGTTGGACTTAGAAGACCTCCAAGGTCCCTATCAACTCTGTTATTCTAATTATTGAATATGGAAAGTATGCAGAGAAGAGCAACAAAAAGGATTAGGGGACTGGAGGCTAAAACATACAAAGAACGGTTGCCGGAATTGGGTATGCCTAGTCTGATGAAAAGAAGGATTTTTAAAAATTGTTTTTATTTATAACACAACACAGTATAACAACCACAAAACAGAAAAAAAACATAATAATATATTCCCTTTTTACAACTGTTTTGTAACAGTCAACTTCTAATATTTACAAGAAGGATTAAGGGGTGACATGTTCCAATATCTCAGGGGCTGCCACAAAGAAGAGGGAGTCAAGCTATTCTCCAAAACACCTGAGGGCAGGACAAGAAGCAATGGGTGTGCCTGCAAGCCTGCCTATCATCTCTCTCTGTCCATCCATCTATCCATCTCTTCTTTTGTTCCCTTCTTCCTTCTTTCTGCCTCATCAGATATCTGCAGGATATATCATGTCTTTGACATACATACATACATACATACATACATACATACATACATACATACATTTATTCTATCTATCTATATGTCTGTCTGTCTGTCTGTCCATGTCTATCTATCTATCCATCCACCCATCCATCCAGAGGTGGGTTTCAGCAGGTTCTGACCAGTTCTGGAGAACCGGTAGCGGAAATTTTGAGTAGTTTGGAGAACTGGTAAATCCCACTTCTGACTGGCCCCACCCCCATGTATTCTCCATCTCCTGAGTCCCAGCTGATTGGGAGGAAATGGGGATTTTGTAGTAACCTTCCCCTGCCATGCCCACCAAGCCATGCCCACCAAGCCATACCCACAGAACCGGTAGTAAAAAAAAAATTGAAACCCACCACTGCACCCACTCACTCACCCATCCATCTCTTTTTTCATTCCCTTCTTCCTTCTTTCTGCCTCATCAGATATCTGCGTATACATACATACATACATTTATTCTCTCTCTCTCTCTCTCTCTCTCTTTCTCTCTCTCTATCCATCCATATCTCTCTCTCTCTCTATCTATCTATCTATCTATCTATCTATCTATCATCTATCTATCTATACATCTCTATCATCTGTCTGTCTGTCTATCTACCTACCTACCTTCCTACCTACCTACTCACTTAATTACATACCTCTACCTACCTCTACCTCTATCTGTTCATCCATCATCTATCTATCTATCTATCTATCTATCTATCTATCTATCCATCCATCCATCCATCCATCCATCCATATCTATCTATCTATCTATCTATCTATCTATCTATCTATCTATCCATATCTGTCTGTCTGTTCATCCATATCTATCTGTCTGTCCATCTCCCTCCCTCTCTCTCTCTCTTTCTCTCTCTGCATTCTCTTTCACTTGGATGCAGTGAATATTGGCAATGCGTTATAACACATAGCAAATCATTATTATGTGTAATAATATTAATATTATCTATCCGTCTATCTGTCTATCTATCTTTCATCTATCTTTCTACTCTCTCTCTCTCTCTCTCTCTATCCATCCATCCCGCTCTAGTCATCATCAGAATCACACTTAATGTCATCACTGACCAGCAATTCATCTAATCCCATAACAGACATTTAAAATCATATAAAATACAAGGACAATTGGATACCACGCCAGGAAGATTGAAATGGACGCATAAATGAATTTAAAAGATGTAAGCGCAGTGCTTAGGAAAGGGACAAATATTAACAGGAAAATAAATGGAGATATCAATGATGGAATATTAATAAAAAAAAAATAATTATCCCCTTGTTTAAACATTCCGAAGTAGATTAAGGGCCTCATAAAATATTAATACGTTTTAAAAGTTTATCGACCAATTAAGGAGAGAAAAATCAAACGCTCAAAAGTCAGCAAGCACTGTTTGATTAATGAAAAGAAAATAAATTATCATAAGTCCAAATGAAGAAGATTGACCTCGGCTTAACATATACTGTCCACTAATATTTGTAATAGTGTTTCCTCTTTGGAATGCTGTTTAACCCCATGCAAATTGAAATAAATTTGCAACTGGCTTAGAAATGCAGAGTCCTTTTGGCCTTAAACTAGACATTGTTTTTGATTTCTTGGGAACCTTTTATTTGATCCCCTTTTAGTTTGGTCCTGTTGTAGAGGACTTTATGTCTCACAACAAATTTATTTATTTATTTATTTATTTATTTATTTATTTATTTATTTATTTATTTATTTATTTATTCATTCATTCATTCATTCATTCATTCATTCATTCATTCATTCATTCATTTATTTATTTATTTATTTATTTATTTATTTATTTATTTATTTATTTATTGGTTCGATTTATATGCTGCCCTTCTCCGGAGACTCAGGGCGGCTTACAAATCAAATCAAATACCTTTATAACAATTTTTGATTAGCCTTTACAGCAAAAAAAAAAAAAGAAGAAGATTATTTAATACAATTCATTATTGGCCAAGAGAAAAAAAACAATAGGACAATAAAACAATATATTTAATTAAAAGTTTTGTGCGCTTGGATTGGTCATGTATTGGTTATATATTGGCTCAGGGTTGAACTTTGGGGGTTGGTCCTTGGTGCTCTCTGAACTTGGTAGTTTTCTTGCAAACTTTTCATGACCCACCTACGTAACATGATCCATTGACTTATTTGTGCACTGTGCATTTGTTTGATTTACACTGTGAAATATGTGGAAGAACTGTTTCAGCAAAGGTCTCCAGGTAGCACTGCTTCGTTCAGGTATGTTAAGACTCACATATTGTTTCATTTAAACTTGTCTTTAATTATCTGGCCCTGTGTCATCTCTAGACCAGACGGGTGGTAAAATAAGGACGGACGGACGGAAGGAAGGAAGGAAGGAAGGAAGGAAGGAAGGAAGGAGGGAGGGAGGGAGGGAGGGAGGGAAGAAAGGAAGGAAGGAAGGAAGGAAGGAAGGAAGGAAGGAAGGAAGGAAGGAAGGAAGGAAGCACATAAGTAGTAAACAAAACTCTCAGCAACACCAACAGGGCAACCCACTTATACGTACACTCCCTTCTAGCACTGATGATATTACCTAGTTGGGTCATGAAATGTCTGCAGGAAAACCACCAAGCTCAGAGAGCACCAAAGCCTCTACAGTCCTCCTTCTCCTCCTCCTCCTTGCAAACTGCACTCCCTTCTAGCACTGATGAAATTACCTAGTTGGGTCATGAAACGTCTGCAGGAAAACAACCAAGTTCAGAGGGCACCAACGACCCCGGAGTTGTATAACTTATATTGCCACCTACTACGTGAGTGTGGGATAGCCTCCCTGTGGGATTCCAGTAATTTAACAACCGGTTCTCTGCCCTAATGATTTCTTCCAACAACCAGTTTGCCAAACTGCTCAGAAAGTTAACAACCGGTTCTCCTGAAGGGGTGCAAAACAGCTGAATCCCACCACTGGATAGCCTCCTTTCAAAAGTAATAAATATAACATTTATTAGTGTGGCCTTTGTATTTGGAGATGGATTTTTTTTCGGGTGTGGGGATTAGAGTACATTTTGGGGCACGATGAAAAGACGCTCCCTGAGGATCTGAGTGAGAGATTCTATTTTCTCCACAAGGGCAAAGTCGAAGGTCCCTTCTGCTCCTCCGATTTAATGTCTGTTTCTGTGTCTGAATCCAACACATCAAGGACTAAGGAAGAGGGCAGGAGGCTTCGTTCCTTAGGGAGGGAAGGGCGGATTGAAAAGCTTTGGCACTTGTGAAAAGTGAAAAGTGCCCTTGGAAAAAAGAACCAAGAGCCACTTAAAATGGATCGGATGCTCTGGTGCATCTAAAAATGAGGACTGAGAGAAAAAAAAGCATCAGAGAACAGAGGTGAGAGAAGGTGTCTTCCCTATAAACAAAATGAGAGAGAGAGAGGGAGAGGGGGGAGAGAGAGAGAGAGGGAGAGAGAGGAAGGAAGGAAGGAAGGAAGGAAGGAAGGAAGGAAGGAAGGAAGGAAGGAAGGAAGGAAAAGAAAGAAAGAGGGCAGAAGGGAGGGAGGGAGGAAGGAGATGGAAGGAAGGAAGGGAAGGAAGGAAGGAAGAAGGAAGGAAAGAGATGGAAAGAGGAAGGATGGAGGAAAGAGATGGAGGGGAGGGAGGGAGGAAAGAAGGGGAAAGAAAGAAGGAAAAGGATGGGAGGGAAGGGGGGAGGGAGGAAATATGGAAAAAAGGAAGGAAATGGTGTGAGGGAGGGAGGGAAGAATGAAGAGGGAGGGAGGAAGGAAGGAAGGAAAAGGGAGGGAGGGAGGGAAGGAAGAAGGAAGGAAATATGGGAGAAAGGAAGGAAGGAAAAGGGAGGGAGGGAAGGAGGGATGGAGGAAATATGGAAAAAAGGAAGGAAATGATGTGAGGGAGGGAGGAAGGAATGAAGAGGGAGGGAGGAAGGAAGGAAGGAAAAGGGAGGGAGGGAGGGAAGGAGGAAGGAAGGATATACTGGAGAAAGAAAGGAAGGAAAAGGGAGGGAGGGAAGGAGGGAGGGAGGAAATATGGAAAAAAGGAAGGAAATGGTGTGAGGGAAGGAGGGAGGGAGGAAATATGGGAGAAAGGAAGGAAGGAAATAGTGTGAGGGAAGGAGGGAGGAAGGAAGGGAAGATTCCAACATACAAAATCAATGGGGGATCCACTTACTGATTGCATGATTCACTGAACAACTTCAGTGATTTACAGAATAATCATGACAAAAAAAAAAAAAAAAGATTGTAAAATCAGCCACAAGTCACCCAGCTCCTCTTCTCTTTCCTTAGCAATGGAAATCATGGTCCCGATTCTGGAATTCAATGGACTCTCCCAATAAGGGGACTGTTTTAACACCAACGTTTTCTGCGAGACAGGATTATTTTATATGTATAAAGTGTCAGTTTCCACCCTAAACCCCGTTATCTATTGCACAAATACACCCACAAAGACTTCTATTTCAACCTATTTTGTGCATTAATTGCACATTAAAGCATTCCTTTATCCAGGGCGATGCAACCAGTTGAAGCCCAGCTGGGAATTAATGAGTTCCCTAATATAATATCGCTGGTCCTTTGTCTGCAGTTTCAAATTCAATTAATCTGATTTTTATTTTTGCTCTCTAACGATGGGCAATTCATCGGAGGCCGTGCTTTTGCGGGGAAACCCTGGAAAGCCAGGGAGAAAACAAAAAAACAAAAAACAAAAACCAATTAATAAATAATTTTAAAAACAGCCCCCCACTTTCCTTTCTTCTCCATCTTCCTCGCCACGTCCCCTTCTCAGGTAGCAGGTGCGAAATTCACCAAGCCGGGCTCACAAAAATAAACTCCAAAGCAATTATTCACTCTTTCGTTTTTGTTTTTTTTTTATGAGCTTCTTTGATATTTTGGAATCCAGTGGAGTATTTTTTAAAGAAATAAATAAATAAAAAATAAATGAACAAACACAATCCATTCTGTTTCTAAAAAGCCTCCTCGGGTAAAACGAAAGAACAGCTGCTTATCTTTCGAAAATGCCAGACCGAAATGTCTGTGCTCGCTTTTTTCCGTTCAGGTCAGTGGCTTGGCTCATTTGTAAAAAAAGAAGAAAAAAAACGGCTAATAAATACAAATCTGACAGTCAGCCTAATATTCCAGAATCAAAAGCCATTATTGAGTTTGCCATATTGATCTACGACAACTGAGTCAGGGGTGTGTGTGGTTATTATAGATTGTGCTGTTTCTTCCTTTTACGACAAGAACTGTTAAAAGAAGCAGTCGGCGAGCCGGCTCATCGGAAGGTAGCTATGACAGACCCTGGATTTATGATGTATTTCTTTATTTGTTAAATTTGTAGGCCGCCCCGCTCCCTAGGCAAAGAGACTCTGGGCAGCTGGCGATGAAATAAGATTGTAAATATAAGAAGTATGAATATATAATTATAAATATAAGCGAATCTAGGTGCTTAAAATGAAGCAGGATCCCATGGAAAGGAAAAATCTAAGAGCAGGAACAGTATGGAGGATTGGGGCCTTTTACCTCAGCCTACCAGCCACCACCGGCATGGAGCATCTATGGAAGGAGGGAAGGTGGGAAGGAAGGAAGGAAGGATGGAAAGAGAAAAGAAAAAGAAAGAGAGAAAGAGAATGAGAGGGAGACACAGAGAAAGAAAGAGAGAGAGAAAGAGAGTGAGAGAAAGAGAGAATGAGAGAGAGAGAATGAAAGTAAGAGAATGAGAGAAAGAGAATGAGAGAGAAAGAAAGAATGAGAGAGCGAGAATGAGAGAATGAGAGTGAGAAAGAGAATGTGTGTGTGTGTGAGAGAGAGGGAAAGAGAATGAGAGAGAGAGAAAGAAAGAGAGAGAAAGGAAGAGAGAAAGGAAGGAAGGAAGGGAGAGTGAGAAAGAGAATGTGTGTGTGAGAGAGAAAGAGAATGAGAGAGAGAGAGAAAGGAAGGAAGGAAGAGAATGAGAGTGAGACAGAGAATGTGTGTGTGAGAAAGAGAGAAAATGAGAGAGAATAAGAGTGAGAAAGAGAATGTGTGTGTGAGAGAGAGAGCGAGAAAGAGAATGAGAAAGAGAGAAAGAAAGAGAGAAAGGAAGGAAGAGAATGAGAGAGAGAGAAAAAGAAAGAAAGAGAAGGAAGGAAGGAAGGAAGGAAGGAAGGAAAGAAAGAAAGAAAGAAAGAAAGAAAGAAGAAACGAAGGAAGGAAGGAAGGAAGGAAGGAAGGAAGGAAGGAAGGAAAGAAAGAAAGGAAGAAAGAAAGAAAGAAAGAAAGAAAGAAAGAAAGAAAGAAAGAAAGAAAGAAAGAAAGAAAGAAAGAAAATGAGACAGAGGGAAGTCAGAAGCCCTGTAATTTGCAGCTATTCCTGGGCAAGTCAAGCCTGAGCTTCGGTGAATGACTTCAGCTCCCCAAAGGAATCCTGTCACACACACACACACACACACACACACACACACACACACTCACACACATACACACACTCCTTCCCTCCCTGCTCTATAAATGGACTCCAAATGCCGTCTTCCTTCTCTGCTGGGAAGCAGCTGGCTGGCATCCATCCTTCCAAGCTTCTGCCTTTCTCTGGCCGTGTCTCCTTTCTTTGCTGGGGGAAGGCAGGGAAAATAACGCATGTGAAGAAAGACACAGCTGGGAGGGGAAATCGCAAAACCGAACAACACAAAAAGTTGTGTTGTCACACCTTCTTCTTTCCCAAGCAAACCAAGGACCCAGAAGTCGTGGGATTTTCTCTTTTAGACCATTCCACTGCTACAGCCTTCTGGAAGTAGCCTGCTTAAAATTTCTTTTATTGACAGAACTGCTTAAGGCTGCTTTATACTGGACTGGTGGGTGAGATTTGAAAGACAGTGTCCAGTTCTGGTCACCGGAATATATATATATAAAAAGAGGTGGAAACTCTAGAAAGAGTGCAGAGAAGAGCAACAAAGAGGATTAGGGGACTGGAGGCTAAAACATACAAAGAACAGTTGCAGGAGCTGGACTGGGAGTCGGAGTGGGGGGCACAGTTTTGCGGTGGTTCTCCTCCTATCTCTCTGACCGGTCGCAATCCGTGTTGACAGGGGGGCAGCAGTCGACCCCGAGGCACCTTGTTTGTGGGGTGCCACAAGGGTCGGTCCTCTCGCCCCTCCTGTTCAACATTTATGTGAAGCCGCTGGGTGAGATCATCCGTGGTTTTGGGGTGGAGTTCCATCAGTACGCTGATGATACTCAGCTGTACATCTCCACTCCAGACCATCCCAACGATGCCTTGGAAGTGATGTCCCAGTGCCTGGAGGCCGTGCGGGTCTGGATGGGGAGAAACAGGCTTCGACTCAACCCTTCCAAGACCGAGTGGCTGTGGCTGCCGGCGTCCCGGTATAGCCAGCTGACGCCATCGCTGGTTATTGGGGGCGAATCATTGTCCCCACGGAGAGGGCCCGCAACTTGGGTGCCCTCCTGGATGCACGACTGTCTTTACAAGGGCACATGACGGCCATGGCCAGGGGGGCTTTTTGTCAGGTTCGCCTGATACGCCAGTTGCGCCCCTTTCTGGACCGGGACTCCCTACGCACGGTCACTCAAGCACTCATCACTTCTCGTCTGGACTATTGTAACGCTCTCTACATGGGGCTCCTTTTGGGGTACACCCAGAGGCTCCAACTGGTGCAGAATGCGGCTGCGCGGGGGATTATGGGAGCGATGGGGCGCTCCCATGTGACTCCTCTCCTGCGCGAGATGCATTGGCTTCCGGTGGACTTCCGGGTGCGCTTCAAGGTGTTGGTGATCACCTTTAAAGCGCTCCATGGCTTAGGGCCGGGGTACTTACGGGACCGCCTTCTGCCACCAATAGCCTCCCACCGGCCAGTTCGCTCCCACAAAGAGGGCCTCCTTAGGGTACCGTCAGCCAGACAAGGCCGGCTGGCAACCCCCAGGAGGAGAGCCTTCTCTGTGGTGGCACCTACCCTTTGGAACAATCTACCCCCAGAGATACGAGTGATCTCCGACCTCCGGACTTTTCGTCGGGCCCTAAAAACTTACTTTTTTCAGTTAACCGGTCTGTCTTGATTTTAGGGTTAGTTTTAAAATTTTGATATTGATTTTAAATTGACAAGTTTTAAATTACAGGCCAAATTTATTAATTATTTTAACTCTATTTTTAACTGTAATGTTATGTATAGATGTTTTTATTTTGGCTGTTCACCGCCCTGAGTCCGAAAGGAGAAGGGCGGTATAGAAGTTTGAAAAATAAATAAATAAATAAATAAATAAATAAATAAATAAATAAATAAATAAGTCTAGTCTGATGAAAAGAAGGACTAGGGGAGACATGATAGCAGTCTTCCAATATTTGAGAGGTTCCTACAAAGATAAGAGGGGTCAAGCTCTTCTCCAAAGCATTCAAGGCAGGACAAGAAGCAATGGATGGAAACTAATCAAGGAGAGAAGCAACCTAGAACTAAGGAGAAATTTCCTGACAGTGAGAACATTTAACCAGTGGAACAACTTGCCTCCAGAAGTTGTGAATGCTCCAACACTGGAAAATTCAATTCAGAATACAATTGGAAGGGACCTTCTAGTCCAATCCCCAGCTTAAGTAGGAGATCATATACCATTTCTGTCCAGCCTCTTCTTAAAAACCTCCAGTGATGAAGCAAAAAGGCTAGCCATCACTGATATAGGATCTCCTTTTTGAGTAGGAGATTAGAAGAATAGAATAGAATAACAGAGTTGTAAGGGACCTTGGAGGTCTTCTAGTCCAACCCCCTGCTTAGGCAGGAAACCCTACACCCCTGCCTAAGCAGGGGGTTGGACTAGAAGACCTCCAAGGTCCCTTCCAACTTTGTTATTCTAAGAAAGGAGAAGGCCCAGGGGAAACATGATAGCCTCTTCCAATTTTTGAAGAGCTATCAAGGGGAAGAGAGCCTCAATTTATTCTCCAAAGCACCTGAAGGCAGGACAAGGAGCAATGAGTGGAAAGCTGGTCAGAGGGAGATCCAGTTCAGTCAGTTAAGATCTTTCTGGATCTTGAGCCTTTCATCTAAAGTTTTGGCTGTACTCCCCTACCTTGTCATTTATGCATTGTTTTCCCCTGCTTTCTTTATATCCTTCCATCGACCGCCAGAGGGAGCCCGTGAAACCATCAGGAATTCCAAGATAAACACTGAAGATTTTGCAAAAACAAAGATAATTTGATTTTGTGTGTGTGTGTGTCTTTTTGTGGCCCGTTCTTTTATGCAGCTCAGAAAAACTGAGCTTACCCGACAAAGGTCATCTAGAGGGATGTTCTTATCCTTTGGTCTCAATCCAGAACATTTAGGGATCCCCCCCCCCCCACAAACTATATACAAAATCAGGTTTCGAGGTTTGTATTCTATATGCATTGGTATTTATGAGGCTAAAACATATGAGAACGGTTGCAGGAACTGGGTATGTCTAATTTAATGAAAAGAAGGACTAAGGGAGACATGATAGCAGCCTTCCAATATCTCAGGGGCTGCCCCAAAGAAGAGGGAGTCAAGCTATTCTGCAAAGCACCAGAAGGCAGGACAAGAAGCAATGGGTGGAAACTCATCAAGGAGAGAAGCAACCTAGGACTAAGGAGAAATTTCCTGACAGTGAGAACAATTCATCAGTGGAACAGCTTGCCACTAGAAGTTGTGAATGTTCTAAGACGAGAAGTTTTAAAGAAGAGATTAGACAACCATTTGTCTAAAGTATATAGGATCTCCTGTTTGAGCAGGGGGTTGGACTAGAAGACCTCAAAGCTCCCTTCCAACTCTGTTATTCTGTATTCTATGTAATACAGATACTTTTAAGTGTCCCTCTTTGGGGAAAATTCTGCTAGTGAATCTTTGTTCTCTTTCCTGTAAATAAATAAAGAATATCTGCAGGGGTGGGCTGCTGGGGGTTTGCAGGCATTCAGGAGGACCTCTTGCTGAGATTCTGTGCAGTTCAGAGAACCCGCAAATCCCACTCATGGCTGGCCCCGCCCACCCCTCCCCTCCCCTACCAGGAGTCCCCATGCAGGTAAGTTCAGGGCATGCACGGAGGCTCGGGGAGGGTGAAAAATGGGCCTACGGGAAGTTTGGGTGTCAGGTTTCGAGGTCGTCTCAAATAAATTGCATTTCAAACAAAGTCTTTGAAAGAAAACGCCTATTGATTAAGCACAACATTCTAACCTGACTCCATCGAAGCCAACACTGACTTCCAGACCCAAAACCCTCCCTTTCCGTTCCCCACTCCCCTGCACTCATTGGCCATCTTCCAAGTCATTCTACCCCTAATCTATTGCTCCAGCTCAAAGGAATTTCCCCCCTCCCATCCCATCTCCTAGGGGATATTATCTCCAGGGAAAATAAGTAGGTGAAAAGTCAAACGTCCCTTTCCAGATGCCTCCTCCTCTCCTTCTTATGTCCGCACTAGAGTAAATGCAGCTTGAAGTGCTGACATCAGGAAGGCAAGAAACAGGCCCATTTCCAGCCCCCAGAGGGCCTCTGGAGCCTGGGGAGGTCGTTTTCGCCCTCCTGGAGGCTTGAGGAAAGCCTCTGGAGCCTGGGGAGGGCAAAAACGCCCCCTCCCGCCTTGGTGCAGGAGACCGACTAGGCCACACCCATTGTGGCCACGCCCACCCAGCAACCAAGCAGAGAACCCCTTGCTAAAATATTTGAAGCCCACCCCTGAATATCTGTAAAGCTAAAGACAATTCATCAGTAACAAAAACAGCTATTTGCACATCTGCAGATTCACACCACCCTGGCTGTACACAAACACACAAACTTTCACAACTTGCAAGAATTGTTCTGAATGCCAGCTGGTTGTTGTTGTTTTTTATTTATTAATTTATGTTATTTTTGTTTCCTAAGAAGCCGTACGTGTCTGCCTGAGTTTTCCACATTTTTTTTTTTTTAATATCCACCCGAAATTACATTTCAGTCTCTTTGGGGACAAAACCTTTAAAATTCAATTTCGTATCGATACAATTAGTTAAGAAAAAGGAAAAGTGAAAGAGCACAAAAAAGGGACGTGCCATTTTGATTGTGCTTCTCCAAGCAAATAGACCCTGGCGTCAATCTTCCTGCAATGGGACCGATAGAAATATTAACTTCTGCTTCCAGAGGAAATGAAATAAATTTTCTCGAAGGCCACCTTAGCCTTGCTGGATGAAAAATGTGTGTGTATGTGAGAAAGAGAGAGAGGGAGAGAGAGAGAGAGAGAGAGAGAGAGAAGATTTACGATCAGAGGTTTTGAAATGAAATCTACAATGGATTCCTAGGTGCAGAGGACTTAACATAACAGTAACAGAGTTGGAAGGGAGCTTGGAGGTCATCTATTCCAACCCCCTGCTCAAGCAGGAGACCTGTACTAGGGATTCGAACCACTGAACTGCTGACCTTTCTGATCGACAAGCTCAGTGTCTTAGCCACTGAGCCACCTAGTCAGGCTTCTAATGAATTCAATAAATAAAGAGAAATGAATTCCAAAATATGTGTCTGTCTGTCTGTCTGTCTGTCTCCCCCATCCATCCATCCATCCATCCATCTATCTATCTATCTATCTATCTATCTATCTATCTATCTATCTATCTATCTATCTATCTATCTATCTATCTATCTATCTTCCATCTATCTTCTATCTACCATTTACCTACCTACCTACCCATCCATCTATCCATCATCTACCTACCTACCATCTACCTACCCATCATATCCATCCGTCCGTCCGTCTGTCTTGTAACAGTAACAGAATTGAAAGGGATCTTAGAGGTCATCTAGTCAAACCTCCTGCTCACACAAGAGATCTGTACTAGGGATTCGAACTGCTGAACTGCCGACCTTTCTCATCGACAAGCTCTGTGTCTTAGTCACTGAGCCATCTAGTCTATCTATCTATCATCTATTAAATTTATTGGCCTCCCATCTTACCACAGGGCTACTCTGGATGGTTTACAATACTAAGACAAATCAAACTTTTGCATTCCAAAACTTCTAGATACAAAGATAATCCCCTCCTCCCTCATGCCATCACTCTGCTAAGCACCTAACTCCCACGGCCTTCTCTTACATCTAAATATATGTACTCATGTAGCAGGGCTGTATTGCTATTATCCTGGTGGTGCAGTGCTTAGAACGCAGTATTGCAGGCTAATTCTGCCGACTGCTAGCAGTTTGATTCTGACCAGCTCAAGGTTGTTCTCAGCCTTCCATCCTTCCGAGGTTGGTCAAATGAGGACCCAGATTGTTGGGGGAAATAGGCTGACTCTGTAAACTGCTTAGAGGGGGCTGTGAAGCGGTATATAAGTGTAAATGCTATTGACCTTCCTTCCTTCCTTCCTTCCTTCCTTCCTTCCTTCCTTGGTTAAAATGCAGTATTGCAGGCTGACTCTGCCCAGTGCCAGCAGTTGGATCCTGACCGACTCAAAGCTTGTCTCAGCCGTCCATCCTTCTGGTTGGTAAAACGAGAAGCCAGATTGTTGGGGGAAATAGGCTGACTCTGTAAACCACTTAGAGAGGGCTGTGAAGCACTGTGAAGCGGCATATAAGTCTAAGTGCTATTGCTATTGCTATTCTTCTCACATGTTCATCTTTCTTTTTTTTTTATTGCAAAAGTTTTACAGTTACATTTTCACCCCTTTTCCCCCCCCCCCACAACCCCCCCAATCTTCCCAACCTCCCTAACCCACCCTAACCCTCCCCTCCCCCCAGACTTCCTAGTATACTCATGTCAGATAAAAGGAAAAAACCCTCCTTTGTATATAAAACTTGAACCCTTCCCTCCCCCTTACAAATTTTCATCTTCCTTACATTAACATTAATATTTCTATCTTAGTATAACATTTTCAAATAAATTTTCATCCTAATTACCTTAAAGATATTTCTATCTTAATATAGCATTTTCTAACAAATTTTCACCCTCAACCTTAAAAATATTTCTGTCTTAATATAACATCTTCTAGCAAATTTTCACCCTCAACCTTAAAATATTTCTATCTTGATATAACATTTTCAAATAAAAGCTATTTGGTACTTCCTAGTTTGGTATTTATGCTGAACATAATTTATCCACTTCTTCCATTCCCATTCATAAGTCTCTTGAGAACAATCTTTTAAATATGCTGAAATCTTCGCCATCTCTGCAAAACTGGCCATCCTCAAAGTCCATTCCTCAATCGTAGGCAGCGCTTCATTTTTCCAGTATTTACCCATCAACAATCTTGCTGCAGTTATCATATACAATATCAATTTTGTTTCACCCGATGTAAAACCCTTAACTATACCCAATAAAAACAGTTGTGGAGAAAACTGAATTTTTTTCTTTAAAACATTCTGCATGACCCACCAAATTTTTATCCAAAAAGCCTTAACTTAACCGTCTCACCTTTCCTACTACCTTCTCCTGTTGGTATCTTATGATTTATCACTTGTTCTTTATGTCTTATGATTAATGATGGTATCTCATGATTTATGATCTATGACCTACTACTTTGTAGTTTTCATGTACATGGAGAGCTTGGGCGCTGCAGACAAATTCCTTGGGTGTCCAACCACACTTGGCCAAGAAAGAATTCTGTTTCTATTTCTGTATAAATAAATACTACCAAAATACAAAATGTAATATGGTTTCCTTTTCCACGTGTTGGATGGAACCAGTTTGTTGTTGTTAGCTTAGGAATGGAATGGAATGGAATGGAATGGAATGGAATGGAATGGAATGGAATGGAATGGAGTGGAGTGGAGTGGAGTGGAGTGGAGTGGAGTAGAGTAGAGTAGAGTAGAGTAGAGTAGAGTAGAGTAGAGTAGAGTAGAGTAGAGTAGAATAGAATAGAATAGAATAGAATAGAGGAGAGGGGAGAGCAGAGCAGAGCAGAGGGGAATAGAATAGAATAGAATAGAATAGAATAGAATAGAATAGAATAGAATAGAATAGAATAGAATAGAATAGAATAGCATAGCATAGCATAGCATAGCATAGCATAGAATAGAATAGAATAGAATAGAATAGAATAGAATAGAGTAGAATAGAATAGAATAGAATAGAATAGAATAGAATAGAATAGAATAGAATAGAATAGAAAATATGGAATGGAATGGAATGGAATGGAATGGAATGGAATGGAATGGAAGGGAAGGGAAGGGAAGGGAAGAGAAGAGAAGAGAAGAGAAGAGAAGAGAAGAGAAGAGAAGAGAAGAGAAGAGAAGAGAAGAGAAGAGAAGAGAAGAGAAGAGAAGAGTTGGAAGGGACTTTGGAGGTCTTCTAGTCCAACCCCCTGCTTAGGCAGAAAACCCTATAGCATTTCAGACAAATGCTTGTCCAATCTCTCCTTAAAAACTTATGTGTAGAGCTGAATCCAGTAAATTAGCACACCCAGTTTATCACCAGTGACAATGGAAGGAGAATGCCAGGAGAAGAAAGAAGGAAGTAGAGAAGAACAGGTGGACAATGGGATGATATCTTTGGCTCCGATAAACCATCAGGAAGTTGTGTAAGATGTTGTACAGCCGTGTCCTCCTTCCCCCTTGACCTACATCACTTCTAGCCAGTTTTGAGTAATCTTTAGTTTGGAAATTTAATAATTCAAAAGGAGCACTTTGGACTGCATTCAAAAGTGGTCAAAAACGAGTAGCATTTATGATTTTTCTACAGATTCTTCACCAGGGTTACTACTACTACTACTACTACTACTACTACTACTACTACAATCAATCAGAATAGAACTGGAAGGGACCTTGGAGGTCTTCTAGTCCAACCCCTTGCTCAAGCAGGAGATCCTATATCATTTCAGATCAATGCCTGTCCAGTCTCTTCTTGAAAACCTCCAATGATGGAGCACCCACCATCTCTGGAAGCAAGCCATTGCACTATTAATTAACAGAATAACAGAGTTGGAAGAGACCTTGGAGGTCTTTTAGTCCAACCCCTTGCTCAGGCAGGAGACCTTCTACCATATCAGTCAAGTGGCTGTCCAATCTCTTCTTAAAAATCTCTAGTGATGAAGCACCTAGAACTTCTGAAGACAAGTCTATGCAGTCATCCAAGTCGTGGTTGTCCCCAGGAGGCAACTGGCCATTCTAGTTTTTTTCCTGGAAGACATTTTCCTTCTCATCCAAGAAGCTTCTTCAGATCTTTCGGACTTCTGGAGGCAAGATGTTCTGCTGGCTAATTGTTCTCACTGTTAACAAAGTTTCTCCTTAATTCCAGGTTACTACTACAGATGTTCGCACAGTCATTGAGATGTTTAGATTGGATCTGGCATTTTCGTTGACCTATTCAAGTTCTTCCCAACGACCTGGGATTGACAGATGTTGTGGTTTAAAGAGAAACAGTCTCGTTGCTTGATATCAGCTTTTCCAAGTCAAGCTGCCTTTTGCAATTGACTAATGGGGATTTTGTCAATGCCGATGGTGCACTCCAGATGTTTTGGTTTTGCACACAAGGCATCGATTACTATTGCTTTTGCTTTCTTTTGCCACACTTGTTCTATTTGCAAGCTTTTCTATTTTGTGATTTTCTCCAGTTCTTTCTCTTCTCTTCTGTTATCTCCAGGCTCTGCCACATCCAGTCTTTATTTTTTGGTTTCTTCTTATTGTTAAATCTGAGTGTTATGTGGCAAATACTTGTCTGTTTGCATTCTGAAGAGCCAGAGAACTTTAGCTTCTTTGTTTTCTATTACTTTCTAGTATTTTGTGGCCCCGTCAGTTCTTGAAAATGGTATGTCTCGCAGATCTTCCAATGCACCATTGTTGTCACTTTTTCATGCTGTTGTTTGTGGTCAGTCTGTGCAATCTTCTTACGGCAACCAACTAGGTAATCCACTGTTTTCTCAGCTTCTCTGCAGAGGTAGCCTTTGCTATCTGTTGCTGTCTTCTCAATTGTTCTTCTTCTTATTTCTTTACAGAGAAATCCAGAAATAATTAACAGGCCTTCAGGATGAATGAACAATGAGAAATGATGAATGGAAATTAATTAAAGAGAGAAGCAATCTGGGACTAAGGAGAAATTGCCTAACGGTGAGAACAATCAACCAATGGAAAAAAACTTGCCTTCAGAAGATGTGGGTGCTCCAGTTCCATCACTGGAAGCTTTCAAAAAGAGACTGGACAATCATGTATCTGAAATGGTATGGGGTCTCTTGCTCAAGCAGGGGGTTGGACTAGAAGACCTCCAAGGTCCCTTCCAATTCTATAATTCTTTGACTTGAGATAATTTGGCCAGAAGCAAGCAGAATAAAATTGTTGGTAGTTAAGTAAGTAAAGATAAATAATAATAATAAAGAAAGCCCCTTGAGAAGTCCTGGGTGAATATTCTTCATTGATTCAGATTGATTGGCCACACTGAGCCGATGGATCAATGTGATTCATCAAAGTGAATACGGGATTTGGATGCTTTATGTAGATTTGTCTGAGTGAGGCCCAATTGAATCCCGTCCTATTTGAAGCTTTGCTCCGAATTGATTCAAAGGTGTGAATAGGATCGATTTTCTGAATTGCATCTGAGCCGGATTCAAATGGTCGTATTGAATATGACCCAAATTGCACACCTAAACAGACAGAGCTATACCGATCCTCCGGCTTTTGGTTGCTTGTGTGTGTATGAGAGAGAGGGAGGGAGGGAGGGAGGGAGGGAAAGAGACAGACACAGAGAGAGAAAGAGACAGAGAGAAAGAGAAAGGCACACACCCACACACACAGAGAGAGAGAGAGACAGAGAGAGGGGGGCAGAGAGAAAGAAAGAGAAACAGAAACAGAGACACAGAGAGACACAGAGACAGAGAGAGAGAAAGAGAGACAGAGAGAGAGAGAGACAGACAGACAGAGACAGAAAAAGAGAAATATTGTGTGTGTGTGTGTGTGTGTGTGTGTGTACAGTTAATATCTCGGGTTTCTTCCCGTGTAATTGTAAACATATTCTTAAAAGGGTAGTAGCGACGTTTCGACGAAATCATATTCGTCATCTTCTGGCTGAAGTTCTCGGTTTGGTGCTTATGGGCAAACTGTGTGATCGTAACTGACCTTTTTCTATATATATATATATCTGTCTTCTTATATAAATATAAACAGATACAGAAAGAGAAAGAGAAAGAGAGAGAAAGAAAGAGAAAGAGAGACAGAGAGAAAGAGAGAGAGAGAGAGAGAGGGAAAGAAAGAGAGACAGAGACAGAGACACAGAGAGACACAGAGACAGAGAGAGAGGAAGAAAGAGACAGAGAAAGAGAGGGATATATATATAGAAACAGACAGAGAGAGAGAGAGAGAGAAAGAGAGAAAGAGAGAGAGACAGACAGACAGACAGAGACAGAAAAAAGATATATATATGTGTGTGTGTGTGTGTGTGTGTGTGTGTGTACGTACAGTTAATATTTCGGGTTTCTTCCCGTGTAATTGTGGATATATCCCTAAAAGGGTAGAAGCGACGTTTCGACAGAATCCCATCTGCCATCATCAGGCTTATGTCAGCAGTCTTTTGCAGTAACTGCCGTTGGTATTTCAAATCTGGTGCTGGTATTCTGGGATGGCTCCACCTTTTCATTCTGATTGGTTGGGAGTCCCAGTATGTGTTTATTGGCTTGGCTTCGGGTGTATGGTCGGTTTTTCTCCACTAGGTGGCAGGGCTTCATCTTTGTGGCTGGTTTGAATATGATTTGGTTGGGATTTTTTTGATTAATGTTTGGTTTATGTTTTATATATGGTGTTAAGATTCGTCTATCTATGAGAGCAGGTTTCCAAATAGTAGGCAGACGTGAAGTGTCATCCCTTTTATTCATGCAATATGGTCTTTTTTCCATTTCTATTGCTTCTCTGATTATCCTGCCATTGAGATGTTCTATTTTTGCAACTGTTTTTGTTTTATTAAAATTAATGTTGTGTCCTGTTGTATTTATATGTTGAACTAATGATGATGTGTGTTCTTGTTTTTGTATTGAGTTTTTGTGTTCCTCGATGCGCACACTCATTCTTCTGTTGGTCTGTCCAATGTATGTTGATGGGCAGGAAGCACATGGGATTTCGTATATGCCTTGATCTTCTAATTCTATTTTGTCTTTGGGGTTTCTGAGAATGGACGATATCTTTCTATCTGTGCAAAATACGGTTTTGATGTTGTGTTTATGTAGTACTTTGCTAATTTTGTCTGTTGTTCCCCTTATATAGGGCAAGATGGCTATCCCATTGTTTTGTTCCTCTTGTTGTTTTTTATTATGTCTTGGTGTTGTATGTTTGATCATATTGATGACTTTATTTCTACAGAACCCATTTGATGTCAGTACATTAGTTAGTGTATATAATTCTGTTTGTAAATGTGCTTCATCAGCCAGACGTTTAGTTCTTGTGGTTAATGTTTTGGCAACAGAGTTTATTTGTGCTGGATGGTGGTGTGATTTGGCATTGAGATAGCGGTTCGTATGTGTCTTCTTTTGATAGATGGTATGTCCTAAGGTGCCATCAGATTTTTTATAAATTAATACATCGAGGAAAGGTAACTGGTTTTCTGATTCTATCTCCATGGTGAACTTTATTTTGGGATGGAGGCTGTTCAAATATACTAAGAAGTTTTCCAATTTGTCTCTTCCATGTGGCCAGATCACAAAGGTGTCATCAACGTATCTGAGCCATAATTTTGGTTTGTTAACAGTTTTTTCTAAGGCATTGGATTCGAATTCTTCCATGAAAAGATTAGCGATGACTGGTGATAATGGTGATCCCATTGGTGCACCTTCTACTTGTTTATATCTTTGTCCTCTGTGTATGAAATATGTGTTGGATAAACAATGTCCTGTTAAGTTTGTGATATGTTTTGGTAGTTGATATTTGTTTTTAATTGATGACAGGGCTTCTTTGACAGGTATTTGTGTGAATAGTGATACAACATCAAAGCTTACAAGAAGGTCACTTTCTTTTATGTGTTGCTTTTTTATTATTTGTATGAAATGGTATGAGTTCTGTACATATGAAGCAGCAGATTCTGCATAAGGTTGAAGATGTTTTGCTAAATATCTAGCTAGATTTTGTAAAGGTGAGCCTATGGAACTTACTATGGGTCTGAGAGGTATTCCATCTTTGTGTATTTTTGGGAGGCCATACAGTTTTGGGCATTTTGAAGATTTTTCTCTGGGAATAATTTTTTGTTGGATTTCTTTACTTATAGTACTTGATTTTATCTTTATCTTCGTTGTTTTTTCTAGATATGTTGTTGGGTCTGTGTTTATGGGTTTATATGTGGCGTCTTGAAGTAAGTCAGACAGTTTCTTTTCATAGTCCACTGTGTTCATTACTACTGTTGCATTGCCTTTATCTGCTGGTAATATCATTATGCTATTATCGTTTTTTAAAACTTTCAGTGCTTTTTGTTCTTCTTTTGATAAGTTGCTTTTAGGTGGTTTACTAGTACATAGAATGTTGGTGACGTCATGTCTGACTTTATCAGCATCGTCAGCACTGAGTTTCTTTAGGCTGGTTTCAACTTCGCATATGATGGTTTCTATTGGAATTTTATTGGGTGCCACTGCAAAATTAAAGCCCTTTGATAAGACATATCTGTCTTCTTATATATATATAGAAATAGATACAGAGAGAGAGAGAGAGAGAGAGAGAGAGAGAGAGAGAGAGAGAGAGAGAAAGAGAAAGAAAGAAAGAGAGAGAGGGAGAGAGGGAGAGAGAGAGGAAGAGAGAGAGAGAGAGAGAGAGAGGGAGGGAGAGAGGGAGAGAGGGAGAGAGAGAGAGAGAGAAGAAACTCTTTGTCCTTTGTCTACAACAACAGCAGAATTTTGGGAAGAGTGTTTGGCTGAGTTCCTCCTGTGTACCAACCAGTTTGGATGTGGAAGTATTAACAACGTCAGCTGAAACTGTGGTTTCCTTGTTGCTCTTTGAGCTTGGTTGTTTTCTTGTAGACGTTTCTTGACCGAACTTGGTAAGATCATCAGTGCTCCTAGCTGGGAAACTGTAGACAACCTAGATCAAGCTACGTTCAAAAACCCTAGAGTCGTGGTGACAAAGTAGTTAGAATCCAGTATTGTAGGTTAATTCTGCCAACTGCCAGCAGTTCGATCCTGACCGATTCAAGGTTGACTCGGCCTTACATCCTTCCGAGGTGGGTAAAATGAGGAGCCAGATTGTTGGGGGCAAGAGGCTGACTCTGTAAACCACTTAGAGAGGGCTGTAAAACACTGTAAAGTGGTATATAAATCTATGTGCTATTGATAATTGTATTTGCTGGAGAATTCCTGGAACCTTGGCACAAATCAGCTATCAACAGGTACATACAGATAAACAACATCTACATACGGTTCAAAAAAGACAATCAGCAAGCCAAAAAGAAAATAGAAAGACCAAAAAAACCCTCCTTGCCAGCAATCAACATCCAGATAGGCAGAAGTTAACACCAAGAAAAATAGTAGACCAACAATCAAACAATAAACAACACCCCAACCAAGGAACTATCAACTCAGACAAACAAATAGCAAACAACACCCTAAGCGATAGCAATAGCATTTAGACTTATATACCGCTTCACAGTGCTTTTACAGCCCTTTCTAAGCAGTTTACAGAGTCAGCCTCTTGCCCCCAACAATCTGGGTCCTCATTTTACCCACCTCAGAAGGAAGGACGGAAGGCTGAGTCAACCTTGAGCCTGGTGAGATTCGAACTGCCAAATTGCTGGCAGCCGGCAGTCAGCTGAAGTAGCCTGCAGTCCTGCATTCTAACCACTGCGCTACTACGGCTCTTGTATATAAACCGAGAGCAAAACCTCTCCCTGCTAGAACTGATGATGTTACCTAGTTAGGTCATGAAACATCTGCAATTATGGATAAGAAGGAATTGTGGAACAGAAGCACAAAAAGATCTGGATAATGGACATAACAGTGCCTGGAGACAGCAGAAGAGAAGAGAAAGAGCTGGAGAAAACCACAAAATACAAAGTCTTGCAAATAGAAATAGAATGACCATAGAAAAAGAAAGCAAAGATAGCACAAATAGTAATTGACACCTTGGGTCGAATCCCAAAACATGTGGAGAACCATTTGAAGCAGCTCCGGCATTGACAAATTCCCTATCAGTCAATTGCAAACTGCAGCTTTACTCAGAAGACTTTACATTTTACGATGATTTCTGTAACACCTTCAAACATCCACATCTGCCTAGCCAGGTTTCCTTGAGAAGGACACAAGAGGTGGACAAAAATGTCAAATCCAGTCTAAACATCTAGCACTTGTGCAACCAACCATCATAATAATTTAGAATAGAATAGAATTCTTTATTGGCCAAGTGTGATTGGACACACAAGGAATTTGCCTTCGGTGCATAAGCTCTTAGTGTACATAAAAGATATAAGTGATAAATCACGATCCTAGTCATCATAAAAATACATTCATCATGAATCATAAGGTACAACACTTAGTGATAGTTATAGGATACTAAATAAGCAATCAAAATCAAACTCGGAAACTAAATAACACAATATAAATCATAAAGATACAAGCAACAAGGTTATAGTCATAAGTAGAAAAGGAGATGGGTAATAGGGAGGATGGGAAGGATAATAGTAATGCAGTCTTAGTAAATAGTTTGACAGTGTTGTGGGAATTAGTTGTGACGGCATGTGGGAGAAAACTGTCCTTGTGTCTAGTTGTTCAGTGCGCAATGCTCTATAATTTATTATCTGCAGCATCATTTGAAAACCATGGACATTGACAATATTACCCTTGGTCAATTACAAAAGGCAGTGTTAGGTGGCTTAAATCGTGAGACAACACCTTTGATGTTATTAAAACAAAACATCTGTCTAGCCCAGGTCTTTGGGAAGGTGGATAGAAATGTCTTGTTCTGCCCTCGGGTGCTTTGGAGAATAGGTTGACTCCCTCTTCTTTGGGGCAGCAGCTGAGATATTGGAAGACTGCTCTCATGTTATTCCTAGTCCTTTTTTTCATTAAACTCTGTGCATGCGCAAAAGGCTCTGTGCATGCGTGGAGGAGGAGGTGCACGCACTCACATTTGCAAACCGGTAGTGAAGGTAAGTGGATGTCACCACTGAGGAGACCCTATACAATTTGAGACAAGTGGCTGCCCAGTGTCATCTTAAAAACCCCCAGTTGCTCCAAGTTGCTTCCCTCCTTGATTAGTTTCCATCCATTGCTTCTTGTCCTGCCCTCAGGTGCTTTGCAGAATAGCTTGACTCCCTCTTCTTTGTGGCAGCCCCTGAGATATTGGAAGACTGTTATCATGTTCCCCCCCTAGTCCTTCTTTTCTCTAGACTGGCCAAACCCAAATCCTGCCACCATTCTTCAGCTATTTTCATCTCCAAGCATTTAATCATCTTAGTTGTCCTTCTCTGAACTTTTTCCAAAGTCTCAACATCCTTTTTTGTAAGATGGTGACCAACATTGGTTGCACTATTCCAGGTGTGGCCTTACTAAGGATTTATAAAGCGGTACTAATACATCACGAGATCAATATCCTGCAGCTACCTTAACTGAACAATAGCATCAACTAGAATTGTTGCTCAGATTAGAATTTAGAATTTAGTATAACAGAGTTGGAAGGGACCTTGGAGGTCTTCTAGTCCAACCCCCTCCTTAGGCAGGAAACCCTACACCACTTCAGACAAATGGTTATCCAACATCTTCTTAAAAACTCCCAGTGTTGGGGCATTCACAACTTCTAGAGGCAAGTTGTTCCACTGATGAATTGTTCTCACCGTCAGGAAATTTCTTCTTAGTTCTAAGTTGCTTCTCTCCTTGATTAGTTTCCACCTGTCTTAGCACGTTGTTAAGGGTAATTTTGATAAATAAACCATGATTACTCAGAAGCGAGATGTTCTCTCCAGCACACTTATGGCCCTGTTTGTCATCAAAATGGACAATCTGGTGGTTGGGCAAATTTGAAAGGGGATGTCTCTAATTACAAGGGAAGCTTTATTAAAGGAATCAATGTAATGTTGCCTCTGACAATTCTTCAAACAACCTAACGCTGATAATCAGGATGGCGTGTTAATCCTTCCGATCGATGGGCATGGAGTTGCCGCACAGCCCTTTGTTCTCGCTGCAAAACGAACATCGAAAAAGAATTAACCAAGCTTCTCCTTCTCTTTCTTGTTGTTGTTAAATGAATTCGGTCCCGGTGGAGTTAGGAGACTGACATCCATGAAGAAACAAGGTTCGTTCTGATTTTCAAATCCCACGTCACGTACTCATTTCTTTATTTAAGAAAATGCCCTACTCACTCAAGGCGACTCCAGGTGCCTTACAAAGATGAAACCACAATTTAAAACAATAACAACAATAAAACTCCACCGCTCCCTGGTGACAATAATCACAAGACCACACTCCTTAGCACTGATGATGTTACCTCGTTTGGGTAATGAAACGTCCAAGTTCAGAGAGTACCAATGACCCCACACTTCTCCTTCTCCTTTACCTCCTTCCCCTTCTCCTTTCCCTTCCCCTCTTCCTCCTATCCTTTTCCTTCTCCTTCTCCTCTCCCTCCTTCTCCTCCCCCCTCCTCCTTATCCTTATCATTATCCTCCTCCTCCTCTCCACAAATCCCTTTCCCACAGTTGTCCTCCTCCTCCTCCCAAACCCCACTCCCTTCTAGCACTGATGTTGTTACCTAATTGGGTCATGAAATGTCTGTAAGAAAACAGCCCAGCTCAGAGACCCCCAAGCCCCCCCTGTTCAACCCCCCCTGAGCTACAAATCTTATCTTCTATCAGTAAAAAAAAAATCCTATTCTTGATCATTCTCAAAGAATTCTAAAACAAGCAATTGTGGTGGAAACAGAAGTTGGGTTTTTGTAATTCCACGCCATCCCTGCTGCCTCCCCCCCCTCCATTTCAAAATACCAACTGCGTACAACGTTCAATTCTCAAGGCAGGACTGAGGTTATGGCAAATATATTTATTTCTGTATCTATCCAGAATTCCAGGTGACATGTCTTTTTTTTTCTCAGAACTTTTATATATATATATAATATATATAAATATATATATATATATTCATATTCTTTTAATAAAAACGGCAGTATCTAAAAATATTTTGAACGTTGCTTCATATCAACCATCAATGGATGGAAGTGCATAGTTCAGGATGCCAGGCTCTGGAGCCCTCCTTCTCTTCCTCCACCCACCCCTTTGACATTAAGACGTGCATTTTAATTGAACAGATGTTGTGCCCTAAGATCTTTAATAGCCAGTGACAGCTGAGAGAAGCATTTAAGGTAAAGGATAGAGCCTCTTCCAACTTCCATGACCAATCACAGAAATAGGAAGGTCCTTTGAGAGACAGATAGGAGGTCGCTTGAATGAAAAACTGAGGTTAAACAAGGATTTTTTTTTTAAAAAAAGTTTCCATCAGAGTATCGTAAAAGGTCCTGATTTTATACGCTGGACAGGAATTCGCATATGCAGCAGCTAATGAAGAAGACTCTGCGAATGGCACACGTTGCTCTGCATTTCAGCTTCAATTGTTCTGCGACTTATGTTAGAAATGAGAAGCATTAGGCAAAATATCACACCGAATTTCCAGGCTATCCTTTTCTCTCTCCTCCAAACGCTTACAGAAGCCAATCAGATTTGGCTGCAGGGAGATTATACTGAAGTCTCAGCCAACTCAACTGTGCCCATTTTCAAGGGTGTCCACACACACTCACACACACCAATGCACCCACTTTCATTCCAATATGGGAAAAAGAGAGACAGAGTCCAGAGCTGGGTTCTACTTATCTTTACTACCAGTTTGCATGTGCAGATCGTCAATTATGACATCCGGGCGGGTGGGCGGAGCCTCCTGCCACTTTTACTACCGGTTCTAAAGAACCGGACAAAACCAGTAGCAACCCACCACTGACAGGGTCCCAAATCTGAACCTAGAGGGAGGAGGAGGAGAAGGAGGAGGGGAGGAAGAAAGGGAGGAGGAGGGGGACCATGAGCTTTTTGGTCCTCCCTGAGCTTGGTTGTTTTCTTGCAGGCATTTCATGACCCAACTAGGTAATATCATCAGTGCTAGAAGGGAGAACACACAAGTAGGAGGGGGTGCTTAGAGGCTGAGCAGGTTGTTGTAAATTTGGAGACAATCATGGAACAGTGAATGACGGAACGCTGTAGAATTGGATTCTAAGAGAAGAGAATATTTGTAGCTCAGGGTTGACACAAGGGGTCCTTGGTGCTCTCTGGGTTTGCTTGTTTTCTTGCAGACGTTTCATGACCAAACTAGGTAACATCATCTGTGCTAGAAGGGGGGAGGAGGAGGTGGAGGTGGGGAGAGAGAAGAAAAGGAGAAGGAGGAGAAGGAAGAGAGGGAGAAGAAGGATGGGAGAGGGAGGAGGAGGGTTGTGGGGTCCTGGGTGCTCTCTGAGCTTGGTTGTTTTCTTGTAGGTGTTTCATGACCCAACTAGCTAACCTCATCAGTGCTAGAAGGGAAGAGGAGGAGGAGGAAGAGGAAAGGGAGAAGTAAGGGAGAGAGAGGAGGAAAAGAAGGAAAAGAAGGAGAAAGATGGGAGGGAAAGGAGCAGAAGGAGGAGGAGGAGGTGGAGGAGAAGGAAAAGTAGGAAAAGAAGGAGAAAGATGGGAGGGAAAGGAGGAGGAGGAGGAGGAGGTGGAGGAGAAGGAAAAGGAGAAAGAAGGGAGGGAAAGGAGGAGGAGGACGAGGAGGTAGAGGAGAAGGAAAAGGAAAAGGAGAAGGAGGAGAAAGATGGAAGAAAGGATTTGTAGCTCAGGATTGAAATGATGGGTCCTCAGTGCTCTCTCAGTTTGGTTGTTTTCCGGGAGACATTTCACGACCCAACTAGGTAACATCATCAGTGTTAGAAAGGAGTGGAATTCTAGTACTAATTATGTCATGTAGTCCCAGTTCCTTCTGTTGATGTTACCTAGTTGGGTTACGAAATATCTGCCAGAAGACCACCAAGCTCAGAGAGCACCAACTATTCCACAGCGAAGTTCACTTCAAAGTTTTACCACTTTATGCTGTATTCCCCTCCGTAACTGGTTATCATCCTCCTGTTTCCAACTTCCCTTAAACTGACCAAGCGATCTTCAGACCCTGCCGCAACATTTTGAACAATCAAGAGAAAGAGCCAAGAGCCGAGGTGGCGCAGTGGTTGGAGTGCAGTACCGCAGCTACATCAGCTGACTGCTAGTTCAGCAGATCAGCAGATCAAATCTCACCGGCTCAAGGTTGACTCAGCCTTCCATCCTTCCGAGGTGGGTAAAATGAGGACCCAGATTGTTGGGGGGCAATATGCTATTTAGTATACTGTCTTTGGTGAAAGCCGCCCAGAGTCCTCGGAGAGTGGGCAGCATAGAAATATGAATAATAAATAAATAAATACATAAATAAATAAATGATTTTTTTCTTATCAACGTTCAATTTGTAGGCGTGCATACGAAGACACCGGTTACTGGAAAGAAAACCATCTGTCTCTCTGGGTGACTTCACACATTCTGCAGTCACAAATCCGGGTTTTTCCACGGAGTGTGCAATTAAGGGAGACCAATCAGGCAGCTTTCGCAGGTATAGCTGAAGTGCAAGTATTTTTATTTAGAAGTACGCGTCTCTGGTCTCGAGGGGAATTATCTTCTACCACATTCGTTCCAAAGTGCAGCCGAAGCAAAGCTAATTCTTTTTTTTTTTTTTCCCCCCACATAAACAGTCTTCTACACATTGTTTTTCCAACAAGTTTTATTCAGTTTGATTGCTTGGCAATGTGGCTTCTGAAACTAAAAGGCACCATTCATTTAACTACACCACGGTGGATCGTGCCACAGGAAACATCATAGAGGAGGGCCAAATAGAATGTCTGTCCACAGCTTTTTAAAGCAGCTGCGTCTTTTCACAGTCCCAATCTCTAAAAGTGGATGCGGCTGCTTTTAATAATGGCAGAGAATTACTAATTCCAGGTTTTTAGGCTCAAATTCAAAGGAGCATCATCACTGGAAGCTTTCAAGAAGAGATTGGACTGCCATCTGTCAGAAATGTTGTAGGGTCTCCTGCTTGGGAGGGGTGGAGAGGGTGGGGGGGTTGACTAGATGACCTATAACAGTGATGGCTAACCTTTTTGCCATTGCGTGCCAGGAGAGGGGGGGGCGGGGGAGGGTCGCATGTGCACATGCCCACACACATGCGTGCGCAACCCCCTCCCTCTTCCCCCTCCGCTCCTGGCACATGATGGCCTGGTAGGCCCGTTTTTCTTTCTTACCTGGCTCCAGATCCTCTCTGTGTATCTGGGAAGGACGAAAACAATCTTTCCCACTCCCTCGGAGGCCCTACGGAGGCTGAAAGGGCCCATTTCCCAACTCTCGGTGGGACAGGAAGTGACATTTTTTGCTGTCCCCAGCCTCCAGAACCTCTGTAGGAGTCTCTAGGAGCCTCTCTAGGAGTCTCTAGGAGCCTCTCTAGGAGTCTCTGGAGGTGGAATGGCTTGTCTTAGAAAGTTGTGGGTGCTCCATTACAGGAGGATTTCAAGAAGATATTGGACAACCATTTGTCAAAAATGGTATAGACTCTCCTGCTTGAGTAGGAGTTGGATTGGACAACTTCCAAGGTCCTTCCAACTCTTGTTATTTTGTTATCCTGGCTTGTTATGATCCGCTTGGCCTACTATTTTTTTTTTCTTTTTACAATACTGGCTATGTAAGATTTCATCTTGCCATGTTTCTTTCCTGTCCTTCATTTGGTCTTTCTTGTAGACCAGTTTGGTCTTGCCACCATTTAGCAAATTCCTGCTGTACTAGCTTCTGTGCATCTTCTTCCCTGCCCTTCAGATATTCTCCCAAAAACCAAGACCAATCTCTTCTTCAAAACTTCCAGTGTTGGAGCACTCACAACTTGCTGGAGGCAAGTCGTTTTACTGATTAATGGTTCTAACTGTCAGGAAGTTTCTCCTTAGTTGTAGGTTGCTTCTCTCCTAGATTAGCTTCCACCCATTGTTTCTTCTCCTGCCCACAGTTGCTTTGGAGAATAGCTTGACTCCCTCTTATTTGTGGCAGCCCCTGAGATATTGGAAGACTGCTATCATGTCTCCCCTAGTCCTTCTCTTCATAAAACTAGACATACCCAGTTCCTGCAACCGTTCTTGATATGTTTTAGCCTCCAGCCCCCTAATCATCTTTGTTGCTCTTCTCTGCACTCTTCACATGTCCCAGTGTCATCTGCTGCCCTATGTCAGCGTTCCAAATTAGGCTCTCTTCCAGCGCTGACATAACGAGATGAAGCAGAGAGAACAGAAGCTTGATTTATTGCTGAGATGAACTTTTACCTAGTCTTTGTATGTTACAGATAGTGTTTCCTGGGAGACGAGGAGGGGGGCTACATTCCTGTGAAAAGAACGTGCCGGGATGTAGAGATGGATCTGCATGATGGCCAATGAGACATTGGGGTTGGAGTGCGGAAGAGGAGGGGGTTGGAAGGAGGGGCCAGTTTGGCTGCAAAATGAATCAGGAATGTCGGACTCTGCTATTCTTAAAATAAAAGTGATTCATTAGAGAGCTTGCGCTTGAGAATGAAGTTTATTCAAGATAGCACCGAAACCTGACACCCTATATGTTTCAACTGAAATGATTATTTTGCATCCCTCTGACATGCAGGCCTTGGGAGACCTGGCTATTGTCTCTCGGTGTCTCTCTCCCCATTTAGTAACCGATCAAGCTCCCCTCCTGAATCGATGCCCATCCCTGAGCGTTGAGGCATACATTGTGCTCTGTTTGAAATTGGCACCCATTCATTTTTGCTAGCGAGCAAACAAAAAGGAAACAAATGTGATGGAGAGAAAATCACACACACACGCACACATCGACACGGGGAGTGCGAACCACACCAGCAAAGTGTGAAAACTTTAGAGCTGCTCCTGAAGTCTGAGAAGTTACCATCAAGGACACAGATAGTCCTCGACTTATGGCTGCAATGTTAGCCCAAAATTTCCATCGCCAAGCAAGGCAGTTGTTAAGTGGTGGTTGTGCTCCATTTTATGACCTTTTTGCCATAGCTGTTCAGCGAATCATTGCACCTGTTAAGTGAACCAAGTCATTAAGTGAACCTGTCTTACCGCACTGACTTTGGCTATCAGTGACTGTCAACTGAGAACAAACCCTACTCCTTACTAGCACTGATGATGTTACCTAATCGGCAGAGGTGAAATGCTACCGGTTTCGACCAGTTCAGCCGAACTGGTAGTGATAACGGTGAGTGGTTCGGAGAAACGGTAGCAACGGGAGCGCAAGGCTCCGCCCACCCACCCAGTCGTCGTTAAAACCTGGTAAAAACGAGGAAGGAACCTGTTTTTTATCCTCTGCACATGCACAGAAGGGTTTTTGCATGCACAGAGGGTCCGCGCGTGAATGTGATGCACGCACAAGCGGAGTGAATGATACATGCGCGGCGCATGCACTTCTGAAGGTACTGTAAGTAAATTTCACCCTTGCTAGTTGGGTAATAAAATGTCTGCAAGAAAACAACCAAGCTCAGAGAGCATCAAAGATCCCACATTCCTCCTCTCCCCCTGCACAAACATCACTCTCTTCTAGCACTGTGTTGTGGCCCTGCCCTCTGAGCCTATCTCTTCGGAGGAAGAAAGCTCTGAACATGAGGGAGAGGAGTCAGCCAGGCCTCCCTCTCCAGGCCCCTCCCCTCTGGCACTGTCTCAGGTGCCGGCCGAGGAAGAGGAGATTAGCCAGGAGCCAGGTGTTTCGGATGAGGGCGAGGAAGGAGAGCCGTCATTCCTGGATGCACGCTAACGAAGGCATGATAAACGGTTGCAGCAGTTAAGGAGGCATGCTAGGGATTAGCACTGAGTCACTGGACCACACCCCAGAGACTAAGAGAGGGTGGTGGCTGGTAAAACTCCGTGACGAACAAAAACCAACTTTGGCTAGTCACTTGAACAACGTCTGAAGCTGCCGAAAGGGATATTGTTTTGCTGGACTATTTGCAATGCGTATGTAATTTTATGTTATCTGTTGCAGTAAAAGCTCTTGGCAGACGGTGCTTATCTTGCTGCCAAGTTTGAGATAACAACCTGTGTGCATGCCAAGTACTTTCTTAACCCTCGGCTGGCTGTCTTTGTGTGTGTGTGTAGGCAGGGACAGATCACACTGATGAAATTACCTAGCTGGGTAATGAAGCATCTGCAAGAAAACAAGCAAGCTAAGAGAGCACCAAGGACCCCCACAGTTTTCCTCCTCCTGCTCCTCCTCCATCTCCTCTTCCTTCTCTCCTCCTCACAAACCCTATTCCTTACTAGCACTGATGATGTTACCTAGTTGGATCACGAAACATCTGCAAGGAAACAACCAAGCTCAGAGAGCACCAAAGACCCATAATAATCATTTGCTAATGTCGATTGTGTATGGAACATAGATGTTGAACTAGGGTTGAGTCAAGCCTCCCATTCATGTTTGTGGAACAAATGTTTAATAGGTAGCATTTTTTTAAACACAGAAGGGTTCCAGGTGTTGTTTTATCTCACTTCCTGATCTTTCAGCTAAATTTCAAAAGAGAAACTCATCTTGGCATCCGTGTACATTAAAGCAGGACTTAATTGCTTCTAGGGAACAATGGCGCATGATGACAAGCTATCACTGGAGGGGCATTATAGAGGGGGGGGAGATAGATGGGCCGTAGTTTTGAAAGTTTTTCTTGGGGGAGGGAGATAGATGTCAATTTTGCACTGATTCCAATTTGTCTCGAAATTTCAGTACGTTTTATTTAAGGGAGTTAATTTTAATGTTAACGATTCAGGACGTTGTTTTCTTTGAAACACCTGCATGTGACATTTGGGGCTAGTCTCGTCCTTGTGTTGGTGCCTGATGATGGATTCAGATCCGGATTGCGAAAGAGCAAGTCGGAAACATTTTTTGAAATTAGCTTTGTCCGTGTGAAAATTGCGCTTCACACATTCGCTTCAGAACAATCGAATAACAGAGTTGGAAGGAACCTTGGAGGTCTTCTTGTCCAACCTCCTGCTCAAGTAGGAATATCTTCCAATGGTCCCTTAGATATTGGAAGACTGCCATCCTATCTCCCCTAATCCTTCTTTTCAGTAAACTAGACATAACCAGTTCCAGCAACTGTTCCTCAAAAGTATCTAGTCTCCATCTTCCTAATCGTCTTTGTTGTTCTTCTCTGCACACTTTCTAGAGTCTCAACACCTTAGCGATCTAATGAAAAGAAGGACTAGAGGTGACACAGAACATCAAATAACAGAGTTGGAACGGTCCTTCTTACCACAGGGTAACTCAAGGTAGTCCCTCCCTCCCTTTTTCTTTCCTTCCTTCTTCTTTTCCTACTCCTTCCTTCCCTCCTTCCTTCCTCCTTCCTTCCCCCATCCATCCATCCATCCATCCATTCTTTCCATTTTCCTCCCTTCCTTTTTTCTGCCTGCCAGCCAGCCATCCTTCATTCTTTCAATTACCTTCCTTCCTTCCCTCCCTTTTTCTTTCCTTCCTTCTTTTCCTACTCCTTCCTTCCCTCCTTCCTTCCTCCTTCCTTCCCTCATCCATCCATCCATCCATCATTCTTTCCATTTTCCTTCCTTCCTTCCGCCTGCCTGCCAGCCAGCCATCCTTCATTCTTTCAATTATCTTCCTTCCTTCCCTCCCTCCCTCTTTCCTTTCTTCTTCTTCCTACTCCTTCCTTCCTCTCATCCTTCTTTATCCATCCATCCATCCATCCAACTTTCTTTCCATTCTCCTCCCTTCCTCCCTCCAACCCTTCCTTCATTCCTTCCTCCCTTCCTTTCTCATCCATCCATTTCCATTTCTTTCCATTCTCCTTCCTTCCTTCCTTCCCTACCTCCCTTTTTCTTTCCTTCTTCTTTTCCTACTCCTTCCTTCTCTCCTTCCTTCATCCTTCCTTCCCTCATCCATCCATCCATCCATCATTCTTTCCATTTTTCTTCCTTCCTTCTGCCTGCCACCCAGCCAGCCAGCCATCCTTCATTCTTTCAATTACCTTCCTTCCTTCCTTCTCTCCCTCCCTCTTTCCTTCCTTCTTCTTCCTACTCCTTCCTTCCTCCCATCCTTCTTTATCCATCCATCCATCCAACTTTCTTTCCATTCTCCTCCCTTCCTCCCTCCAACCCTTCCTTCATTCCTTCCTCCCTTTCTCATCCAGCCATCTCCATTTCTTTCCATTCTCTCCTTCCTTCCTTCCTTCCTTCCTTCCTTCCTCTTCCTACTCCTCCATCCATCCATCCATCCATCCATCCATCCATCTTTCTTTCTATTCTCCTTCCTTCCTTCCTCCTAGTCCAATCACCTGTTCCCATGGAAGGATTTATATTCCTTGCAACCAGCAGGTCATTTGCATCCTTTTAGAGACTCGTTGAGGTGACTTGGAGGTTTATCTGGAAATGCAATGGTGTGGGACTATGAATGGATTTCCAGAAAAATTGCAGACTACAGGAATTATTTGTGCTTCAGTTTGAGATGCAGACAACACAAACTCATCCCCAATACCCTGGGCCTGTGCTCAACAGTGAAGGGCAGCTGCATCCTGCAGCCAAGAAGGCTCCACACCCATTTGCACCACTCAGGTGACCCTGAGGACACAGACAAACCTCCAAGTGACCTCAACAACTCTCTATAAAGAATGCAAATGACCAGCAGTCTGCACAGAGTATAAATCCTTCCATTCCCCACCATCTGGTCAGAGCTGAAGAAGCTTCTTGGATGAGAAATGAAACATCTTCAAAAAAAAAAAAAAAACAAGGAAGTCCAGTTGCCTCTTAAAAAAGCATCTTTGGGACAACTGTGGTGATCATATCTTCCTAACCTGGGTCCCTTAATTCATATGTCATGGGTGATATCACAGTTGGAGTTGAGTTAGTATATCAGCTTGAACGAATGAAACACGAATTGTGCCTAGACTACAAGTCCAAACATTTGAATATTGTTGAGTTGAAAACAACTGTTATAGTTGTTCAGGTACCAGTGCTAGGACAACACAGGATTATCTTCCTGTGGTTCAGGGTGGTTTTCAAAAGACTCAAAAGACTAGACTAAGTTGAGATGAATGTATACATTAGAGAATTGATTGGTGGGGATTCTGTGAATCTACAACTCATGAATCATCTTTGTTTCTTCTTCCATAGAAAAATAGGGTAGGAAAGGACCTTGGAGGTCTTCTAGTCAAAATCTTTGCTCAAGGCAGGAGATCTTATACCATCCCTTCTTGAAGACCTCCAGTGTTGGAGCGCCTACAACTTCTGGAGACAAGTTTTCCACTAATTGTTCTAACTATCAGCAAATTTCTCCTTAGTTCTAGGCTGGATCTCTTTAATGATCTTGCACCCATTACTTCTTCTCCTGATGTTTCAGAGGAGAACCCTGTTCTCTGTGACAGCCCAACAAGAACTGGAAGACTGCTGTCAGGTCACCCTAGTTCTTCTCTTTGTTAGGCTAGACATACCTAGTTCCCTCAATTGCTCCTCATATGGTTTAGTCTGCAGACTCCTAATCGTCTTTGTTGTTCTTCTCTGCACTCTTTCTAGGACAGGGGTCGGCAACCTTAAACACTAAAAGAGCCATAAGGGTCCTAACCAGAAGCCCCCCGTTCAATTCTGAAGCGGACCGGAAGTACGGTTCTCCCACCATAGAGTCTCCTAGCGCAGCATCCTTTTTCCTCTACCTGTCCTAACTGAAACCTCTATCAATTGTGGAGCCAACCAGCGACAGGGAGCAGCAGCAGAGGGATGAAAGAGCCACATGCGGCTCCAGAGCCACAGGTTGCCGACCCCTGTTCTAGGATCTCAGCATCTTTTTTGTACAGGTAGTCCTCGACTTACAACAGTTCATTTAGTGACCATTCAAAGTTATATAAAAAAAGTGACTTATGACTGTTTTTCACAGTTACCACCTTTGCAGTATCCCCACGATCATGTGATCAAAATCCAGATGCGTGGCCACTGGTTCGTACATATGACGGTTGCATCATCCATTGCAGGGTCATGTGATCCCTGTTTGTGACCTTTTGACAAGCAAAATCAGAGGGGAAGGCAGATTTCACTTAACAACCAGGCTACTAACTTATCAACTGCAGTGATTCACTTAAGAAGAAATGTCGTAAAATGAGGCAAAACTCCCTCAACAAATTTTCACTGAACAACATAAATGTTGGGCTCAATTGTGGTCGCAAGTCAAGGACTCTCTGTATTGTGGGTCAGGCCTGGAAGCCATCTTTTTCGTTGGATCTTCAGGCCTGCCACATTTATTACTGTTCGTTGGATCTTCAGCAGTGGTGAAATGCACGTACCTTCACTACCGGATAGGAAATGTGAGCGTACGAATGTGCGCCTCTTCTGTACATGCGCAGAACTTCTGCACATACACAGAGGGTCAAATACAGGATGTAATGACATCCCGGCGGGTGGGCGGAGCCTCCCGTCACTGGCCCTACCAGCTTGCATGAGTCGGATAGATCCGGCCGGATTTCACTGCTGATCTTCAGGCCTGCCACATTTACTACTGTGGGAAATTGTATGGAGCAGGGGTGATATATAGTCATAATAACATTCCTTTCTCAGGGAGTCAAGGACATCTTGCCCTGTACCTGGAGGGCTGGAACTGGGAGGCATCTCCAGTTGGGATGGTGCTTTGATTGGACCATGTGATGGACATGTGGGTGCAGGGTGAAAGGACTTGAACTTTCCTTTGGGTGAGGAAAACCTGGAAGCTTTCGGATTCGGGTTTTCCCGGATATGCCAATATGACATCTCTAATAAAATGGAACTTTGAGGAACTTCTAGACCCGGAGTCTTCTTTCGTTGGGGGTCTTACTTGGAACCCTGACATTAACCCGAATCTGACATTGTGGTGAGCACAACTGGATGCAAATCTTCCAAGCATCATTATTATTATTATTATTATTATTATTATTATTATTATTATTATTATTAATTAATTAATTAATTTATTTAATTTATATACCGCCCTTCTCCAACAGGACTCAGGGCGGTGAACAGCCATGGTAAAAATACAACATATAAAATTTAAAAACAATTTAAAAAACATTAAATACTTTTGGCTGTCAATTTTAAATAACCCAATTAAAACCAATTATAAATTTAAAACTGTAAGGATGGGGTCAAGCCAGCCCAGCTAGATGGAATAGATGTGTTTTCAGGGCCTGACGAAAAGTCCGGAGGTCTGGTATCGTGCGTATCTCTGGGGGGAGGTTGTTCCAGAGGGCAGGAGCCGCCACAGAGAAGGCTCTCCCCCTGGGGGTCACCAGCCAATATTGTCTGGCCAACGGCACCCTGAGGAGGCCCTCTCTATGTGAGCGAACTGGCCGGTGGGAGGCTATTGGCGGCAGAAGGCGGTCTCGTAAATACCGTAAAGTATGGTCTCACCAGTGCAGGACAAAGTGGAACGCAGCACTTCATGTCCTCTTGAAACTATTCCTCCATCGACACAAACTTGGGACTGGGTTGGCTTTTTCGGGGGTAGCTGCAGCCCACCACTGACTCATTCCTCATATAGCGCACGAATGCGAGACGTCAAAACTTTCTTTGCAAATGAACCTTGGTTCGATGAATGGCACCATGTTTTCCCCTAGCGAGGATCTCGGGATTGCTTCTTGCTTTTACTCTTTCCAATCCCACGGAAAAGACGACAAGAAGCAATAACACGAAGTACATCATTCCCAGAGTAGTTAGCTTTGGATTGGGAGATTTCAATTCACTCGTATGCCATTCGCTTCCTCCCAGCTCATTTTCCTTTTTACATCTTCGACGTTTGCTTTCAATCATTCGGGGACCGGGACCGGGGGCGGGGGAGGGATAAATCCCATTTACACCTTCCTACACACACACACACACACACACACACACACACACACAGAGTGCAAAACCTCCCCAAGATGAAAACTCTGGCGCCTTTGATGGTCCTTCCTTCCTTCCTTCCTCCACCTTCCTGCAGAGTCCCTGACATCATTCATCGTAATCATAAAACATTCATTTGCTGTTTCTGGCCAATTGGAAGGCCCCCTTGGGAAGCCATAAAGAGGGGGTGTCAGGGTTATAATGAATGTAAATGCCAGGTGTTTAAGCCCGGTAATGGGCAATTTGCAACTCGAAGCAATATGCACAATAAGCAAAGCCTCCCGTTATGGCACCTGATCGAGGGGGCGCGATGGCCGTTCGGAGAGAGTGAAACATTTTACGACCTCTATGTGGCCCTGATCTCACGATCTAATAATAGGCCAGACAAAATTAGTTCCCTGCAATAACGCGTCGGAGTGTTAGGGGGTGGCGGGGAATCGAGAGGGGCGGAGAGCGGTGGCAGGCGATGGAAAAATTACATATCAGGTGTCGGAGGCCGGAGTTGCGAAAGATCAAAAGGGGAATTGCAAAGCTGGATGTGCCATTTAAGACAATTGCCTCCCCTGGAAAGGGGAAAAGGGGCAGGGGTCGGCCTTCATCACCACGTTGCTATGGGGAGGTCCTTCTGCAGAGACTGGTGACTGGAAAACTGGGCCTTTTCTGTGAAAGATGTAGCTTGGAGGCCATACAAAGATTAATTAATCAATCAATCAATCAATCAATCAATCAATCAGAACAGAGCTGAAAGGGACTTGGAGGTCTTCTAGTGTAGCCCCTTACTCAAGCAGGAGACCCTATACCATTCCAGACAATCTCATAATCAGAATAGAGCTGAGGGGAACCTTAGAGGTCTTCTAGTCCAGCTCTCTGCTCAAGCAGGAAATCCTATACCATTCCAGGCAATGGTTGCCCAATCTCATCCTCAGAATAGAGCTGGAAGGGACCTTGGAGGTCTTCTAGTCCAGCCCTGTGCTCAAGCGGGAGATCCTGTACCACCAGTTCAGACAAGTGACTGTCCTGTCTCTTCTTTAAAAAAAAACCCAGCGATGAAGCAACCACAACTTCTAAAGGCAAGCTGTTCCACTGAATTGTCCTCACTGTTAGGAAGTTTCTCCTTAATTCCAGGTTGTTTCTCTCCTTGGTTAGTTTCCATCCATTATTTCTTGTCTTGCCTTCAGGTGCTTTGAAAATTAGTTGACCCCTTCTTCTTTGTGGTGGCCCTTCAAATACTGTAATACTGCTATCATGTCACCCCATGTCCTTCTTTTCTCTAGACTAGCCAAACCCACATCCTGCAACCCTTCTTCAGAGCCTTTTGTAGAAAGCAATAGCTGGAAATGACAAGGAAAACAGGGCCCTCCTGCAAAATACATGGCTTGAAGGCTGTAGAAAGATGGAGGATCAATTGCAATGGACCCAAAGGTGTTTTTCCAAAAGGCAACTGAATTTTCTTGGTTTTTTATCTTTGAAAACTTTTGCTTCTCATCTAAGAAGCTTCTTCAGTTCTAGAGGAAAACAAAACAAAACAAGGAAACCCAGTTGCCTTTTGGAAAAGCAACCATGTCCTGGATTGAAAGTCTCCATGGACAAATTGCAGTGGAGATTTATTTTAGAAAGGTCCACCTGTTCTCCTCTACCAAGACTAGAAGAAGTTACAAGTGGAGATGAAGTTCAGAGGTGGAGAAGTGAGGGAACACACTTCTTAAAACTTTACATAAGGCTTCCCCAAGTGCTCTCCAAACCCTGGGAGATATCTAGTGGAGGAAGGAATGAGGGATCCTGGGAGATATCTAATGGAAGAACAAGTGAGGAACCATGGGAGATATCTGGGTGCTGAAGTCCACCCATCTTAAAGCACTCTGACTGGAAAATTCTGTGAATTGAAGTCCAGCCATCTTAGAGCATGCTGACTGGGGAATTCCACCCCAACAATGCCCTTGAAGTGTGTCCCAGTGCCTGGAGGCCGTACAGATCTGGATGGGGAGGAACAGGCTCAGGCTCAACCCATCCAAGACCGAGTGGCTGTGGTTTCCAACGTCGTGATATAGTCAGCTGGTGCCATCACTGACTATTGGGGTCGAATCATGGGCCCCCATGGAAAGGGCTCGCAACTTGGGTGTCCTCCTGGATTCACGGCTGTCTTTAGAAGAGCACTTGACGGCCGTGACCGGGAGGATTTTTCATCAGGTTCGCCTGATCCGCCAGTTGCGTCCCTTTTTAGATCGGGACTCCTTACGCACGGTCACTCATGCCCTCGTCACCTCCCGCCTGGACTATTGTAACGCTCTCTACATGGGGCTCCCCTTGAGGAGCACCCGGAGGCTCCAACTGGCGCAGAGTGCGGCCGCGCAGGTGGTGACGGGAGAGACGTGGCACTCTCATGTAACACCCCTCCTGCGCGAGCTGCACTGGCTCTCGGTGGTCTTCCGAGTGCACTTCAAGGTTTTCGTTATCACCTTTAGAGCGCTCCATGGCTTAGGACCTGGCTATTTACGGGACTGCCTGCTGCCACCAATAGCCTCCCACCGACCAGTACGCTCCCACAGAGAGGGGCTCCTCCGGGTGCCGTCGGCCAAACAATGTCGACTGGCGGCCCCCAGGGGGAGACCTTTCTCTGTGGGGGCACCTACGATCTGGAACGAGCTCCCCCCGGAGATATGGAGGATTCCGGATCTGCGCACCTTCCGTCGTGCGCTTAAGACTTTCCTATTCCATCAAGCTGGCCTGACCTAAACTTTTCCTCTTTTTAAATGCAATTTTAAATTTGGTTTTAATTTATTGGGGTTTTAAAATGGTTCAGCCAAATCTATTTAATTAATTTTATTTCTATTTTAAATTTTGTATCTATATGTTTTATTCCATGGCTGTTCACCGCCCTGAGTCCTTCGGGAGTGTGGCGGTATACAAATTCAATAAAAGAAAATAAATAAAATTTTAAATTGCCAAGGCTGAGAAACTGGTGCTCTACAAGCACCAGTTTTAAGTTCCCTTCCGTAGCAATTCCCCCTTCCCTTTCCAGGGAGGTAGAGTTTGGATGGAAACGACTGTCTCAGGGTCACCCAAGGGTTGACTCTTCCAATCTAACAACTTTAATGGGTACTTGACATGGGTGTCATTCTTGCTTTATTGTAAGCTACCTGAAGCTTTGAGTACTTAGTAAGTCTCACGTTTTAAAAAGTAAATGTTCCTTCTGGTGCAAACCCACAACTTTGCTCTGAATAGCAAATTCAATGTGTTCACAGGGCTTTGTCACTTTTGCTTCTTAAAAAGCAAACACTGTCCTCCCTTATCAGCTAGCTTTCCTCATGCAAGGAGCTCTCTAGGGGAGAAGGGACAAAATGTCATTACATTCATATTTCGTTTTGTTCGTGTATGTTTTGTGTGTTGTTTTTTCCCTTGAGATGTGCTGTTAGGGACAACCTGCATTTCAGGGGAAGCTTCCTATGATGGATAGCTATTAATTGTTTTTCAGCTAGGCAGTAATTTTTCTCCCATGGTTTGCAAGAGAGACTAAGTGTAGCAAATTGCCTCTTCTCCTCCTTATTGGACCAGAGTAACAACGGACAGCTCTCTGGAGTTTGGTGCAGGGCTTCCAAAGCCTAACAGATAGTGCCAAGACTCCAAATCTGTTCCAGGCAATAATGTAGGATCTGATATTCTAAAAATACATATTTCTGAAGAAGGGAGCGAGGGAGGGGAGGGGAGGGAGGGAGGGAAGGAAGGAAGGAAGGAAGGAAAAAAGAAAGAGAAGAAAAGGAGGGAGAGGGAGGGACAGAGGAAGGAAAGAAAGAGAGAGAGAGACAGAGAAAGAAAAGAAAAGAAGAGAGAAAAAAGAAAGAAAGAAGGAAGGAAGGAAGGAAAGAAAGAAAGAAGGAAGGAAAGGGAGGGAGGCGAGAAGGAAGATAAAGGGAAGGAGGGAGAGAGGGAGGGAGGGAAAGAAAAGAAAGAAATAAAAGAGAAAGAAAGAAAGAAAGAAAGAAAGAAAGAAAGAAAGAAAGAAAGAAAGAAAGAAAGAAAGAAAAGGGAGGCAAGGAAGGAAGGAAAAGGGAAGGAGGGAGAGAGGGAAGGAGGGAGGAAAGAAGGAAAGAAAAGGGAGGGAGGGAGGGAGAGAGGGAGGGAAGAAAGAAGGAAAGGAAAGAAAAGAGAGGGCGAGAGGAAGGAAAAGGGAGGGAGGGAAGGAAGGGAGGAAATATGGGAGAAAGGAAGGAAGGAAAGGGAGGGAGGCAAGGAAGGAAGATATAGGGAAGGAGGGAGAGAGGGAGGGAGGGAAAGAAAGAAATAAAAGACAGAAAGAAAGGAAGGAAGGAAGGAAAGAAGGAAGGAAGGAAGAAAAGGGAAGGAGGGAGAGGGAGGAAGGAAGGAAGGAAAGATAAAGAAAGAAAGAAAGAAAAAGAAGAAAAAGAAGAAAAGAAAGAAAGAAAGAAAGAAAATGGAGGCAAGGAAGGAAGGAAAAGGGAAGGAGGGAGAGAGGGAGGGAGGGAGGGAGGAAAGAACGAAGAAAAGAGAGGGAGGGAGGGAGGGAGGGAAGAAAGAAAGAAAGAAAAGAGAGGGAGAGAGGGAGAGAGGGAGAGAGGAAGGAAAATGGAGGGAGGGAAGGAAGGAAGGAAATATGGGAGAAAGGAAGGAAAGAAAGGGAGGAAGGGAGGAAGGAAGGAAGGAGAGGGAGAGGGAGGAAATACTTAAAATCTCAGTAACATGGATTCTGATCTTTTTGAAGTTTCTCTACCTGTTCCTGCTCCAGAAGGCCTGGGGGGAAATATTGCCCCACAAAACAGAGAAGACCTTCCTTGCCAACGCTGCAGCTTCATAGATCTAGCTATTGAGTGACCACTGGACAATTTATTGCAAGGGGTTCAAAACAGGCCGATTATTAGAGTCTTAAATCCTCCCGCTTCCAATTTACTTGGGGCAAGAGAGGAACCGAAACGCCTCAACAAGGTGGGAAATACGAGCAGTCCCAAAAATTTGGTAGGTCTTCAGAAGAATGGGAGGAAATACCGTTTGTCGGACAATCTACGGCTAGCACTAATTCTGATGCTTCGATCAAGGATCTTCACACCTGGGCGTGTTTTGAAAATCTCAGCGCAATCTTGGGATTGAGTGAAGTGTGAAGGAAGTTATTATGATTATTATTTTTGAGAAAAAGAACAGGAAAAGGAAAATCTACTTTCCAGTCGTAAAAACCTCTTCCCCCCCAAAACAACTCGTTACGTTTCTTTTAAGAGGTTTCCATATTAGCCAAATAACTTTTGCTTTTTCATTCCTGCTGGATCTCTGAACATCTCTGAACATCTCAAACTGCAGAGCAGAGAGCTTCGATGGGGCCTCTAACTGGCAGCTGAGGGGGTGGGAAATGGAGAAGAGAAAGACATCCAAACCTTGAGAAGTGTCACTCTGCTATGGGAGATTAACCAGGTGTTACACACAGCTTCTCAACTAGCTTTTCTGCTTCTGTTCTTCATGGGAAAAGACGCCATATTGTGGTTGGAAAATGAGGCTTTTGTCTCCAATCCCACTCTTTTATTTTTTTTCTTTAGCTTTAGTTTGTATTGGATGTCACTATTATAATTACAATTCTTAGTAAAAGTAGAAGGGAAGGGAAGGGAAAGGGAAAGGGAAAGGGAAAGGGAAAGGGAAAGGGAAAAAGAAAAAGAGAGAAAGAAGAAAGAAAGAAAGAAAGAAAGAAGGAAGGAAAGAAGGAAGGAAGGAAGGGAAGGTAAAAGGGAAAGGAAAAGGAAAAGGGAAAAAGAAAAAGAAAAAGAGAGAAAGAAGAAAGAAAGAAAAAAGAAAGAAAGAAAGAAAGAAGGAAGGAAGGAAGGAAGGAAGGAAGGAAGGAAGGGAAAAGGGAAAGGGAAAGGGAAAGGGAAAGGGAAAGGAAAAGGAAAAAGAGAGAAAGAAAGAAACAAGAAAGAAAAATAAGGAAGGAAGGAAGGAAAAAGAAAGGGAAAGGGAAAAAAGATGGAGAAAGAAAGAGAAAAGAAAGGGAAAGGGAAAAAGAAAGAAAGAGGGAGAAAGAAAGAGAAAGAAATGGAAAGAAAGAAAGAAAGAAAGAAAGAGAGAGAGAGAGAGAGAGAAAGAAGGGAAGGGTGGAGAGGAGAGGAGAGGAGAGGAGAGGAGAGGAGAGGAGAGGAGAGAAGAGAAGAGAAGAGAAGAGAAGAGAAGAGAAGAGAAGAGAAGAGAAGAGAAGAGAAAAGAAGAGAACAGAAGAAGGGAGGGGAGCAGATGGAAGGAATAAGGGAAAAAAATGCACATAGTAAAGTTAAGCAATTTTGGGATGTCCTGTATCTATAGTTCCCTAAGATTTGGCCTTCAATAAGGAGCTATTTCTTTCTTAAAAGTAGTTAAGGCAGAACTCAGCTGTTCTTGGGGGTGGGGATGAGGGAAAGAACGATCAGCAGAGGTTACTCAATGTAGGAAAAGGACAGGGGTTGGAGTCAAGGGAGGAATTAGCCTAGAATCATTACAGTCCCACAAATGGTCTAAATCCAACCGTCCTTGAATTCAGTTGACTCTTATCCAATACCAATTCAGCAGTGAACTCTTCATTGACTTGATTCTTCTGTGCAGGGCAGGAGCAATAAATCATTTTAACTGCAACTCTAGGTGCAGACCGTGTGGTCCTGATATCCTTCGTGCCTAACAGTCAACATGCTTGAAAAGGAGACCACTAGGAAATGGCAAGGGTGTAGCCCAGATTCCACAAATCAAATTCACATCCATGATGCTATCGAAGAAACTACACACGCGCAAAATTACCATTCCTAAAGCTAGATTTAAAGGACAGCCTACTTTTAAGCTTATTTTAGATTCCTTCCCTACCCAGAACAGAAAGAAAACACATCAAAGGCCAACATTCATAGAAGGGACTGTCTTTCAGCCTTTCATAGATCTCAGCAAGCAAGCAACATCAAAGATTTCTTTTTTTAAAAAAAGAAATCACCAGCCATAGCATTCAGCACTACCAGGAGAGATGTGGTCCGTGATTTAAAAGGCTTTTTAAACATTTCCTTCCCTATTCAGGAATTTCCTGGGGGCAGGCATATCTATTAACATTGTTTTAGTTGTAACTCCGACTAGGGCTTCGATTCGTGTTTCTATCCATTTCCTTCTTTGCAACCTCTTTAAGATCCAAAACGTTTTTTGAAGCAGAAAAGATATATTATTGCATGCGTATCTGTTTCTATGATGCATTGGCTCTCTTGTACGCCACTTTGAAGTGTTAATTGCCTGTGTTACTATGTGTGTGTATAGATAAATAGACAGACAGACAGAGATAGATAGAGATAGATATCGATAGATGATAGATAAGATATATATAGAGAGAGAGATAAATGATAATGATAATGCTAGGATAGATAGATAGATAGATAGATAGAAAATAGATAGATAGATGATAGATAGATAGATAGATAGATAGATAGATAGATAGATAGATAGATGATAAATACATAGATGATAGATAAATAGAGATAGATAGATAGATAGATAGATAGATAGATAGATAGATAGATAGATAGATATATCAATAGATGATAGATAAGATATATATATAGAGAGAGATAAATGATAATGATAGGATAGATAGATAGATAGATAGATAGATAGATAGATAGATAGATAGATAGATAGATAGGTGGGTAGGTAGATGATAGATAAATAGAGATAGATAGATAGATAGATAGATAGATAGATAGATAATAGATGATGATAGATAGATAGAGATGACAGATAGATAGATTTTATAGTACTCTTGCTACTATTACTAGTAGTAATAATAATATACTTTAGCAGCAATAACTTTAATAACAACAAAAGTACTCCTTGACTTATTACCAAACTTGAGATTGGAATCTTGGTTACTGAGTGAAGCTATCATTAAGCAAGATGCGCATATGATTGCTTTGCTCAACAACCATAATCCCGGCATTCATGGTTGCAGTTATTAAGCGATCTCACGAGTTGTTAAATGGATGGAATGAAATACGTATTTGCCTGCTATGTTCAGCTCCCCTCACATCCATTGTTCTCCATCTTTCTCTCTGCCCCACATTCTCTAGGAGAAAGGGTGGCAGAAACCTAGAGGCGGAATTAAAAGAGGGATCAATCTAGAATCCCTACATAGTCACAAGTGAACTAAATCCCTTGAATTCCAAGTCTAATTCCAAGCAGGTGCTAAATGTGAGTGGAGACGATTCCCTCACATGGGCTTTTTAGCAATACACCAGTTGTGAGGTGCTCTCAAAGCTGCTTTCTTGCGGACGTTTCATGACCCAGCTAGGTAACATCATCAGCATTGGAAGAGAGTGGGGTTTGTGGAGTGGAGGAGGAGAAGGAGAAGAAGAAGGAGAACAATTGTGGGGTCCTTGGTGTTCTCCGAGCTGGGTTTTTTTTCTTGCAGACGTTTCATGACCCAGCTAGAGAGTGGGGTTTGTGGATGTCACTGCGTTTTTGTATTTACCAGATGAGCTCTTATTTTTGAACTTTCAGACTTACCGTAGCTTGCCAAGTTCTTATCAGTAAGCTAACTGCGCATGTCTACATTCCTTCACTTTCTTCTATCTTTCTTTGTTCTCCGGCCAAGAGAGGTGGCCGGGAAAGCTTTGCCAAGATGTAATTAATTAGATTAGTAAGATGTTTTATTTTCTTTATAACAAATAAATGAGTTTTTCTTAGAAAATATATCTTCGGGTTTATTTTCTTAAGTATACTTCAAGGGAAAAGCCTCGATCCATTCTCTAATCAAGGTGCAATTACCCAAAAGCAGAATGGGATTAATTGCTATCCAACAGTGGAGACGAGGAGGAGGAGGAGGAGGAGGAGGAGGAGGAGGAGGAGGAGGAGGAGGAGGAGGAGGAGGAGGAGGAGGAAACAACTGTGAGATCCTTTGAGTTTTCTGAGCTTGTTTTTTTTCTTTTTACAGACATTTCATTACCATCATAACCCTAACATCATCAGTACTAGAAAGCAGTGGGTTTCTAGTACTGATGATGTTACCTAATTGGGTCTGGAAACGTCTTCAAGAAGACAACTAAGCTCAGAAAACACCGAGGGCCCTGCAGTTCAACCCTGAGCTACAAATATTCACTTCTACGAAGAAATCAATTTAATTGGACCTGGTATTTTGCACCTGACGGATTCACTTTTTTCAACACCTGATGTTTAACTCTGGGTGTCAGAGTTCCTTTCCGCCATTTCCATAATCCCCTCCTCCTGTGCAAAATCATCATCATCATCATCATCATCACCATTGGTCAGCTGCAAAATGCCACCTTACTGGGATCTGCTCGCATAATCCGCCGAGACATCACACAGTCCTAAATGATTGGGAAGTGTTCAATTAGTGATTTGGGATACGAAATCCAGGATGACTATCTCGTTTGCTGTGTATATTGTCATTTTGTGAATAATAATAATAACAACAACAACTAAAACAAAAGCAGAATATAAGAAAGAAGTAATTGAGCAGCGAGCTGAAAATTGGAAACACAAAGCTCTGCATAGCCAATACTTGAAAAGTATTGAAGGCAAAGCTGACCAGAAACTAACTTGGAATTGGTTAAGATCAGGAGTACTGAAAAAAGAAACAGAAAGCTTTATTTTGGCAGCTCAAGAACAAGCCCTAGCCACAAACTGCATGAAGGCAAAAATTCAACATGTTACCACCAACAGCAAATGCCGCCTCTGCAATGAGAAAGAGGAGACAGTCGACCACCTGATCAGTGGGTGCAGCAAAATTTCACAAACTGACTACCTACAACGCCATGACCGTGTTGCTAAAATCATTCACTGGAAATTGTGCCAGAAGTTTGGATCTGAGTACAGCAAAAACCACTGGGAACATCAGGTTGAGAAAGTTTTAGAGAATGGGAAACTCAAGATCTTGTGGGACTTTAGGATTCAGACTGACAGGCACTTGGTCCACAACACACCTGACATAACAATAGTTGAAAAGAAAAAAGTATGGTTCGTTGACATTGCAATACCTGGTGATGCACGGATTGAAGATAAGCAGCAAGAAAAAATCACAAAGTACCGGGACTTACAAATTGAAGTTGAGCGACTGTGGAAAAAGAAATCGTGTGTTGTCCCGATTGTAATTGGAGCCCTTGGAGCAATACCCAAAGGGCTACCCCGCTATTTAGAAATTCTAAATTTGCTGGACTTGAACATTTTGACTCTACAAAAAACCACCTTACTCGGAACAGCTTACATCCTCCGACGATACCTTAACAGTTCCTAGGTCCTTGGTTAGGACTCGAGCTGCTGAGCTATTAACCAGCCTCAAAGGCTGTGAATCTCACTAAAGATTAACAACAACAACAACAACAACAACAACAACAATAATAATGTTAATAAGAAAAAGTTATAGAAAATGAGAAGATGAAGTTCTTGTGGGACTTTCGAATACAGACAGATCGTCACTTGGAACACAACACGCCAGATATCACAGTTGTTGAAAACCAAAATGTACAATTTATTGACATTGCGGTACCAGGAGATGCCAGAGTCAAAGAAAAAAGAACTGGAAAAAATCATGAAATATTGCAGCCTGGCCATCGAAACTACCCGGCTATGAATGAAACATGTAACAGTGATACCCATTGTCATCGGGGCACTTGGTACCATGTCCAAGAATTTGATAAGATACATCAGCAAATTGCAGCTTCCTGCAATGACACCAGCGGAACTGAAAAAAAAAAAAACTGCGCTACTTGGAACATCGTACATCTTAAGAAGGTACTTGGTTGATCCCTAGGACGCTGGCAGCAACCCGTATCAACCATTAGCACCAGTCAATGGTATTTGTGATGCATTTTTGAATGTTCAGTTGACTGAGTTTCATGTTTAATGAATAAAGTAAATAATAATAATAATAATAATAATAATAATAACTACTACTACTACTACTACTACTACTACTACTACTACTACTACTAGGAACATCGTACATCTTAAAAAGGTACTTGGTTGATACCTAGGAAGCTGGCAGCAACCCGTATCAACCATTAGCACCAGTCAATGGTATTTGTGATGCATTTTTGAATGTTCAGTTGACTGAGTTTCATGTTTAATGAATAAAGATAATAATAACAATGATGACAATAACAATAACAATAATGATGCTGCTGCTGCTGCTGCTGCTGCTGCTGATGATGTGTCTTCTGCTTAGGGATGGGCAACTCCATCTATTTCCCCTTCTTTTCCATTTATCTTATCTTTGTAAAAAAAACTTGGGTGTTTTTTTTTTCTTTCTTTCAAATCTGTCTCTCTCTCACTCTGCAAATCTAGCAAGGTTAGTTTGGTGACCTTGGAAGTTGTTGTTGTGTGTGTGTGTGTTTTTAACACTTACATCAGAAAAGATGGGGGGAAATGGCTTAAGTGGTATAATTCATTTAACTGCTGGAATTCACTTGCCAGAAAGCAAAGGTTCATATAAGGAGAAGCAGTATGCATGTGATAATATCTTTACACTGCAGCAAACCATTAACCCCTTTTGGACTTGAATTGAAATTTTTTTTTTGGCTGAGTAGAGTTTCCTATTTGCTTGTTTGGTTGCCACCGAGGCTGGGCCAAAACATTTCGTTTCCTGTGGGGGGGAAAAATAATAAAAGAACCGAGCTTGACATCATGGAATGTGGCATAGTGGTTACAGATAGTCCTCGATTTATGACTCTTTGCTTAGTGACCGTTTTGAGTATTGACTTCAAAACGCTTTTGTTTACGCTAGTTCAAAACGCATTCATATCAGAGGTGCGTTTTGCATAATTTTACCACCGGTTCGCCGTGCACCGAAAATGTGAGCGCGGACACTCATTTCACTTGTTTCACGTGACTTCCGCACATGCATCCAGCCTTCCGCACACGTGCTTTGCTCTCGCACATACCTTGCACACATGCGTGCAGCTTAGAAAACGTGACTAAATAGGACGGCATAGAACAGGGTGGGTGGATGGGCCCACAGGTCGTCACTACTGGTTCGTCTGAACAAGTCCGAACCGGCTGAAGATCACCACTGATTCTTATGAGCGGCAAAATGGAAAATCTTGTCTTCTTTCTATTTGGAGGGGGTCTCCAAACTTGGCCACTTTAAGACTTGAGGACTTCAACTCCCAGAATTCCTCAGCCAGGTTTCCCCTGTCCACTTGTGTCCGACTCTAGGGGGAGGGGTACTCTTATTTATTTATTTATTTATTTATTTATTTATTTATTTATTTATTTAATTTATATACCGCCCTATTCCTAAGGGACTCAGGGCGGTGAACAGCGAACGATAAAAATACATTTAATACATCCCAGTTTAAAATAAAATCAAAAAAAGCAATATAAAGGGAAAGTTAGGCCAGGCCGGCCTGCTGAAACAGGAATGTTTTGAGGGCATGGCGGAAAGTGCGCAGGTCCGGAATCTTCTGTATCTCTGAGGGGAGCTCGTTCCAAAGGGCAGGTGCCCCCACAGAAAAGGCTCTCCCCCTGGGGGCCGCCAGTCGACATTGTTTGGCTGACGGCACCTTGAGAAGCCCCTCTCTATGGAAGCGTACTGGGCGGTGAGAGGCTATTTGTGGCAGAAGGCAGTCTCGTAAGTACCCCGGTCCTAAGCCATGGAGCGCTCTAAAGGTGGTAACTAAGACCTTGAAGCGCACCCGGAAGACCACAGGGAGCCAGTGCAGCTCGCGCAGGAGGGGAGCCACATGGGAGCGCCATGCAGCTCCCATAACTACCCGCACGGCCACATTCTGGACCAGCTGGAGCCTCCGGGTGCTCCTCAAGGGGAGCCCCATGTAGAGAGCATTACAGTAGTCCAGGTGTGAAGTGACGAGGGCATGAGTGACCGTATTTAACGAGTCCCGATCCAGAAAGGGACGCAACTGGCGAATCAGGCGAACCTGATAAAAAGACCTCCCGCCCACAGCCGTCAAGTGTTCTTCTAAAGACAGCCGTGAGTCCAAGAGGACGCCTAAGTTGTGAACCCTCTCCGTGGGGGGCAATGACTCATCCCCAATAATCAGTGATGGCACCAATTGACTATATCGGAACATTTCTTAGCCGAGGGAGCCAGTATTGTCCGAAGATGTTTCTATGGTCATGTGGTGAGCATGACTATATGCCAAGATGTAAAGAATGCTGTTATCTTCCAACCGAAGTGGTACCTATTTATCTACTTGCATTTGCATGCTTTTGAACTGCTAAATGAGCAGGAGTTGAAGCAAGGAATGGGAGCTCATCCCATCACACAGTGCTTGGGTCTCAAACCTGAGCTGTCGGCTTTCCAGCTGACAAGCTGAGTGTCTATAACCACTGAGCCATCATCCCCCCACACCCCGCAAGACATTGCATGAGACCTAAACTTTAATTATGCCTACTGAGATAGTTATGCATGTCCTCTGCATATATCAGGTTCCAAAACCCAAGAAAAACACACTGAGATTCTTCTAAGCAGTCCTTTCTTGTTCCTCGACTCTAGATAGAAATCTTGCCAAACTAAAGCAGACTACTTGCACCATGAAACATATATACTCCGGGAACTAATGGGGAGGCGCTGTCTTCATCCTCTTTCTCTCACACAAACCATCTGAACGGAGTTGTGTCTTGCTCTGCTGGAATGTTCTCCTTTTTTTCTCAGGAATTCAGAAAATATTCCATTGCTACATTGCTGATTTTTACCGAAGGAATTGACTGGCTAAACCAGGGGTGTCAAACTCGCGGACTGCAGGCCGGATGCATCACAAACAGAGAGCAAACCCCACTCCCTCCAGCATTGATTATGTAACCTAGTTGGATCATGAAACGTCTGCAAGAAAATAACCAAGCTCAGAGAGCACCAAGGATCCCAACGTTCAACCATTACAAATATTATCTTCTATATTGGTAGAAGATGGCCAGTTTTACATCTGAAGCTTCCTTTCAATCAGCCACAGACAAAGGTAGAACGTATCTCGTGTTCGTGATATTTTCTGTCAGAATATTCATGACTGGGAAGACAACAAGATAACAAGGTCAGCCAATGAATAGGCATAGCAACTAAGTCAGCCAAGTAGAAGCTGAGACAGACTGGAGCCAAGGCATGTCTTAGTCTGCAGCTTCTGATTCTGTGCAGAGCATTGAAACTGAAACTATTCAGTGTGTGTGTGTGTGTGTGTGTGTGTGTGTTAAGGTCTCTCTGCTGCATTCTGTGTGTGAACACGTCTGCTGATCTGAGCTGAAGAATCAACTGTTGGTATTGTAAATATACTTTATGTGCTATTATGTATATAATAAAGTTAATGAATCCAGCTGATTTAGTTATCCGTGTGTGCTTCTGGATTTGATTTTTGCAAGAAACTCTGACATCGTCAAAGACCGGTTCGCCAAGCAAGTCTCACATCTAACCGGCTTGCTCCCGTCAAAGAAGCCCAGACCTAAATTGGTTTCCCCCCCATGCCCCCCCACACCCCAGAGACCTCTAAATTGGTGTCATGCTACACCAATTGGTTGTTCTAATGGAGAGGTCAGTGGGAGAACAGCGGTCATTTTTCATCTAGGGGAAAAAAAAAACAGAGACTAGGAGAGAATCCTTCTCGTGAGCACTTTTTAAGAAGTTGAGCAGATTTCCGTAACTCTTTCTCCCCCCTGGGTTCATTTCCAGACTTATCAGGCCTTACGGGTGATTATTGAAGTAAAGACGAACCTGGGATTAGAAATAATTTGGTCCCTGACTCGGCAGTTTCCCTCTTCTCATTTCCAAAGCATCTGTCATCGAGGCCACTGCCGATTCCCACCCTACAGCCCACCAACTCTGCTGAAGCAGCAACTCTGCATTATTGGAAGAGAAAAAAGGAACAGAAAGAGTGGTGTAGGTTTTTTTTTTTAAGAAAAAAAAAATAGGAGTATAGAAACACTGACAACGCAACTAGAGAGAGTGTTCAGAAGAGGTGATGGAAGGTTGTTCCTAATCATAAAGAATGAGAGCGGAAAGAAAAAAATAATAATGAAAGGGAGGACATAGAGCAAGCTAGCGAGATATTAAATAAGAGATGGATTGGATGGATGGATGGATGGATGGATGGATGGATGGATAAATAGATGGAAGGAAGGGAGGAAGGAAGGAAGGAAGAAGAAAGAAGGAAGAAGAAAGAAGGAAGGAGGGAGGGAAATAGGAAGGAAGAAGAAAGAAGAAAGAAAGAGGGAAGAAAGAAAGAAAAGAAAAGAAAAAGAGAAGGAAGATGGAAGGAAATAGGAAGGAAGAAGGAAGGAGGGAGGAAGGAAGGAAGGAAGGAAATAGGAAGGGAGGGGGAAGGGAGAGGGGGGAAGGAGGGGGAAGAAAGAAAGAAGGAAGGAAATAGGAAGGAAGGAGGAAGGAAGAGGGAAGAAAGGAAGAAAAGAAGAAAAAGGGAGGGAAGAAAGGAAGGAAGGAAAAGAAAGAAAGAAAGGTGAAAGAAAGAAAGAAAGAAAGAAAGAAAGAAAGAAAGAAAGAAAGAAAGAAAGAAAGAAAGAAAGAAAGAAAGATGACAAAATAAGAGTTTGAAGGGACCTTGGAGGCCTTCAGGATTAACCATTTGCTGGCTGGCTGGCTGGCTGGCTGGACGGACGGATGGAGAGAGTGATTGAGAGACAGAAAGATAGGTGTAGGTTGGTGGGTAAAAATGGTTAGGGTTGCATAGGGAGATAAGTAGGTAAATATATATACATAATTAATGTCTATATAATTTTGTCTGGTTTCATATAGACAATGCCCATAGGAATACAGTGATTTGCTTAACAACCACAGTATTCCTTTAATGGCCCTGGCATTCATTTAATGATTGTAGTGCTTGCTTAATGACTGCCACATTAAAACAAAATAAACATTTTAAAAAATAATCTGGTCATGTGGGAGTTTTTACCTCCTCTGCTCCTTCTCTACCTCCTCCTGCTCCTGCTCCTCTTCTCCTCTCCTCATCCTCCTGCTTCCCCTTCTCCTTTCTTCTTGTCCTTCTCTTCCTCCTCCTCTCCCTCCCTCCCTCTCCCTCCTCCTCTTTTTCTCTCTCTCTCTCTTTCTCCCTTTTTCTCTCTCCTCTCTCTCCATTCTCTCTCTCCTCTCTCTCCCTCTTCTCTCTATTCTTTCTCTCTTCCTCCTTTCCCTTCCTCTCTCTCTCTTTCTCTCTCTTTTCTCTTGCTTCTCTCTTTCTCTCTCCCTGCCTCCGAACTGCTCAAAATTTCCGTTACCGATTCTCCAGAACCTGTCAGAACCTGCTGGACTTCACCCCTGGGTGGACCCCCTCCCCTTTGTGGCAGCCCCTCAAACATTGAAACACTGCTATCATGTCACCCCTAGTCCTTCCTTTCTCTAGACTAGCCAAACCCAAATCCTGCAACCATTCTTCATATATTTTAGTCTCTAGACTTTTAATCATCTTAGTTGCTTCTTTTTGTACTTTGGAAAAAGTTGTACATTGGAAAAAGTACAAAAGAGGTACTTTTTCCAAAGTCTCAACATCTTTGATTAAAATCTGCTTAAGCAAGCAGACTGCCTTAGAATGAACTTGTAGACTTCCCTCAGTATGAAGGAGAAATCAAAATACATGACTAAAGTCTTTGTAATTACAATGGTAATTCTCTAAAGTTTGTCCAAAGTTTTGAGACAATCAGTATATTAGAGTTGGAAGATTTTATTTTTATTTTATTAGTCATATTTCTACGCCGCTCACTCTCCAAGGACTCTGGGCAGCTTACACCAAAGACAGTATACTAACTAGCATATTGCCCCCAACAATCTGGGTCCTCATTTTACCCACCTCGGAAGGATGGAAGGCTGAGTCAACCTTGAGCCGGTGAAATTTGATCTGCTGATCAAAACTAGCAGTCAGCTGAAGTAGCTGCAGTACTGCACTCCAACCACTGCGCCACCTCGGCTCATACTCCAAGGAAGAGACCTTGGAGGTCTTCTAGTCCAACTTTCTGCTCAAGCAGGAGATCCCATTCTGGACAAATGGCTGTCCAATCTCTTCTTAAAAACTTCTAGTTCTTGAAAACATTCCAGTGTAAATGAGATGAACATCTTGGCTTGTAATATAACAGCCCATTAAGATTTTTTTGGGAATGTGCCAGGTCATAGAGAAGGTTGAAATTCTTGACATTGACAAGATCAATATACTTGGTTGAGTGGTTAAGCAACCAGACTAGAAAGTGGGAGACTGTGAGTTCAAGTCCCGGCTCAGCCCTGAAAGCCAGCTGGGTGATTTTGGGCCAATCACCAGGAGACTGTGAGTTCTAGTCCTGCCTTAGGCGTGAAAGCCGGCTGGGTGACTTTGGGCCAATCACACATTCTGTCCAACCCACCTCGCAGAATTGTTGTGGGGAAAAATAGGAGGAGGAAGTTGTGTTAGATATGTTCATTGCCTTGAGTTATTTGCAAAAATATTAAAGGCGAGATATGAATGAATGAATTAACAAAGGACGCAGTGGCTCAGTGGCTAAGATGCTGAGTTTGTTTGTTGATCGAAAGGTTGGCAGTTCAGCGGTTCGACTCCCTAGTACCGCCTAATGGGGTGAGTTCCTGTTACTTGTCCCAGCTTCGGCCAACCTAGCAGTTTGAAAGCATGTAAAAAATGCAAGTAGAAAAATAGGGACCACCTTTGGTGGGAAGGGAACAGCGTTCTGTGCACCTTTGGCGTTGAGTCATGCTGGCCACATGACCACGGAGACGTCTTCGGACAGCGCTGGCTCTTCGGCATTGAAATGGAGATGAGCACCGCCCCCTAGAGTCATATGTGCAAAGGGAACCTTTACTTTTATGAATGAATGAATGAATAAATAGTATTATAATATAATATAATATAATATAATATAATATAATATAATATAATATAATATAATATAATATAATATGTCAGACATAGTCGAAAGCATCTCTTTGTTTCTGAAGGACAGCAGTGCAGAGCCAGTTTCAGAAAGTAGACAAAAAAGTTGAAGCGTTGCCACAGAGAAGAGGGAATCAACTTATTCTCCAAGTAGCAATGGATGGAAACTAACCAAGGAGAGAAGCAACCTGGAATGAAGGAGAAATTTCCAGACAGTGAGGACAATCAACTCATGGAACAGAAGCTGCCTTCGGAAGTTGTGGGAGCTTCATCACTGGAGGCTTTCAAGAAGAGATTGGACAGCCATTTGTCAGAAGTGGAGTAGTAGGGTCTCCTGCTTGGGAGGGATGGGGGTTGGACTAGAAGACCTCTAAGGTCCCTTCCAACTCTATTATTCTATATTCTGACCCACCAATTCTGTTATTGTCCCAGGATTAGTTACAACGATAAAGCAAAATCAAGCTGAGATTCCTTCCCAGACCTGCTCGGTGCCTTCTTCACAGGTCACTAACCTGCATTTAAAGGGCACCTCAGGTCCAAGTGCGGCTTTCCGTTCTCCCCAATTAGCTTTCATTTTGCTTCCAACCCAGCACACATGGCCAGCTTCAGAGGCTGATGGGGCTTTTCAAAACGTCTCTGTTAATCGGCTTAATGAAAGATGACAGATGATAAATTCATAAGTACATACACACTCGCTTGAGCACGTGGGAGAACGAGAGAATGAACAAGTCCCAAGTGCTTCAACCAGAAAAATAAAATCAAAATAAGACTCGTTTTCCTAGTTAGCTCTGGAAGACGGGAGGCAAAATACTGTATATCTCCTATCCTATCCTATCCTATCCTATCCTATCCTATCCTACCCAACTCTACCCAACCCTACCCAACTCCACTCCATGGGGAGAAGGAGAAGGGGAGGGATAGTACTACTACTACTACTACTACTACTACTAGTAGTAGTAGTAGTAGTAGTAACTGGGCTGAAAGAATATAGAATAGAATAGAATAGAATAGAATAGAATAGAATAGAATAGAATAGAATAGAATAGAATAGAACAACAGAGTTGGAAGGGACCTTGGAGGTCTTCTAGTCCAACCCCCTGCTTAGGCAGGAAACCCTACACCACTTCAGACAAATGGTTGTCCAATCTTTTCTTAAAAACTTCCAGTGTTGGAGCATTCACAACTTCTGGAGGGAAGTTGTTCCATTGGTTAATTGTCCTCACTGTCAGGAAATTTCTCCTTAGTTCTAAGTTGCTTCTCTCCTTGATTAGTTTCCACCCATTGTTTCTGGTCCTGCCCTCAGGTGCTTTGGAGAATAGTTTGACTCCCGCTTCTTTGGGGCAGCCCCTGAGATATCAGAACACTGCTATCATGTCTCCCCCAGTCCTTGATTTCATTAAACTAGACATACCGGTTTCCTGCAACCTTTCTTCATATGTTTTTCATATGAAAGCTTACTTACTGTTGGATTTAATATAATAATAACAATAGCAATAGTACTTAGACTTATGTACCGCTTCACAGTGCTTTACCATGATATTTAACGTGCAGTCACATCAGAAGAAGCTGCTTGGGTCTCAATGGATGGAGAAGACTTCTCTTCTAAAGATCACAGAACCATCCTGACTTTGATCCAAGCAACTCAGTGATCATTTTCAGAGAGACGTTGATGTCCTCCAGATTAGAGAATGGGGTGGTAGGAATGCTGTTGTTGGACAACACAACATTTAGATTAAATTAACAGAGTTGGAAGAGATCTTGTAGGTTATTTAGTCCAGGGGTCAGCAACCTGCAGCTCTGGAGCCACATGTGGCTCTTTCATCCCTCTGCTGTGGCTCCCTGTCGCCAGTTGGCTCCACAATTGATAGGGCTTTCAGTTAGGACAGGTAGAGAAAAAAGGACGCCACGCTAGGGGGAGACTCTATGGTGGGGGAACTTGGCTTCCGGTCAGCAGAGGAAAAAGGACGCCGTGCTAGGAGGAAACTCTATGGTGGGGGAACCGGACTTCCGGTCGGCTCCAGAATTGGGTTGTAATTCTGGCCAATCTAGCTGAAGGCCAAACATGATTAAGGAGCTGCTTCTGACACACCCTTCCTCTCTGATACATTTCAAGTCCAGATAGTCGCCGACAACCATTGAGCCACAAATGTTTGTTGCTAAGTGAGATACTTGTTAAGTTTATGACCAATTGATGACCTTTCGTGTCACCATTAAGTCAATTGCTGCAGGTATGATGTTAGTAAGATGGCTATTCAGTGAACCTGAATATGTCCCCCCATTGACTTTGATTGTCAGAAAGTCACAAAAGGGGGTCACATGGCCCCCGGGACAATGACACCATCATAAAGTTGAGTCGGTTGCCAAGCGTCTGATATTTGGATCACGTGACCCTAGGAATACTGCAACGGTTGTGTGTGATCTTGATTGAATCCCTCTCTCAATGCAATTTAGGATTGCGTTGGCTTGATGAAGCTCCCACAGCTTCGAAAGGCAACTTTTGTTCCACTGGTTGATGGTTCTCACTGTCAGAAAATTCCTCCTTATTTCTTGGTTGAACCTCTCCTTGATCAGTTTCCATCCATTATTCCTTGTCTGGACTTCAGGTCCCTAGGTTGTTCCCCTCCTCTCTGTGGCAGCCCCTCAAATATTGGAAGACTGCTAACATGTCACCCCTGGTCCTTCTCTTCACTAGACTAGCCAGGCCCAGTTCCTGCAACCGTTCGTTATATACTTTAGCCTTCAGTCCCCTCATCATCCTGGTTGTTCTTCTCTGCACTCCTTCTAGAGTCCCAACATCTTTTTTAATAGTGTGGTGACCAAAACTGGATGCAGTATTCTAGGTGTGGTCTTACTAAGGCTTTATAGAGTGGTATTAGTACTTCCATTGATCTTGATTGTTTCCCTCTGTTAATGCAATTTAGGATTGCATTGGCTTTTTTGGCTGCCGCCACACACGGTTGGCTCATATTTAAGTGATTGTCCACTAGGACTCCAAGATCCCTCTCACAGTTACTGCTAGTAAGTCTGGTTTCACCCTGTCTATGTGTATAATTTTGGTTTTTGTTGATAGTTTTGATCTAGAGGAGGAGTAGTTACCATCAGAGGCGTTATTCAGCCGGTTTGGACTGGTTCAGGCAAACCTGTAGCGCCGACGATCAGCTGGCCTTACCCACCCGCCCCCGCTCTATCTTGTCTTTCATTTCCTGCTTTCTAGCTCATCTCAATCATGTGGCACAGCTGATTCCCCCCCCCCCCCTTTGCTGCTCTACTTACTGTTGCTGACTTGGAAGCTAAGCAGCTGAGCTTCTAAATGCTCCATTTTTAGTGCTATGTGCAAGCGTCTTAGGCATGCAAGTTGTGAAGCATGTGCTTACCGAACCTGTTGTTAAACAGGCAGCATCTCACCACTGGTTACTACTACCCTATTAAGTTACCAGTTCGGTTTTGCTCTAAACAAATTACAGGACGTTCTCCATCTCTGGAATTTCAGCTTTAGAAAAGTTCTCTTGATCATTAATGAATTAAGCCCCTACCTTCTACAAAACCAGGCATTTTTTTTCCCCCTTTGAACTTCCCAAGTGTTTTAATTTCCTTATTTGGGATTGGCACCTCTGCAAATATAAGGAGACAAATACAATCCCTCCCTCCCACCGGCTTTGTTTAGCCAACTATGGTTCTTTAATGGTTTTCTCTGATAGCCTGGTAATGGACCCAGCTGGATGGAGATCCATCTGCTGAAGGTTCTCTTGAGGAACATCTGTAAAGTCTGCAACAACTTTCTCCAGCTAACGCCTTCCAGATGGGTTAAGGCCATTCCGTACAGAATTAATGGGCCAGCATGGATGTCAGTGTTGCAAGTGATGCACCCATAGAAGCAGAAGTGAGGCCATCTTGGAAGCTTCAAGGGTGCCAATGGGTGGAAATTCAAAGACTTGCTGTCTCATCATACGTAGAGAGGATTTGGTTTGGCTGACTCACTTATCAATGCAGGGAGGTAAATAATTAGAATAACAGAGTTGATAGGGACCTTGGAGGTCTTCTAAGTCCAACTTCCTGCTCAAGTAGAAAACCTCATGCTATTTCAGACAAATGGTTGTCCCATCTCTGCTTGAAAACCTCCAGTGATGGAGGATCCACAACTTCTGAAGGCAAGCTATTCCACTGCTAAATTGTTTTCACTGTCAGAAAATGTATCTTTGGTGTTAGGTTGCTTCTCTCCTTCATTAATTTCCATTCATTGTTTCTTGTCCTGCCCTCAGGTGCTTTGAAGAATAGTTTGACTCCCTCTTCTTTGGGGCAGGCCCTGAGATATTGAAACACTGCTATCATGTCTCCCCTAGTCCTTCTTTTTATTAAACTAGACAAATCCAATTCTTGCAACTGTTCTTCATATGTTTTATCCTCCAGTCCCCTAATCCTCTTTGTTGCTCTTCTCTGCTCCATTTCTAGAGTCTCCACATCTTTTTTACATCGTGGCGACCAAAACCGGATGCTCTATTCCAAGTGTGGCCTTACCAAAGCATTATAAAGTGATATTAACATTTCACGTGACTTTGATTCTATCCCTCCGTTGATGCAGCCCAGAACTGTGTTGGCTTTTTTGGCAACTGCTGCACACGGCTGGCTCCTATTTAGGTGATTGTCCACTAGGACAGCAAGATCCTTCTCACAGTTACTACTATTGAGCAAGGTACCACCTATGCTGTACCTGTGCATTTGGTTTTCCTCGCCTAAATGTAGAACCTTACTTTTTTTCACCACTGAATTTCATTTTGTTAGAAATAGGCCCTGTGTTCAAGTCATTCTTGATTCTGGAAGTTGACCTTCCTTGGACATTTCACTGCAGGAGAAATTCTGGATATCAGCAATTCTAGAGATGCAGGCCTGGGTGTCACAGGAATAGAACCAGTGGAGCTATTTCCTAAAACTCAGGCACACTAACGGCTGAATTCTGAACGATGCCCCTTGCAGCAAGGAATTTCTGTCAGAACAGATCTTATTAGGCCTGCCAACTCAGTGAGATGGCAATTCACGTCTACTTTTTTAATCTCTCTTTCTCTCTCTCTCTCTTTACCTCAGAGAAATCTCTAATGTTAGCATTTTAAATATGCTGGACTGGGGGAGAGGAAAAGATAATAACCTCTGTGATGTGGGGAGGGACGGATAATTAAATAGAAAAAAGGAATTTTGTGAATAATAATATTTGGTATAAGATCAGTGGTGGCGAACCTTTTTGGGACTAAGTGCCCAAACTGGAATGTGCATGTATGTGTGCGCGCCGGATAGGGCCGGATTTTCCTATAGGCTAACTAGGCTTCAGCCTAGGGCCTCAAGATCAAGAGGGGCCTACATTCAAATTGTTAGCAAAATTAAAATTACACTTTCACTATAGGTGAAAGGGCCTCATAAATGGAATAGCCTAGGGCCTCTTTTCATCTAAATCCGGCCCTGGCGCCGGAGCACCGAAAACCCAAAAACCAGCTGGCCGGCACATACATGCCTGTTTTTTGACCATTTTCAGGCCGTTTTTCAGGCCAGTTTTTTTGGCTGTTTTCAAGCCATTTTCCAGGCCACTTTCAGGCTGTTTTTAACCATTTTCAGGCCATTTTTCAGGCCAGTTTTTTTGGCTGTTTTCAGGCCATTTTCCAGGCCACTTTCAGGCTGTTTTTAACCATTTTCAGGCCATTTTTCAGGCTATTTTTTAACCATTTTCAGGCCAATTTTTTTGGCTGTTTTCAGGCCATTTTCTGGGCCACTTTCAGGCTGTTTTTAACCATTTTCAGGCTATTTTTTCAGGCTGTTTTTCAGGCCAGTTTTTTTGGCTGTTTTCAGGCCATTTTCCGGGCCATTTCCAGGCTGTTTTTAACCATTTTCAGGCCATTTTTCAGGCTATTTTTCAGGCTGTTTTTCAGGCCAGTTTTTTTGGCTGTTTTCAGGCCATTTCCCGGGCCATTTTCAGGCTGTTTTTTAACCATTTTCAGGCCATTTTTGGGCTGTTTGGGGGGCTGTTTTCAGGCCATTTTTCGGCCCAGAAAATGCCCTGGAAAATGCTTGAGAAAAGGCCTGGTTTTTGGCCATTTTCAGACCGTTTTCTGGTGCTCCAGTGCCTGCAAAGACCAGCTGGCGGGCGCACATGTGCACACCGGAAACCAAAAGAGCAGCTGGAAATGGCGCATGTGCCCACAGAGAGGGCTCTGTGTGCCACCCCTGGCACGCATGCCATAGGTTTGCCATAACGGGTATCGATAGTCCTTGATTCACAACAGTGACCGAAGTTACAACGGCACTGGAAAAAGTGAGTTACGACCATTTTCACACTTATGACCATTGCAGCATCCCTATGGTCACGTAATCAAAAGCCAGACGCTTGGCAACTGACTCATATTTATGACGGTTGCAATGCCTGGAGTCATGTGATCCCTTTTTGCGACCTTCTGACAAACTAAGTCCCTTTCTCCTTCTTTGCAAGAAGCCAGGCTGACATCTCTCTGGAGATATTCTCTGGAGTATTGGGACTCCCCCCCCAAAAAAAATCCCCCCTTCCACTGCAGATCTAGCCACTTGATGAATGGGGATGTTAATCCACCCCCAATTCTGAAACTTCCTGGTCCTCTCCCCCTCCTCCTTTCCAGCAGCTAACTCAGCAAGTTTTCCTTCTATAAAACATAGCAAGCAAGCTGCAAGAGTGGAATAGATTTATGGGCAGGCCTTAAATGACAGAGGGGGATGTTTTGATTCTCTTCTCAGCTCAGCCCCCCCACCCTTCCCCTCCAGTTTTCAGCTTTTATAAATAACATTTCACAGAATTGCTTCTCTTCTCTTCTGGTTTCCTTCGTCCGGACTCGGAGGTGGCAAGCCTATGTATTTGTTATTTTCCCCTCCTGCGACATTTAGACCTTATCTTTCTTTCCTGGGCCATGCACCGTGAAATAAAGTTGGCCAAATCGCAGTTTTATAGGGATGGGAAAATCTCCTCCTTTCCCATTCCCCTACCTCCACCAGTGTGGGAAAAGCAGAAACCTTTATTTATTTATTTATTTATTTATTTATTGGTTCGATTTATATGCTGCCCTTCTCCGGAGACTCAGTGTGGCTTACAATGCGTTAAGCAACAGCCTCCATACTTTTGTATATACCTGCTTAGTAGGGCTTTCGCCTCCCCCCCTCAAAGCGGTGTTCTTTTTTATACAAAGTCAGTTTATTGCCCCTGCAATCCAGGTCCTCATTTTACCTACCTCAGAAGGATGGAAGGCTGAGTCAACCATGAGCCTGGTGAGATTTGAACTTGCAGTAAATGCAGGCAGCTGGTGCTATTTAACAGCACTTTAGTCTGCTGCGCCACCAAGGCTCTGGTACCTATGGTATCTATCTACTCGCATAGATCATGCTTTCAAACTGTTAGATCATGGGTGTCAAATACAAGGCCCATGGGGCCGTCCTGAAAAATGTAAGGGCCCGGCCGACATTGCTTCAGCCCAGGCTCCCCGAAGCGGCTTCGGCCCAGTCTACCCAATGCAAAGAGGAAACTTGCCAGCAGTTTAGGGAGTGGTGTCAAGCTGGCCACACCATCCAGTCAGCCACGCCCAGTGAACAGTGTTAAGATGGTCACACCCACCCAGTTGGCCACACCCATCCAGTTGGCCATGCCCGGCCGGTCCTCAACCACAGCCCTGATGTGGCCCTCAATGAAATTGAGTTTGATACCCCTATGTTAGATGGACCGAAGCTGAGGCAAGTGATGGGAGCTCACCCTATCACACAATGCTAGGACTCGAACTGCCAGAGCTGAGACTATGTCCAGCATCATTAAGCCATTGAGCCACTGTGTCTCAAAGAAATGAAGTGCGCCCAGCCATTCGAGAAGTGACGGGAAAGACACAGACTAGGAAGCAACACGCACTAAGTGCAGCCAAGGCAGTTCATCGGCATAGGTTTGGCCCACCAAGGAGTTAAGTGACAAAGTCTACAGGCCCTCCGATGAATCCATAATTGATTCGGTAACAAATCACTAATCTCGCTGTCATCCTGGTGAATAAGATAATAAATGTGCCTTGTCCAGGGAATGCAAAGTTGTTTGAATTGGGCTGAAATTATTAATAAAGGCCCAACTTTTTCCCCGGCTCTTATCTCCCCTGCTCCTCGATTCCAGCTAGTTTAGCATTTCTTTTTAATCTCTCTCGCTTGTCACATTAGACAGCTGAGAGTAAAGAGAGGGGTCTCTCTGTGTGTGTATGTGTGCAAATTGCCATAGAAGCATGACGACAGGGTTTTTTTGGGGGGGGTGGGGGTGGGAGAAGAGTGGAGTTGCGAAAGCCAAAGGGAGCTTTCATCTCTTTTCCCCTTTTATTTGGGGTGGGGGGTGTAGGAGGCACATAAAAAAAGATAACCAAAGCAGAACAAAATACCTTGCAAATTTGAGGTTGGGGGGGGGGAGAGAATTTATTTTGATCTGCCAGATTTAGTATATTCACAAACTTGCTTTGGACTTCCCTTCTCTCATACTTTTTTTCTGTTATAAAAGAGCACAGTGTTCTTCCTTTTCCTTTTCCTTTCTTTTTTCTTCCTCCTACTCCTCTTCCCTCTTCATTTTTCTCGCCTTTCCCCCTTTCTTCCTCTTCTCCTCCTGCTCCTTCTCCTTTTTCTCCTCCTCCTCTTCTTCTTGTACCTTGTCCTTTTCCCTTTTCTCCCCATATTCCTCCTTTACTACTTCTCCTTTTTCTTCCTCTTCTTCTTCCTTCTCCTTTCCCTTCCCCTTCTCTTCCTTCTTCCCTCCATTTTCTCTCCCTTCTCTTCTTCTCTCCCTCCCATTCTCCTTCTTCTCATCCTTCTCCTTCTCCCTCCCATCATTTCCTTCTCCTTCTTTTCTCCTTCCCATCCTCCTCCTCCTCCTTCTCCTTCTCCTTCCCATCCTCATTTCCTCCTCCTCCTCTTTCTCCTTCTCCTTCCCATCATTTCCTTCTCCTTCTTTTCTCCTTCCCATCCTCCTCCTTCTCCTTCTCCCTCCCATCCTCATTTCCTCCTTCTCCTCTTTCTCCTTCTCCCATCATTTCCTTCTCCTTCTTTTCTCCTTCCCATCCTCCTCCTCCTCCTTCTCCTTCTCCTTCCCATCCTCATTTCCTCCTCCTCCTCTTTCTCCTTCTCCTTCCCATCATTTCCTTCTCCTTCTTTTCTCCTTCCCATCCTCCTCCTCCTCCTTCTCCTTCTCCCTCCCATCCTCATTTCCTCCTCCTCCTCTTTCTCCTTCTCCCATCATTTCCTTCTCCTTCTTTTCTCCTTCCCATCCTCCTCCTCCTCCTTCTCCTTCTCCTTCCCATCCTCATTTCCTCTTCCTCCTCTTTCTCCTTCTCCCTCCCATCATTTCCTTCTCCTTCTTTTCTCCTTCCCATCCTCCTCCTCCTCCTTCTCCTTCTCCCTCCCACCCTCATTTCCTCCTCCTCCTCTTTCTCCTTCTCCCATCATTTCCTTCTCCTTCTTTTCTCCTTCCCATCCTCCTCCTCCTCTTTCTCCTTCTCCCTCCCATCATTTCCTTCTCCTTCTTTTCTCCTTCCCATCCTCCTCCTCCTCCTTCTCCCTCCCATCCTCATTTCCTCCTTCTCCTCTTTCTCCTTCTCCCATCATTTCCTTCTCCTTCTTTTCTCCTTCCCATCCTCCTCCTCCTCCTTCTCCTTCTCCTTCCCATCCTCATTTCCTCTTCCTCCTCTTTCTCCTTCTCCCTCCCATCATTTCCTTCTCCTTCTTTTCTCCTTCCCATCCTCCTCCTCCTCCTTCTCCTTCTCCCTCCCACCCTCATTTCCTCCTCCTCCTCTTTCTCCTTCTCCCATCATTTCCTTCTCCTTCTTTTCTCCTTCCCATCCTCCTCCTCCTCTTTCTCCTTCTCCCTCCCATCATTTCCTTCTCCTTCTTTTCTCCTTCCCATCCTCCTCCTCCTCCTTCTCCCTCCCATCCTCATTTCCTCCTTCTCCTCTTTCTCCTTCTCCCATCATTTCCTTCTCCTTCTTTTCTCCTTCCCATCCTCCTTCTCCTTCTCATCCTTCTCCCTCCCTCCTCATTTCCTCCTCCTCCTCCTCCTATTTCTCCTTCTCCTTCTCCCTCCCATCATTTCCTTCTCCTTCTTTTCTCCTTCCCATCCTCCTCCTCCTTTTCCCTCCCATCCTCATTTCCTCCTCCTCCTCTTTCTCCTTCTCCCATCATTTCCTTCTCCTTCTTTTCTCCTTCCCATCCTCCTTCTCCTTCTCATCCTTCTCCCTCCCTCCTCATTTCCTCCTCCTCCTCCTCCTCCTCCTTCTCCTTCTCCCTCCCATCATTTCCTTCTTCTTCTTTTCTCCTTTCCATCCTCCTCCTCCTGCTGCTGCTGCTTGTCCACAGGGGGAAGGTTAAAAATTACAAAATTGTTGACCTGAATAGTGTAGAGGAATGTATGAACTGCTACATTCTGAAGACACTCAACTAGGGCAGCAGCACCTACCTCTGTTTCATTTTTAAATGTTCAGTTGATTGAGTTTCGTGTTTAATGAATAAAAGAGATCATCATCAACATCATCATCATCATCATCATCATCCACTGGTCATTATGTAAACAATACAACTTTCCTGTATCCAAAAAGTCATGGGAACATAAAAGTGAAAAAAGTTATAGAAAATGAGAAGGTGAAGATCTTGTGGGACTTTCGAATACAGATGGCTCGTCACTTGGAACACAACACGCCAGATATCACAGTTGTCAAAAACCGAAACATACAATTTATTGACATCGTGGTACCAGGAGATGCCAGAGTCGAAGAAAAAGAACTAGAAAAAAATGATGAAATATCGCAACTTGGCCATTGAAACTAAACGGTTATGGATGAAACATGTAACAGTGATACCCATTGTCATCGGGACACTTGGTACCATGTCCAAGAATTTTACAAAACATATTAAGAAATTGCAGCTTCCTACAATAACACCAGCAGAACTGCAAAAAACTATGCTACTCGGAACATCGTACATCTTAAGAAGGTACTTGGTTGATGCCTAGGACGCTGGCAGCAACCAGTATCAACTATTAGCACCAGTCAATGGTATTTGTGATGTATTTTGGAATGTTCAGTTGACTGAGTTTCATGTTTAATGAATAAAAGAGATAATAATAATAATAATAATAACAACAACAACAGCAAAAATTCATAGATTGGAAGCCCCTACTATTCTAATAGTCTCTCATCCAATTAAACTGTTAGATTCATCAAGGCATTGATTTATTAGCAAAAGAGGTCATACCTCTCTTTTATCACAGATAGTCCTCGATTTACAAAATTTCATTTAGTGACCGTTCAAAGTTACAACCGCACTGAAAAAAAGATCTGATGACCGTTTTTCACATGTATGACCTTTGCAGCACCCCCGTGGATGCACGTGATCAAAATTCAAATGCTTGGAAACCGACTCACATTTATGACGGTTGAAATGTCCCGGGGTTCTGTGATCCCTTTTTCTAACCTTCTGACCATCAAAGTTGATGGAGAAGCCGGATTCACTTAATGACCGTGTGACCAACTTAACAACTGCAGTGATTTGTTTAACAACCGTGGCAAGAAAGCCAAACTCGCTTAACAAATGTCTCCCTTAGCAAGTGAAATTTTGGGCTCAATTGTGGTCATATGCAGAAGCGGGTTTCACGTAATTTTACCACCGGTTCGCCGCACATCAAAAATATGAGAGTGCGTGCCTTCCGTGCATACACTTTGCTCGCACGCATGCATGTGGCTTAGAAAACGTGGCTAAAATAGGATGGAATAGTGCTGGGGCGGTTTGCATGAACTGGTCCGAACCGGTTGAATACCTCCACTGGTCATATGCCAAGGACTGCCCGTCTACATACTCTCGGAAGTCGCTTCACATTCACTAAAAAGCACCCCAGAAATGGAACAATAAATCAATAGCCCCGGGAAAAATAAAAAGAGCAATAGAAGCAAAATGAAAATAGAGAAGCTGCATCAACAAGAAACAAGTTAAAAATAATCCAACTGATATTTTAAAAGGTCTGGGAATACGGAGAGAGACATCAAGGTAGAGCCTGGTTAATCTCCCTGGAGATATTTTTTCAATAAAGGCGGTATCATAAATAAGGTCACGCTTGTTAGTCAGGCTTCCTGTAAGATGAAGTTGGTACAAGCAGCTTTAATTAGAGGCAGGGAAAACTCCTTTTTTTGTTTCCAAAATTCTTCGTCAAATCTGTCGGTAGAGAATCAGGATAGACCAAGGGAGAGAATCAAGATCACGTGAAGGGTTAATACCATTTTATAATAGCGTGGTGAGACCACACTTGGAATATTGCATCCAGTTTTGGTGGCCACGATGTAAAAAAAAGATGTGGAGACTCTAGAAAGAGTGCAGAGAAGAGCAACAAAGAGAATTTAGGGGACCGGAGTCTGAAACCTATGAAGAATCCCTTCTGCTTTGGATTCTGTTTAAAACTTGAAACTTGGTTTAATGCCGGTAACTGCGAGAGGGATCTTGGAGTCCAAGTGGACAATCACTTAAATATGAGCCAGCATATTTATATGCAGCAGCCAAAAAGCCCAATGCAATCCTAGGTTGCATTAACAGAGGAATAAAATCCAGGTCATGTGAAGTATTAGTACCACTTTATTATGCCTTGGTAAGCCCCCCCCCCCCCCCCCCCCCCCCCCCCCCGGAATATTGCATTCAGTTTTGGTCGCCACGATGTAAAAAAAAAGATGTGGAGACTCTAGAAAGAGTGCAGAGAAGAGCAACAAAGAGGATTAGGGGACTGGTGGCTAAAATATATGAAGAACGGTTGCAGGAACTGGGTATGTCTAGTCTTATGAAGAGAAGGACTAGGGGAGACATGATAGCATCTTCCAATATCTCAGGGGTTGCCATAAAGAAGAGGGAGTCAAGCTATTCTCCAAAGCACCTGAGGGCAGGACAAGAAGCAATGGGTGGAAACTCATCAAGGAGAGAAGCAACCTAGAACTAAGGAAAAATTTCCTAATGGTGAGAACAATTAATCAGTAGAATGGCTTGCCCTCAGAAGTTGTGCCTGCGCCTTTCCCTCCCTCCCTTCCCTCTCTTTATCTTCCCCCTTCCTTCCCTCTTCCTTCCTTTCTTCTTCCTTCCCCCTCCTTCCCCTCCTTCCCTCCCTCCCGTCTCCTTCTTTTTCCTCCCTCCCTTCCTTCTCCTTCCTGTTCCTCCCTTCTCCCTTCCTTCCTCTCTTCTTCCTTCCCCCTTCTTTTCCTCCCTCCCTCCCTCTCTCCCTTCTTCTTCCTGTTCCTCCCTTCTCCCTTCCTTCCTCTCTTCTTCCTTCCCCCTCCTTTTCCTCCCTCCCTCCCTTTCTTCTCCTTCCTGTTCCTCCCTTCTCCCTTCCTTCCTCTCTTCTTCCTTCCCCCTTCTTTTCCTCCCTCCCTCCCTCTCTCCCTTCTTCTTCCTGTTCCTCCCTTCTCCCTTCCTTCCTCTCTTCTTCCTTCCCCCTCCTTTTCCTCCCTCCCTCCCTTCCTTCTCCTTCCTGTTCCTCCCTTCTCCCTTCCTTCCTCTCTTCTTCCTTCCCCCTTCTTTTCCTCCCTCCCTTCCTCTCTCCCTTCTTCTTCCTGTTCCTCCCTTCTCCCTTCCTTCCTCTCTTCTTCCTTCCCCCTCCTTTTCCTCCCTCCCTCCCTCTCTCCCTTCTTCTTCCTGTTCCTCCCTTCTCCCTTCCTTCCTCTCTTCTTCCTTCCCCCTCCTTTTCCTCCCTCCCTCCCTCCCTCCCTCCTTTCTCCTTCCTTTTCCTCCCTTCTCCCTTCCTTCCTCTCTTCCCCCTCCTTTTCTTCCCTCCCTCCCTCCTTCCAATGGTTCGATGTTTTTTTTCCCCTGGGAATCAAAATACACCTCTTCATTTCACCCGCTGCAATTGAAACAATTTTGCCCACAAGCAATTCCAAAAACAGGGGAAGCTTTGCAGGCCATTTAAGGGGGGTGGGTGGGTGGGCAGCACTCCGGCTCCTATCTAGAAGTGCAGAATAATTGCTTTTGGTCTGAGTGTATGATTGCAAGGGATTTAAATTTCTTAAGAAAAGTCCCCCCATTTCTTAATAAAATGCAATGGGACGAAAATGCTAGACTTTTACCATGCAGGCTAAACATTTTGAGATTGGATCCTGTTTTATTTTCTGGCATAGAGACCCAATTGAGGCCTTTTATCAATTTTTCAGAACAAAAGAGACAAACACCGTCCCCCTCGCCTCCAAATTCATTTATCTAATGCTATTATTATTATTATTATTATTATTATTATTATTATTACTACTACTACTACTACTACTACTACTACTACTATACACAAACTTGACAGTATACACAGCAAACAAGAATCATGCTGGATTTCGTATCTCAAATCACTAGTCGAACACATTATTATTATTATTATTATTATTATTATTATTATTATTATTTAATCTTTAGTGAGATTCACAGCCTTTGAGGCTGGTTAATAGCTCAGCAGCTCGAGTCCTAACCAAGGACCTAGGAACTGTTAAGGTATTGTCGGAGGATGTCAGCTGTTCCGAGTAAGGTGGTTTTTTGGTTGTTGTTGTTGTTGTTGTTGTTGTTATTATTATTATTATTATTATTATTATTATTATTATTATTTTCACTGCAAACGGGAGCAAACATTGCATTTGGTTTGTTTTTAGGATAACAACCAACCAGCATATATGCAAGAGCCCTGATAAATGATGTGGAAAGAATGTCGATTTAAAAAAAAAAAGAAATCCACGTCAGAGAAGAAGCCAAGGATGATTCATCCATCAGGAAATGGTCACCTCAAAGAGGTGGAAATCTATGAATCGGACATGGGACATTTTGGCTGGAAGCAACCCAAAGAAGAAAAATTGAGAGAACAGCCCCACAGAGTGTTTCAATTGAGACAATGGGATTATTAAACAGATTAAACGGAGTTGGAAGGGACCTTGTAGGTCATTTAGCCCATGCAGGAGACCCTACACCATTTCATACAGATGACAGTCTGGTCTCTTCTTGAAAGCCTCCACTGATGAAGCTCCCACAACTACTGAAGGCAACTTCTGTTCCATTGGTTGATTATTCTCCTTATTTCCAGGTTGAATCTCTCCTTGATCAGTTTCCATCCATTATTTCTTGCCTGGCTTTCCGGTGCTTTGGAAAATAGCTTGACCCCCTCCTCTCTGTGGCAGCCCCTCAAATATTGGAAGACTGCTATCATAGTCCTTCTCTTCACTAGACTGGCCATGTCCAGTTCCTGCAAACATTCATCATATGTTTTAGCCTCCAGTCCCCTCATCAACTTGGTTGCTCTTCTCTGCACTCTTTCTAGAGTCTCAACAACTTTTTTATAGTGTGGTGACCAAAACTGGGTGCAGTACTCTAGTTGTGGTCTTACTAAGGCTTTATAGAGTGGTATGAGTACCTCACTTGATCTTGATTGTATCTTTCTGTTAATGTAATTTAGGAATTGGATTGGGGGGGAGAAAGAATTTTTTTAAAATGTTTTTCATTAGTAATTCAAAATTAAAATTAAAAATCAATTTTGAAGAATTGAGTCCAGGTGAGATGGTCACTGTGTCAGCCCTGCCTAAATCAGGCCTGCTGTTGTCGGGGAGCAAAGGGGAGGAACAGATAGTTTTGGGTTCTGCTTAAAACCTAAAACTTGGCTTAATGCCAGTAACTGTGAGAGGGATCAAGGAGTCCTTGTGGACAATCAGTTAAATATGAACCAACAGGCTGGCCTGGCCTAACCTCCCTTTTTAATTGTAAATTTTAAATTTGTCTAAAACTTTAGGGGTGTTTTAATCTGTTCTGGGCCAAATTTATTTAATTAGATTTTATACTGTTTTTAAATTTTGTAATCTGTGTGTTTTATCTCTTGGCTGTTCACCGCCCTGAGTCCTTCGGGAGTAGGGTGGTATATAAATATAAATATAAATATAAATATAATAATAATAATAATAATAATAATAATAATAATAATAATAATAATAATAATAATAATAAAATAAAAAACTGTGTGTGGCAGCAGCAAAGAAGGCCAATGCAATCCCAGCCTGCATTAACAGAGGGATAGAATCAAGATCACGTGAAGGGTTAATACCACTTTATAATGCCTTGGTAAGGCCACACTTGGAATCCTGCATCCAGTTTTGGTCACCATGATATAAAAAAGATGTTGAGACTCTAGAAAGAGTGCAGAGAAGAGCAACAAAGAGGATTGGGGAGCTGGAGAGTAAGACATATGGTTGGAGGAATTGGGTATGTCTAGTCTAATGAAAAGAAGGACTTGGGGTGACTTGATAGCAGTCTTCCAATATTTAGGGGGCTGCCCCAAAGAAGGGGGGGGTCAACCTGTTGTGGCTCCATCCTCCGAGCCTATCTTATCGGAGGAAGAAGGCTCCAAACATGAAGGAGAGGAGATGGCCAGGCCTCCCTCTCCAGGACCCTCCTCTCTGGCAATGCCTCCGGATGACACCGAAGGCCAAACGATAGGCTCAGAGCCAAGCATGTCCCCGCAGCCACAGGTGGACAGCGACGAGGAAAATAAGTGCTGGCTGGACCCTCACCAGAGGTGCAGGGAGAAGCGTGCGCAGCAGAGGGGAAGGCGTGCCAGAGATTAGCTGAGTCACTGGACCACACCCCACAGGGTATAAAAGGGAGTGTGGTGGCCATTCCGACTTTGTGACGGACAAAGCTAATCTCTGGCGAAGCACTTTGCACCTTCGGACACAACGCCTATTTTGCTGTGGATTTAATTACGAACTGTGCGTATTTTTGTCTGTGTTATCGGAGTAAAAGCTCTTGGCAGGCAGCCACGGAGTTGCTGCCAAGTTCCTTATTACTGATGTTGTGTGTTTGAAAAGTTTATTTAACCCTCGGCTGGCTGGTTGGGTGTGTGCTTGGTACAGGGATAGAACACAACCTATTTTCCAAAGCATCAGAAGGCAAGACAAGAAACAACGGATGGAAACTAACCAAGGAGAGAAGCAACATATATCTAAGGTGAAATTTTCTAATGGTGAAAACTATTCATCACTCCAGCCTTTAGGAAAAGACTGGACAGCCACTTATCTGGAATGGTATGGGGTCTCTTGCTTGCACAGGGGGTTGGACTAGAAGACCTCCAAGGTCCCTTCCAACTCTGTTATTGCTTTTTATTGTTATTATTATTTTTGTTGGATGATGGACATGTGTTTACCCCAAGCCCATTTAATCTCAGGCTGATTGACCACTGAGAGCACCAAGGACCTCACAGAAAGCCGTACTTCAGCAAATTCGCCACTCAATCTCTCTTTCCCTCCTCACCTCCACAAAATCTGCCCATTTGCTTTGCATCCGATGCCGCTTTAATTTAATTTGTAATAATGTTTTTTTTCCCCTTCCCCCCACTTCTGGCCAAGTTTATATGCTCAGCTGAGTTCTTTGATTGGGCTTTGTGCCCGCTGGAATGGATTTTAATGCATATTTTTATATCTATATTATCAGCGTTATGCATTGGTGTGCTTTTCTCGCTCATCTTTTTAATGTGCCTAGCTCCGACAATTGTTCTGATATTTTGATGACTGGCTGTTATGTTGTCTTGAAAGCCATTATGGCCGAATACCTTCGCATTTGAAACGACCGAGCGAACCTGCATACATGCGCAAACTTTGGTCTAAGAGATTGCCACAAAGACGGGAGTCGGAATGAATTTTGCAAAAGAGTTTGCAAAAAGAAAGAAAGAAACAAACAAACAAAAAAGAGCTGCACATTGTACTCCGACATCATCTTAGGTAAAGGAGTTTTTCCCCAAGGTGCTTTTTCAAGAGGCATCTGGGCTTTCTGGTTTTTCTCTGAAGGGGTTTCACTTCTCATCCAAGAAGCTTCATCTGTTCTGAAAGAAGGGAAGTTCTTCATTCAGAAGCAAAATGTCTTCAAAGAAAAAAAAAACCAGAAAGTCCAGTTGCCTCTTGAAAAAACACCTTTGGGACAACCATGACCTGGATGAATGAGACTCTCCCTAGACATCTAAGGGGTTTCCACAAAGGAGAGGGGATCAACCTATTCTCCAAAGCACCTAACGGCAGGACAAGAAACAATGGATGGAAACTAACCATGGAGAGAAGCAACTTGGAACTAAGGAGAAACTTCCTGATAGTGAGAACAATCAACCAGTGAAACGACTTGCCTCCAGAAGCTGTAAATGTTCCAACACTGGAGATTTTTGAGAAGAGATTGGACAATGACCTGTCTGAAATGTATATCAAAAAGGTCAGCAAAAAAGCACAACAAAGAATGTTCTTTCTGTGCCAACTCAGAAAACTCAAACTGCTCAAGGAGCTGCTGATCCAATTCAACAGAGGGATTATGGAGTCTGTCATCTGCACCTCCATAACTGTCCGGTTTGGCTCTGCAACCCAACAAGACGGACACAGACTTCAGAGGATAATTAGAACTGCAGAGAAAACAATTGCTACCAACATGTCTTCCATTGAGGATGTTAGGATATGGTGTAAATCTTAACAAGTTGTCCAGGTAATATATATGTTCTATAACTTTAAATGTATTCTGTAACTTTAAATGACTTTAAATTGACTAAAAGACTATGCAATTGTTTTTCACTACAAAGTAAAAGCTTTGTTAAACCAGTTTGTATGTATTGTATTCATTGCTCTCAGTACCGTTTCTCTGTGCACTTACTCTGCTGGTTGGTAACACAATACCCTTAACAGAGGATCTGTGTACTGCACAAGTCAAAAAGAGGGCTGTGAAAATATTGACAGACCCCTCGCATCCTGGACATAAACTGTTTCAACTCCTACCCTCAAAACGACGCTATAGGGCACTGCACATCGGAACAACTAGAAACAAGGACAGTTTTTCCCGAACGCCATCACTCTGCTAAACAAATAATTCCCTCAACACTTCAAACTATTTTTTTTTATTGCAAAAGTTTTACAATTACATTTTCACCCCTTTCCCCACCCCCTCAACCCACCCCAAACTTCCCAACCTCCCTAACCCTCCCTAACCCTCCCCTCCCCCCGGACTTCTACACAATATACTCACATCAGGTAAAAAAAAAACCCTTAATATAAAACTTATATAAAACTTGAACCCCTCCCTCCCCCTTATAATTTTTTAACTTCATTACATTAAAATATTTCTATCTTGATATATCATTTTCAAATAAAAGCTATTTGATACTTCCTAGTTTGATATTTGTTCTGAACATAATCTATCCACTTTTTCCATTCCCATTCATAAGTCTCTTGTGAACAGTCTTTTAAATATGCTGAAATCTTCGCCATCTCTGCAAAAATATGGAACGCTTCACGAATTTGCGTGTCATCCTTGCGCAGAGGCCATGCTAATCTTCTCTGTATCGTTCCAATTTTAGTATATGTGCTGCCGAAGCGAGCACAACACTTCAAACTATTGACTAAGTCTGAACTACTATTAATCTTCTCATCGTTCCCATCACCCATCTCCTCCCACTTACGACTCTATGACTATAACTTTGTTGCTTGTATGCTTACAATTTATATTGATATTGTTTCCTGATTGCTTATTTGTACCCTATGACTATCATTAAGTGTTGTACCTTATAATTCTTGATGAACGTATCTTTTCTTTCATGTACTCTGAGAGCATATGCACCAAAGACAAATTCCTTGTGTGTCCAATCATACTTGGCCAATAAAGAATTCTATTCTATTCTATTTTCTTCTTCCTTCCTCCTTCCTTCTTCCTTTTCTCTCCTTCCTTCCTTCCTTCCTCCCTCCCTCCCTCCTTCTTCTTCTCTCCCTCCTTCCTCTTTCCCTCCCTCCCTTCCTTCCTCCCTTTTCTCTCCTTCCTTCCTCCCTCTCTTCCTTCCTTTTTTCTCCTTCCTCCCTCCCTCCTTCTTCCTTTTCTTGCCTTCCTTCCTTCCTTCCTTATTTGTAACCTATGACTATCATAGAGAGCGTATGCACCAAAGACAAATTCCTTGTGTGTCCAATCACACTTGGCCAATAAAGAATTCTATTATAGACTATTCTATAGGTCCGTGATGGCAAGCCTATGGCACACAAAGCCCTCTCTTCGGGCACATGTGCTGTCGCCAGCTACTCTTTTGGTTTCTGACATGCACATGTGCGCCGGCCAGGTGATCTTCATGCCGGAGACCTGAAAACCAGCTGGCTAGCGGACATATGCATACCAGCCAGCTCTGGTGCGTGCATGAGTGCTCACATTCCAGTTTGGGCACTCGATGCCAAAAATATTTGCCATCCCTGGAATAGGTTCTCCTGACTGAGCAGGAAGTTGGACGAGCAGACCTTCAAGGTCTCTTCTCTTCTATTTCTATTTTTATTTCTATTTCAATTATTTCTGTTTCTATTCTCTCACCCGATTCCTGCACTGAGCAGAAAGAAACGACGGTGCCAACTTCTGTGATCTTTTACACAATATAAAATGGCTACAGTTCTGGAACACCCAAAATGTCAGCTTGGAGACTTCTCGCGTCCTTCTAACACTGCTCTTATGCAAGATCCTGCAGTTCACAGCTAGTAGATTCAGCCACCATGGTGGTTCCTGTCTGAAAGAGAATGTTGGTTTAGATCTGGTCGAGGATCCTTGCTTCCCACAGAATCAAATTTTAGGGGTTCTCTCTGAACTTGCTTGTTTTCTTGCAGATGTTTCATTACCCAAAGCAGGTAAGATCCTCAGGGCTAGCACTTGTCCTGAGGATTTTATCTAGTTTGAGTAAAGAAACACCTACAAGAAAACAAGCAAGCTCAGAGAGCACCAAGGACCCCACAGTTCTCCTCCTCCTCCTCCTCCTTTCCCTCCCATCTTTCTCCTTCTTTTCCTTCTCCTCCTTCTCCTCTTCCCTCTCCCTTATTTCTTCTTTTCCTCTTCCTCCTCCTCCTCCTCCTCTTCCCTTCTACACTGATGATGTCAGGTTTCGATGTCATCTCAAATAAATTGCACTCCCAAACAATTAATCTTTGCTGAAATATTCCATTTATTGAGTACGACAGATCTGGCCCTGACTTCGTCGTAGCCGATACTAACCCTCTGACCCCCAAACCCTTCCCTTTCTGTTCCCCAATTCTCATCTTCTCCTTGGCCATCTTCCAAGTCAGTCTCCCCAGCTTCTGACCTCACCCCACAGGAATGTTCCCCCCACCATCCCATCTCCCAGGGGATATTATCTACAGAGAAAATAAGTAGGTGAAAAGTCAAGCCTTATCTTTTTATGGCAGCATCAGAATGCTGACAGATGACATGTTGGGTCATGAAACACCTACAAGAAAACAAACAATTTCAGAGAGCACCAAAGACCCCACAACCCTCCCCCTCCCATCCTTCTTCTCCCTCTCTTCCTTCTCCTCCTTCTCCTTTTCTTCTCTCTCCCCTCGTCCTCCTCCTCCCTTGAAGCACAGATGATGTTACCTAGTTTGGTCATGAAACATCTGCAAGAAAACAAGCAAACCCAGAGAGCACCAAGGACCCCTTGTGTCAACCCTGAGCTACAAATATTATCTTCTCTTAGAATCCAATTCTACAGCGTTCCGTCATTCACTGTTCCATGATTGTCTCCAAATTTATAACAACCTGCTCAGCCTCTAAGCACCCCCGCCTACTTGTGTGTTCTTGCCAGCCATGCCAATAAAAATCTGGCCTTTGGTTTCTCGTTGCCGCGCACAAGCAATTAGAAAACAGATTCAACTATTGAACACCAATTCTTTGACTGGCTTCCCCGAAATTAAGGATAATCATAAAGACATTACGGGATTCACAGTTGTCCACGATGTCTCCATTAATGTGACATTATGCCTTGATTGGATGCACGAGAAGGGAGGAAATCATTTAGTGCTATCGAAGAAATACGGATTGCATCCTTAAGTGACAGAGACAGAAATCCCGAGACTGCAATGACTGGTCTTCTCACAACCTGCTTAGAAAGAGTATCAAAATTCTACCAGCAAAATTTGTGATAGGGGAGAATATCGGTAGCTCAGGTATAGGATGAGATTGGCGGTTCGTTTTCCAAGCTTGTGGGTTGGTTTCCGAACATTTCGTTACCGGGCTAGGTGATATCTTCAATAAAATTTAGGGGATGTCAATGTTGGTGTTCTTCTGCTTATATCCCATCACAAGACCTTCACCTGATGTGACCCTCACTTGACATAATCCACACCTGACCCATCAACTGATGTGACCTCCCCATCACAAGGCCGATTACAAGACCATCACTTGAGATGACCCACACCTGATCCATCATAACCCTCACCTGATACGACCTCCTCATCACAAGATCCTTTACAAGATTCTCACCTGATGTGATCCTTGCCAGACATGATGTCCCCATCGCAAGGCATTCAGTTGAAATGACCCACAACTGACCCATCGCAGAACCCTCACCTGATGTGACTTACACCTGACCCATCACAAGATCCACTGACCACACAAAGAATACCAACACTTACATCCCCTAAATTCCTTTGAAGATGTTACCTAGTCTGGTTATGAAATGTTCATAACCAGACTAGGTTATGACAAGATCAGAGAACAAACCTCCACCAGACATCAGAAACTCTGACCAAAGCATCCTCAGTCTGAAATCCCTTAGCACGCACAAGAGATCTAAGAGAGCCCACAATGAAATCCTTATTTGCCACCAAATTGCTTGAATCGTTAGTAGTTCAGATTCTTGTAGAGAGATTAAGCTTGCAATAAACCTATATATTTATGCTATGTCTGTCTGTCTGTCTGTCTGTTTGTCCGTCTGTCTGTCCATCCGTCCATCCATCCATCCGTCCATCTGTCCATCCATCCATCCATCTATCTATCCCTGGATCTCCTGATTTCCCTGGCACTTAACAGTCAGCGTACATACACACGCCCTTAAGTATGGAATGAGGTCCAGTGATGTTAAGTTAGAATTAAAAATGTGAAAGTTAGTGGCTGGGACAACTTAATCAGATTTAAGATATGCCAGACTTCGATAACTCTTTTACAAAAAATATTTTTTTTCAAAAATTGTTTTTTTAAAAATGACATTTTTCAATGGTTTTACATTAAATTGATTTATTTGCACACGTTACATTACGATTGGCATGTGGAAGGGAGCAATAGAATGGAAATGGAAATGGGCTGGTCACATAGCAAGAAGAACTGATGGCAGGTAGACCAAGTTGGCCATAGAATGGCTCCCGCTTGATCAAAAGCATCTACGGAAGAGATCTCAAACAAGATGGAACAAAAGAAAGTTTAGGACCATATTGGTTGGAAACAGATGGAAGAGGCATTGGATGGACAGTGGCTAAAATGATGATGATGACATTATGGTTAAAGCTAAAAAAAAAAGTTATTTGTAGGTAACGTGTTACTATGTACAATTTTGTATGCAAAACCTAAGTCTGACCGCAAATGTGGGTCTAAGCTATCCAAGCCAACATATTCCATCTTTTGTCTGGGCTACTTTATTGCATAATCTTTGCATCTCCATTATTTATTGTTATCTATTTTTTATTACCCTTTCTATTTATAGCTAACTCAGTTATATAATATCAACCCTCAATTATTCATTTTGCCATGTGTCAGGGGTTTTGAGAAGGAAGGAAGACCACATATAGTGCAGGAAAATGATTTCCTTGGTAAAGGGTTACTAATGTTTGGGGCACCAAGCTATGGAGGAATGGATCAAAATCAGTGAAGATTTTTCTTACTCTTTCTTAGTTTAGTTGCATTCATATTGTTGTCAGAAACTGCCTTTGGATTAAGTTGGATTATTTTCAAAAGCAAATTATTTTCAAAAGCACCAGAAGGCAAAAAAAAAAAAAAGAACCAACAGATGGAAAGTAACCAAGGAAAGAAGCAATCTAGAACTAAGGAGGAATTTCCTAACAGTGAGAACAATTAGCCAGTGGAACAGCTTTTTTTTTTTAATTTGATTTATATGCCGCCCTTCTCCGGAGTCTCAGGGCGGCTTACAATGCGTTAAGCAATAGCCTTCATCCTTTTGTATATTTTATACAAAGTCAGCTTATTGCCCCCACAAACCGGGTCCTCATTTCACCTACCTTAGAAAGGATGGAAGGCTGAGTCAACCTTGAGCCTGGTAAGATTCCAACCTGCAGTAATTGCAGGCAGCTGTGTTAATAACACAGTGCTTTAGACCACTGTACTACCAAGGGTCTAGCTTGCCTCTAGAACTTGTGGGTGCTCCATCATTGGAGGTTTTTAGAGACTGGACAGTCATGGCTGGAATGCTATGAGCCAGCAGTGTGCTCCAGCTGCCAAAAAAAAAAAAAAAAAAACCCAACACAGTTCTCGGCTGCATTAACAGATAGATAGAATCAATATCACGTAAAGTGTTAATACCAATTTGTAATGCCTTGGTAAGGCCACACTTAGAACACTGCATTCAGTTTTGGTTGCCACGATGTAAAAAAGATGTTGAGACTCTGGAAAGAGTGTAGAGAAGTGCAAAAATGATTAGGGGACTGGAGGCTAAAACCTATAAAGAACGGTTGCAGGAACTGGGTATGTCTAGTTTAATGAAAAGAAGGACTAGGGGAGACATGATAGCAGTCTTCCAATATCTCAGTGGTTGCTACAAAGAAGAGGGATTCTCCAAAGCACCTGAAGACAGGACAAGAAACAATGGATGGAAACTAAACGAGAGAAGCAACCTAGAACTAAGGAGAAATTTCCTGACAGTTAGGACAATTAATCAGTGGAACAACTTGCCTCCAGAAGTTGTGACAGCTCCAACACTGGAAGTTTTTAAGAAGAGATTGGACAACCATTTGACTGAAATGGTATAAGGGTTTCCTGACTGGGCAGACCATTGGAAGGACCACTGGACCTTCCAACTCTCTTATTCCATTCCATTCCATGCTTCTTGGATGAAAAGAGAAATGTTTTCAAGGAAAAAAAAAACTCTATAATGAAGTCTAGTTGCCTTTTGGAAAAACATCTTTGGGACAATCGTGGCCTGGATAATTAAAAAACTCTATAAACATCTGACGAACGGAGAGAGTGAGAGCCAGGCCAGTGAGACATTTAGCAAACTACATTTCTCAAAGAGATACTTGTTGACTCAAACATCCATTCCCAGAAAATTGTCCTGATTTCATACCTAAGCTGCTCCATTCAGACTCTACTTCAGATTGTTCAATATTGATTTTCTTCAACCTCTGCTTCTATCGCTGTTTGTTTTCTAGCCAGCTGGCCTTGGGTTCCACAGGGAATGGTTGAATTTAAAACCTAATTCACACCAATAATGGGCAAGGGAACCCTGAAAAGTTAGAGCCATAAATCTAATGCTCATTTGCGGGGGGCGGGGGGGTTGTGATTGTTGTTGTTTTTATTGCCCAATTGTTTCCTCTGAGAAGTTGGGTGTCTGTAGGCAGTGGCCTGAAAATGTACTCAATTAATTTTCTCCTTTCATGCTTAAGTTCTCTGTCTTCATTTCAGCCTCTCTCCGAGAGAAGCTAATACTACGCCTTCTTTCTTCTTTCTTTCTTTCTTTCTTTCTTTCTTTCTTTCTTTCTTCCTTCCTTCCTTCCTTCCTTCCTTCCTTCCTTCCTTCCTTCCTTCCTTCCTTCCTTCCTTCCTTTTTTGTAGCTCCTTTGGAAGAAATGGCACAGAAGTGAGCCCAAGTCTCCAATCCTCTCCATGTTACCTTGGAGTAAAATCCCATCAAATTCAACGGGATGATTTTTTTTTCAGGAAGCACAGAGAGCTTCGTGATGTGGGCTTCCCCTGCTCTGCAGGATTTCCCATAAAATAGAGTCACTTATGTGAGATGGCTGGTGTCAGGGTTCCGACGGACGCCCTAATTAAATCAAGAGCCTCGAGCCAAGCTTCAAAAGAAATCCAGTTATTTATTAGGAGCTCCATGTCGGCATATTCCCAAATGAAGCCAACTCTGACCCCACTTAATTTATGGCCCTAATCATGATCCCTGTTTCTCCCTTTCCCCCCAGGATGTATCATCAATCACATTCGCCAATGGAGCAATTTCGCGGGTTGTAGAGATCACTCCCCTCTAGCTGCTGTGGGTAACCCTGGGAGACAGCCTTGAGAAAGATATGTCTGGAATGTGCTCCTATCTTTGGCTGCCATGTTGCTTCATCAGTTTTCCATCCCCCTTGCCTATGGCAACTCGAGAGCAGGCCAGGGATACTTTGCGAGTTGACAGCTGGTCATATAATTCTAGTAAATAAATCAATCAATCCCATACAACTTCCTGTTCCATGCAGGAATCCAATCCATCTGATCCTCATTTGAAAACCTCCATCAAGGACAAGACCATTACTCTTCTAGAGAGACTTAACTGCTGCTTAACTGATCTTACAATCAGGATCTCCCAATAGATCATGGCCAACCTTTGAAAAATAGCAAAATAATAGAACAACAGAGTTGGAAGGGATCTTGGAGGACTTCTAGTCCAACTCCTTGCTCAAGCAGGAGACCTTATATTATTTCAGATAAATGGCTGTCCAATCTCTTCTTGAAAACCTCCAGTGATGGAGCATCCACAACTTCTGAAGGTGAATCATTCCACAAGTTAATTGTTCTCACTGTCAGGAAATATCGCCTTAGTTCTAAGTTGGTTCTCTCCTTGATTAGTTTTCCATTCATTTGCTTCTCCTCCTGCCCTCAGGGGCTTTGGAGAACAGTTTGACTCCCTCTTCTTTGCGGCAGCCCCTGAGATATTGGAACACTGCTACCATGTCATACCACTTCCAAGAAAACATTGGAAGGATCCAACAGAAGAGAATCTTTGCAGCTCAGAGATGAACTGTGAAGTCCTTGGTGCACTGATGATGTTGCCTAGTTTGGTAATGAAACATGTGCAAGAAATCCACCAAGTTCAGAGGATACCAGGTGATCCTGCATTGGAAGGATTGGATTCAAAAAAATGATGGTGCTAAAAAGAGTCGGAAGTTGGTGTCTTTTTTTGTCTCCTTTTCCCTCTTTACATCTTTTTTTTTCTTTTTCATCCCCCCTCCTTTTTTGAATTTCTCTTTGTATTTTATATTTTGATAAACCAATAAAAAAAAGTTTCATTCATTAAAAAAAAAACAGAAACTGAAGACGGTCTTCCCTAAATGTTTATGGAGATTCTCAGACATCCAGGTCACAGTTGTCCCAAAGACGCTTTTTCAAGGGGCAACTGGACTGTTTTTTTCATTGAAGGCATTTTGCTTCTCATCCAGGAAGCTTCTTCATTTCTGAATGAAGAATGTCCCTTCTTTCAGAACAGATGAAGCTTCTCAGATGAGAAGCGAAACGTCTTCAAAGAAAAACTAGAAAGTCCAGTTGCCTGTTGAAAAAATGCCTTTGGGACATGGTCTTCCCTACAATATATATATATATATATATATATATATATATATATATATATATATATATATATATATATATATATATATATATATATATATATATATATAATAGTGGGATCAGTGAACCAATGAACTAAATCTTTAAAGGTGGTTTCCCATCTTCCTAACTTTATGGGGTATTTTTCTTTTTTTTTTCTTTTCTGTTTTTTTAATTTGATTTTTATTATAACATATAGTGATACATTCAATACATTTTTGGTTCATTGGTGCAAATATATACATATATATATATACAATATCTACGTGCATTATTACTTGTCTTTTATTTGATATTGTTTCTTAATGCTAAATTTAATTTCAATATTTATCTATACATAGATATACAATATCTATGTGCATTATTACTTGTCTTTTATTTGATATTGTTTCTTAACGCTAAATTTAATTTCAAAACATTTAAAGATAATAGTGCTCAAATCTCTAAGACTAAATGTAATACTGTTCATTTCTCCATGGATTTTGTTGATTTACGGGGTAACTTTATGGGGTATTTTTCAATTGCCACGTTAAAGAATGGCATCTGTTCATGGATGGTGATCTTCATACCATAGTCATCAAAGTGTTATCTTGGAGTAAACCCCACTAAATTCAGTAGGGGTTTTTTTTTCAGGAAATATGCCCAGGATCATGATTTACATTTTGCCTGTTCTAGCAGGAATGTCATGAAATAGGACATTCCTGCTAGAACAGGAATTTTGTATTCTAATAGAATGCCAGGGTACATTCTACAGAGGAATGATGGAGTCTGTCATCTGCACCTCCATAACTGTCTGGTTTGGCTCTGCAACCCAACAAGACAGACACGGACTTCAGAGGATAATGAGAACTGCAGAAAAAACCATGGCTACCAACCTGCCTTCCATGGGGGACCTGTGTACTGCACGAGTCAAAAAGAGGGCTGGGAAAATATCTACAGACCCCTCACATCCTGGACATCAACTGTTTCAACTCCTACCCTCAAAACGACGCTATAGAGCACTGCGCACCAGAACAACTAGACACAAGGACAGTTTTTCCCCGAACGCCATCACTCTGCTAAACAAATAATTCCCTCAACACTGTCAAACTATTCACTAAGTCTGCACTACTATTAATCTTCTCATCGTTCCCACCACCCATCTCCTCCCACTTATGACTGTATGACTGTAACCTTGTTGCTGGTATTCTTATGATTTATATTGATATTGTTTCCTGATTGCTTATTTGTTCCCTATGACTATCATTAAGTGTTGTACCTTATGATTCTTGGCGAATGTATCTTTTCTTTTATGTACACTGAGAGCATATGCACCAAGACAAATTCCTTGTGTGTCCAGTCACACTTGGCCAATAAAGAATTCTATTCTATTCTATTCTATTCTATTCTATTCTATTCTATTCTATTCTATTCTATTCTATTCTATTCTATTCTATTCCATTCCATTCCATTCCATTCCATTCCATTCCATTCCATTCTATACAATAATAACCAAATAATGCAGTAGAAATATTGTACTCCCAGCCTCTATGGTTTTTCTACTTGGATGCACAAACCTCACATTTGCTGTTATAGAGGACTGTCCAAAATTGTTGGCAGGATGAAAAGTATTATAATCGGATTTATAATTTGGATTGGAAAGAAAAGAACCATAAATGGTGATATTTGATGCTTCATATCCAAAGGAGCATACCCTTCATGTTCACATTAACATTTTATATATTTTTAATTGTTGATCCCAATAGGATTAGGAGAGTCAATTCAGAGCAGGTAAGGCTTCAAATGAGCAAATAAAAATGTTATAAAACAAAATAAAGTGTTAAGATTTTAAGAATAAAATCTCTCAGTAGTAAAATGGTCAAAATCCTACTAGATCTCCAGGTGCGATGGTTGGCATATAAAATGAATAAATAACAGTAACTATAATAATTATAATAATAATAATTTAAATCTGCCACATAACACCCAAACATAACAAATGACAATAAGGAAAAACAACAGAATAGAAGAAGAAAGGGCTGGAGAAGATCACAAAATACAAAGACCTCCAAAAGAGAATGAGAACAAGTATTCATTTTGTGGAAAAATAAAGCAGAGATAGTCCTAATAGTAATGGGCACCTTGGGTGCACTCCCAAAACATCTGGAACACCACTGAAACACCAACGGCATTGACACAGTCCCCATCAGTCAATCACAAAAGGCAGCTTTACTCAGCTTACATCCTGTGATGATACCCTTAATACCATCAAACAACAATATCTGTCTATTTTAAGTCCTTGGGAAGGACTTGATAGGTGGACAAAAAGGCCAGATACAGTCTGAACATCAGGCTGACTGGGCGATGGACCATAATACTTTTAATAAAACTTCTCCCGAGGTTTTGGAACTCTCACTTGAGAACATGCTATAGACGAGAAGGTTGAGATGGAAGGCAGAGTTAAATGCATCATCAGTTCAGAATCATTGCATAGCCACAAGAGACCCAAATCCAGCTCTCCCATGAATTCTGTTAATCTTTATTTGACACCAGTTTAGCATTGACCTTTAGTAGATCAGATTCTTGTGTATAAGTAGCAATAAGAAATTCTTCGTTGCTTTGAACTCAAAGAGTTGGGTTATTTGCACCTGACACGTGCATTTGTCTTGCAAAATCTCAACCAATTTAACAACCAGTTCTCTGTCCTAATGACTGGCTGGGTGGGCATGGCCATGGTGGGCATGGCTAGGGTGTGTGACAGGCAGCACTCAACCTCCTGCACCCCCTTGGGAGCAAAAACAGGACACAGGGGGACGCACCATTCCCCTGTGCCCCGTTTTGGGCCTAGGAGGCCTCCCTGAAGCCTCCTGGGAGCAAAAATGGGCCATGGGGGGCCATGCTGCACTCCCCCCATACCCCCATGCGGTTTTGGCCTAGGCAGCCTCCCTGAAACCTCCTGGGAGTGAAAACAGGCTGCAGGGATGCGCTGCCCCCCCCACCCCATTTTGGGTCTAGGAGGCCTCTCTGAAGCCTCCTGGGAGCGAAAACGGGCCATGAGAGGAATGCCGCATCCCCCTGCACCCCATTTCAATTTCAATTCAATTTCAAATCTTTATTGTCAGTGCACAACATATGTACAATGAGATTGGTTGAGCTCCCTCAGTGCACCCTGTTGTGGTCCGCCAGCAGCCTGCGGAACTGGCAGCAGAGTAGGACAGCGATGAGCCTCAGGAAGAACATGGGCCAGTCCTGGAGGATGGGGAAGGCCCGGATGAGGGCTCTGCGTTGGAGGCAGAGATGGGGCCAGGGCCATCGGGGAGTGATGTGTGACTTTGGAGCCTCCAAAGGCTGACAGTAGAGAGGCAGAGGAACAGGAGGATCCTGTTCCTAGTGCACGTATGAGAAGAGCTGCCAGAAGGCAGGAGCAGCTAAAGCAGAGAGGACAACTCGGGAGTAGGGCCAAGAGATGATTGGCCCCTCCCATAAGGCTTAAAACAAACCAGCAACGGCTCTTGGCCTCTTTGCTGGAAAACAACTTTGAGAGAATTGCTTCTTGTTTCATTGTATTCATTTCTTATCGGCGTCTTCTGCTTCTGAACTTTTGCCAAGAAAAGCCTTTGGCAGTTTGCCTAATTATCCCAAAGTCAGTGATAAACTGAGGAATGGTGTTTTGAAGAATTTGCTTTAATTTAGTTTGGACTACGCTGAGAATGAGTTAATTCTCATCTGTTCTAATAAAGTCTGTTTGTTTTTGAACTGTTTGTATTTAATACTAACTACTTGGGCCTGGGTCAACCCCCCCCCCCCAACACAATACAACTCACAGTGAAGACAGAAAATCCCCAACCCAATAAATCGTATTAAAAAAAACACCCAGTCCTATTGCGCCAGTGTAAACATGTTAGACATCGCGCTGACCCAATAATTTTGGGCCTAGTAGGCCTCCCTGCACTTACCTGGGAGCCAAAATGGAGCGCATGGGGACTCCTGAAAGGGGCGGGGAGGAGCGGGGCCAGCTAGCAATTTAACTACTGGTTCACCCAATCCGGCCTAAACCAGCTAGAATTCCTCAGCCAGCCAATTCTGGAAGTTAAATTCCACAAGAATTCAAGTCACCCAGTTCAGAGACCCCTAAGAGAACATCACTGACCTAAAGACTCTCATTAAAATGTCCATGTCTGAGAACAGACTGAAATCTAGGGTTTTTCGTCACCTAAGCTGTCTACTACCGCTCATTCTTAGCTTTGACCACTCTCTGAGAAAAGCAAATCTGGGCTTATAAAACTTGGAAATTGATCCTGTTCTCCTGCAACCTGCCAAGGTGATTTAATGTCAAAAGATGGCTGGCTATAATCTCAAGACAGGAGGGAATGGTCCACGTTCTTTGGCTGAGCTCAAAGTCGAGCAGCTGCCAGGTTTTGTCCAAAGGCGCACAATACTTTTTCTTTTCTTTTTTCTTTTTGCAACCTTCCCCTGAATCCAGCAGGGCAGCTGCGAAAGGCAGAATTAAGTTAGCAGGTCCATGAGAATTGGTTCTCTCTCCCAGGGAGGATAATTCCTACTCTCTCAGCATAGCAATCTGCGGGCGCCTGGATCAGGCAACTGCTGAATTTTTCTCCCATTAAAGGCAGCTAATTGCAAACATGTGGCGTTAAACACGGGATACCTGAGCACAAAACCACATCAAGGTGTATTTCAAGGAAGCGGAGATTTTTTAAAACAACAACAACAACCCAAATATATAAAATAAAAAGACCTCGGTTTCAGCAGCCGAGTCCAGAATACAAAACATGTCCTCTGCTGGCAAGTTTTTATAAATCTGGAGGAGATGGTGTGCACTCATATGTACATACCACACAAACACACACAAATATCATAGGTTTATTCACATAGAATGTTAGGTGAAGCCCACGTTGCATTCTTCCTCTCCTCTCCTTCTTCCTTTTCTCCTTCCTTCCTCTCATTCATTCTCAAAATTTTTCTTTCAATCTCCATAGTTCTCCTTGCTTCCTTCCTTCCTTCCTTCCTTGCTTGCTTGCTTCGTTCCTTCCTTCCTCATCCATCCTTCTTTCCAATCTCCTTCCTTCCTTATCCACCCATCATCCATCCATCCATCTTCCTCCTTCTCTCTCTACCTCCCTTCCTCATCCATCCTTCTTTCCAATCTCCTTCCTTTCTTCCTTCCTTATCCATCCTTCTCTCCAATCTCCTTCCTTCCTTCCTTATCCATCCTTCTCTCCAATCTCCTTCCTTCCTTTCTTATCCATCCTTCTCTCCAATCTCCTTCCTTCCTTATCCATCCATCCATCCATCCATCCTCCTTCCTCCCTTCCTTATCCATCCTTCTTTCCAATCTCCTTTCCAATCTCTTCCCTCCCTCCCATCATCTCTTCCCTCCCTTCCCCTTCCTTCCTTCCTTCCTTCCTTCCTTCCTTCCTTCCTTCCTTCCTCCCTTCCTCCCTTCCTCCCTTCCCTTCCTTATCCATCCTTCCATTCTTCTTCCTTCCTTTTTTGTCATTTGCATATTACAGCAAAGAGAGAGAGAGAGAGAGAGAGAGAGAGAGAAGGAAGTTCATTATTACTTTTTTAAAAAGGTGTTGTGGGTGGGGGTTAGGAATGTAACCACTGCACAACACGTAGCCTTCTCACATCATGTGCTACGAAGATACAGAGGAGTTGGGACATTTTTATTTATTATCTATTATGCTTTTCATTGCTCTCTCTATCCTTACCCGGCTAGGAGAATGCTTCAGCCAAGATAGCAGCATATAAATATATGAAAGCAATAAATAAGAATATAGACATTCCTAGAGATAGAAAGAAAGCTCTACCCACAATAATGCCAGAACTTTTCCTTGGAAGAAATGCAAAATGGAAAGAAGTGAACCAGAGAAAATCAAGCTATTTCCAATTTTGCAATAGTGGTGAATAATACCTGTAGCTCGGGTGGAGGAGAAGTGTGAAGGTTCATTCCCCCAGCATCTGGGTTCGTTTCCGAATGTTTTGTTAGCAGATGAGGTGACTTCTTCAGCGGGGTTTAGGGGAGGTCCATGTCCATGTTCTTTGGCTTATAGGGCTTTGTGTAGTCAATAGGTCTTGTGATGGCGAGTTCACATCAGGTGTGGGTCTTGTGATGGATCAGGTATGGGTGACATCAATTGATCTGACCCATCTGACACCTGACCCATCGCTGACCCATAACCAACCCATATAACCCCCCAACCAGCACTTCACCTCCCAATGACCCTCACCTGACAAGACCCATTACAAGGCTCTCATTTGACATGACCCACACTTAGACCCTCACAAGACCCTCACCTGATGTTATCCATGGCTGACCCATCACAAGACCCATCACAAGACCCGTACCTGATGTGGCCCACAGCTGACTCCTCACAAAACCCTCACCTGATGTGGCCCACACCTGACCCCTCACAAGACCCATTGCGAGACCCTCACTTGACCTGGCCCACACCTGACCCATCTCAAGACCCATCACCAGACCCTCACCTGACGTGACCCACACCTGATCCCTCACAAGACCCTTCACAAGGCCCTCTCCTGATGTGACCCTCCCATCACAAGACCTACTGACCACACAAAGTCCTGATAAACAGAAGAAACACCAATACTGGCATCCCCTAAATTCTGCAGAAGATGTAACCAACCCACAAGTTGGAAGAATGATCTTTCACCCTCACCTCTATTTCTACTTTCCCCGGGACTGTTTCTAAGTCCTAGTTGCAAGAAAACGACAACCTCATCTGTCGTTTCTCCATTAACCCAGGGTTAACAAGACTTTAGGATCTCCAAAATACAAGCCATAAACCAGCAATGCTATCTCCAGGAGTAAAGGCAGTAACTGTGAGAGGGATCCTGGAGTCTTAGTGGACAACTGATTAAATATGAGCCAGCAGTGTGCAGCAGCTGCCAAAAAAGCTAACACAATCCTAAATTCCATTAACAGAGGGATACAATCAAGTTCAAGGGAGATACTAATACCACTCTATAAAGCCTTAGTAAGGCCACACCTAGAGTACTGCATCTAGTATTCAAAAGAGGTTGAGACTCTAGAGAGAAGAGAATTCTGCAGAGGAGAGCAACCAAGATGATGAGGGGACTGGAGGCTAAAACATATGATGAAGAATTACAGGAACTGGGCCTGGCTAGTCTAGTGAAAAGAAGGACCAGGGGAGACAGGATAGCAGTCTTCCAATATTTGAGGGGCTCCCACAGAGACAAGGGGGTCAAGCTGTTCTCCAAAGCACCTGAAGGCCAGACAAGGAATAATGGATGGAAACTGAACCAAGGAGAGATTCAACCTGGAAATAAGGAGAAATTTTCTGACAGGGAAAACAATCAACCCATGGAACAGAAGTTGCTTTCAGAAGTTGTGGAAGCTTCATCACTGGAAGCCTTCAAGAAGAGACTGGACTGCCATTTTGTCAGAAATTGGGTAGGGTCTCCTTCTTGGGCAGGGATTGGACTAAATGACCTAAAAGGTCCCTTCCAACTCTGTTAATTTGTAAAAAGTTGATCTGATTTACATTTCAACAAGCAACCCAACCTTCCTAATATGTCTCATGGTTTATATTGGACTCCATTGATGGTGATTCCATGGAAAGGCACACAGACTCTTGTGGTCTTTTGCAGTGGTGTGTGTGTGTGGGGGGGGAGATTTTTAATTATTTTATTGCCTGGACTATTGATATTCTGTAAGGATGCCTCTGAAGGTAAGGCAATTTTTCTCAATCTTAGTTATTTTAAGAGCGGTGGACTTCAACTCCCAGAATTCCCCAGCCAGCATTGCTCATGAATCATAGAATCATAGGCCTGGAAGGGACCTTGGAGGTCTTCTAGTCCAATCCCTGCCCAAGATAAGAGCCTTTATACCAGGGGTTTGCAACCTTCAACACTCAAAGAGTCATTTGGATCTGTTTCCCACAGAAAAGAAAACACCGGGAGCCACAAAACCCTTCCCGTGCCTGACTATTTCTTGAGCGGCCACAAAACTAGCAGATGTAGTTGAATTAAACCTTCTGTTTTCTTCTGAAACTTTTCTTTTCTTGGATTTATCCATGGTTGGCCTACCTGGGGTTGAAAAGCTCAATAAATTGCATGCCGGTTGGTGTTGCACATTGGCGGTTGTGATGCATATTTTGAGTAACAGGGAGCCACAGCAGAGGGGTGAAAGAGCCACATGCGGCTCCAAAGCCACAGGTTGCTGACCCCTGCTTTATACCATCCTGGCTGTCTAATCTTCTGTTGAAATCCCCCAGTGATGGAGCACCCACAACAATTCACCCACAACAACGAACACAAACAGTGTTATTGTTCCCTTCCAGAATCTTCCGAGTGGGAGGATAAATACATACAATGAAACAGAAGTTGCTCGCCCTTTAAAATCAGATTCCTCCCCAAATCCCTCAACTTCTCATCCTAGCAAAGACTTCAGGATTTCTTGCTAGCTTCCTGCCGAGTTTTCTAACCAGGCCCCAGTCGGGCTCTGCTTCCAAATTCAGTAAGTGCTGCCATCTGCTGTATTCAGCGGCTGTCTAGAAATATATTTTATTTTTATTTTTATTTTTGAGGGGTGGGGAAACGTACACAGGATACTGCCGATAAAATGCTGCCTGTGGGAGAAAAAACGCAGAGAAACATACACAAATCTTTTGGACAAGTTAGAAAGAAAACAGAGCATTTTGCTAACTGATCCAGAAATGATGGTTGGGGTGGGGAGGGGGGAATATGCTCAGCTCAGGGGTGGGTTCTAAATTTTTTTACTACCGGTTCTGTGGGCGTGGCTTATTTTGTGGGTGTGGCTTGGAGGTCATGTGATTAGGTGGGCGTGGCTAGCAGGTCAGAGTCATTTCTGGAAGGTGCTCGCACTAACGACCAGTCCTCGCACTTACGACCCAACTCATTTGTTTGCTTTTAACACTGATCAGCTGTCGGGCGGCCCTTTGAAGCCCCGCGGCAAGAGTTTAAATAGTTTTTTTCCCTCTAGTCATCAGCTGGGACTCAGGAGGCAGCAATAGATTGGGGGTGGGACCAATAAAAGATAAGGATAACGTGGGGGGGTGGGGGGTGAGAGGACGGGGGGGAGAGAACCGGTTCGGTGACATCATATCGTCACCACTACCGGCTCGGCCGAACCAGACCGAACCGGGAGGAACCCACCACTGGCTTAGCTGTTTCTAGTGTAGGAAGTTAGCACCCACCCCTCTCCTAGAAAAGTGAAATATTCTAGGAAATATTAAAAAGGCAGAATATTACTAGGGATTCCAATAGAAAATTATACAAAGGAAATACAGTATTTAACACTACATATACTAACAGCAGCTCGCATAGTATATGCGCAAAATTGGAAGAAGGAAAGCCCACCAACAGAAGAGGATTTAATTTAAAAAAAATTAGAATGTGCAGAGATGGACAAATTAACAAAGGAACTTAAGGAAAAAGAGGATACAGATTATTATAGAGGGTGGTATAGATGGTATGATTGGTTGGAGAATAGGAAAAACGAAAAAAAAGGAATAAAGGAATAAACGAGAGAAGGGGAAAAGGGGAAAAAAAGGAAAACGTGTTGAAGATCAAGGTAAAATGTAGACGATATAAAGGAAGTTAGATTGTTTAAGCAGATTAAGATAAAGTTAGAACGTGTGTAAATAATAAGAAAGGATCACCTTAAATGAGCTGTTAACAAAAGAAAAGTGATATGTCAAGTGTTTATATGTCTTGTGTTTGTTTTAATGTGTTTAAAATAAAAAACTTTAAAAAAAATAAAAAAAAAATAAAAAGGCAGAATATTATACCTCCCTGGATGAGAAATGGCGAAACATGTTTTTTTTTTAATTGAAAAAGTTTTTCAAATACAATTTTCCCCCTTTCCCCCCCCCTCCTCCCTAACCCCCCTTCCCCTCCCCTCCCCCTGTGGCTTCTTCAAAATAAAACCCAAATTCATAACAGATTATATAATACTTTACCACCCCCTTACTCCATCCCCCATATGCTGACCCTTTCTAATAATATTATTATATCCCCCTTATACTATACATTTCAAAATAACATTCTACTATAACATTATATAATAACTCCTAATTTAGCATAATATTATTATTATATCTCCCAGTTTAGCAATTTCTGCTCATAATCTACCCTTTTTCTCCCCCCCGTACATATATCTCTTAAATCAAGTCTTTTATGTATATTAATATAACATTTCAAAGCAGCCTTCCACTATAAGACTATATAATAAATCCTAATTTAACATTTATTCAACTCATAGTCTGCCCATTTCCTCCACCCCCATAGATATATCTCTTAACTCAAATCTTTTACATATATTCGTATCTAAAGATAATATCCCTTTTCTTAAACTAAACAATCAATAAGCTAACCTGTCTCCACCCACTTTCCTACAAAATTACCATACTTAATAATTCTTAATATCTTTATTCTTCTGCCCACACCACTAAAAAGTATTCCCTTATATAAATAAAATCCTCTTAAAAAGACTTTAAGCTTGGAGTCCATATGATATCTTCTGTAATGTCTTTCAGCTGGATTGTTAACTCCATCACCCATGTTAGGGTAACATCACATCCTAATTCCAACAGTATATTCGGTATCTTCAATTACCATCTGCCCCCATCAATAGCAAATATCTTCTAAAAAAAAAACAACAACCACCCGAGTGACTTTATATTTGTATTCCATATAGTGTCTATAGTAGTGTCTTTCATCCAAATTATTAATTCCAACCACCGTAATAGGGTAACAACCAGATCATCTGCGTGCCCCAATCCCATAACTCTCTTGCCTTGTAGCTCAGCATAAACGTAGTACATTTATCAAACAATCCAAAAAAAAAGATAGTTCCAATCCATTCAGTTTAAGGCCCTTTTCACATCCCAAAAACATGTTTTTTGAGGCAGGAAGCAGACTCACTCTTAATAGCCCCCACTCTCCTCAATAGCCCACAACAGATGTCGGTACTTAAGAGATAAAGAGATAGCTAGGTCTATTCATAAGCAAATACCCTCACCCAAGATCCAACAAAGGTAGGATTAGCCCTCTACCCATCTAGCAACAGAACTCACCATATGGGGAGATTGTATCACCCAGCAAGGCTCAACCAAGCCTGGGACTCAAAAGACAACCTACAAAGTTACCCCTGCATGGCCCCATGGAAGTCCGATAACCAATCAGAATGCAAGCTCAAATTCAAAGCCCAACAGAGGGTATAAATCTCTCTCTCTCACACACACACACCCATGTGCCTTTTTGCCCAAGACCTCAAAACCATGTGGTCCTGTCCTCCATTAAACCATCTTTTCAAGCAGTCTCCGTGTTTCCAGTGTCTTTCTCCCCACTGAACCCAGGTGGACATTTCTTCCCAGTCACCTCATCGCAGCTGCAGGGCAGCGTGGCCTTGACTCTCTGAGAAAAGAATGTTATTTTGACTACATATCACCCATACTCTATCAATCCCCCCTACCATTTCCCCACAGTAGAAAATGTGGCAGGCCTGAAGGCCCAACTTCCACTAAAAGATGGCTTCCAGGTCTGACAAAGGTCATCTGGAGAGAAAGAGAGAAGGGATGCTGTCTCTGCCCAAGCAACCACGCACAGACACAGAAACTTTCATGGAGCAATGTAAGATGTGTGACCCTATGCTAATGAAGCCCCTTCTGAATGAGTCCTCCATACCCCAATTTGAGGTCTCTCTCTCTCCTGACTGTGGATTCATATCTTCCCCTTTTGACATCATTGGGAAGTGTGCCTTAAAAGGCTTAGCCGAATGACTTCCTCGCAAACGAACTTGCTTTTTTTTCCCCCTCCTCGTTATTTATCGTCTGCATTAGCATAGGGTCACCCTAAAAGCTTATTTTTCCCCGCTGAGATCCTCCGAGTTAATTATCCAAAGAGCAACAAGGGAAACAAAACAACAACAACAACAAAGAGAGAGACAGACAGACATGAAGTGATGTTACAAAGTGATGGAAAGCGAAAATGTAAGAGATGTATAACAGAATAACAAAACTGGAAAGGGACCTTGGAGGTCTTCTAGTCCAACCCCCTGCTCAGGCAGGAGACATGTTGGGCTCAATTGCAGTCATAAATGGAGGACTGCCCATCTCTCTCTCTTTCCTTTCCTTCCTTCCTTCCCTTCCTTCCTTTTCTTTCTTTCTTTCTTTCTTTCTTTCTTTCTTTCTTTCTTTCTTTCTTTCTTTCTTTCTTTCTTTCTTTCTTCTTTCTTTCTTTCTTTCTTTTTCTTTCTTTCTTTTTCTCTCTCTATTTCTTCCTTCCTTCCTTCCCTTCCTCCCTCCCCCTCCCTCCCCTCTATCTACCTACCTCCCTCTTCTCCCTCTCTCTCTCTCTCCCTGTTTCCCTCTCTCTCTCCTAAGCTTTTAGCTGTTAAACTTGTTTTAATTTCTTTATGCTAACTCCCTTGATTTTTTTTATTGTTCAGCTTTATATTCTGAATTTTGTTTTATTGTTGTAAACTGCCGCCTGTGCTTATATAAGCAAAAAAGAGAAGGCATAAATTTAACACTCCCAATGCTATGTAATACATGGCTCGGAGCTTCAAGGCGGAGCAAGACGAAGGAAATCTTAAAATAAGGTATATCGGTTGCACATCTTTTTTTTTTTTAAATCATCCAAGTTCTCTTTATAAACTTCCACCCAAATGCAGTTTCTTTTTTTTTTTCCTTTCTTCTTTTTATGCAGAATTGCCACTGAAAAATCCTTTTCAAGATGCAAAACATGGCTTTGAGGAAAATGTCAGAACTGATTTCTCACAAACAGAAGGAAACTCTGGAGGCATAAATTTACGGAGAGATGTGCCGTTGTCATTTGAGAACCCGCCAAGTGGGTGCAGATCTAGGCAATCTTTGGGCTCCTGGAGAGGCAGACATATAGCCTGAGGACCAGAACTTGTTCTCTCTTGATGCAAGTGAAACTCAGAGAAATCATCACACAGAAAGCTCTTGGCCCAAGGCAGAAGTATTGATCTTTAAGTTGGTCGGCTAAGAACATTATTTTTCAGCCTGAAAAATACCTGCCAATGAGTTTGCCATAATAGAAGAGAAATGTTTGTAGCTCGCTAGAAGCCTGGCACTCAGACAAATCAACCATCGGCAGGCACAGAGAGATAAACAACATCTACACGCCATTCAAAAGACTAAAATCAACCATCTACAGGCACAGAGAGATAAATAACATCTACACATCATTCAAAAGGCTAAAATCAACCATCTACAGGCACAGAGAGATAAACAACATCTACACGCCATTCAAAAGACTAAAATCAACCATCTACAGGCACAGAGAGATAAATAACATCTACACATCATTCAAAAGGCTAAAATCAACCATCTACAGGCACAGAGAGATAAACAACATCTACACGCCATTCAAAAGACTAAAATCAAATCAAAAGCCAATCAAAACACTAAAAGATCACTTTGCTTCCTTGGCAGCAATCAACATCCAGATAAGCAGAGATGGATACCAAGAACAAGAACTAAACAATATCTCGATCAAGGAATTATAAGTTGGAAAAACACACTCACAGTGAACTACAGCCCCATCAAAGAACCACTAAGAATAGTGGCACAGAATCAAGTTCACATGAAGTATTAGTACCACTTTATAAAACTCTATTCCACACCTGGAGTACTGCAACCAATTTTGGTCACCCTACTACAAAAAAAAAAACAAAAAAACAAAAAACAAAAAACAAAAAAACAACCCATTGAGGCTTTGGGAAAAGTTCAGAGAAGAGCAACTAAGATGATCAAAGGCCTGGAGACTAAAACATATGAAGAACATCTGCAGGATTTGGGTTTGGCTAGTCTAGAGAAAAGAAAGACTAGGGGGGACATGATAGCAGCATTCCAGTGTTTGGGGGGTGGCCACAAAGAGGAGGGGGTCAACTTATTCTACAAAGCACCGAAGGGCAGGAGAAGAAACAATGGTGGAAACTAATCAAAGAGAGAAGCCACCTGGAATGAAGGAGAAACTTCCTAACAGTGAGGACAATTAACCAGTGGAACAGCTGGCCTCCAGACGTTGTGGGTGCTTCATCACTAGAAGTTTTAAAGAAGATATTGGACAGTTACTTTTCTGAAATGGTATAGGATCTCCTGCTTGAGCAGGAGGCTGGACTAGAAGACCTCCTTGGTCTGGTCTGTTTTACTCTACTCTACTCTACCCTACCCTACCCTACCCTACCCTACCCTACCCTACTCTACTCTACTTTGCCCTGCCCTGCCCTGCCCTGCCCTGCCCTGCCCTACACTGACAGGGCAAGCCACTAGTATAGAAACAGAGGGAAAACCTCACCTCCTCCTAGCATTGATGATGTTATCTAGCTGGGTCATGAGTCTTCTTTTTTTTTATTGAAAAGTTTTACAAAAAGTTTACATATTCCCCCCCCTTCCCTACCCCACCCCCCTCTCCCAACCACCCCCTCCCCCCTTCTCTTCCAAGAACAAATTACAGGGTATAACCTTCAACAATCATGATCAATCCTAGTCTAAATAATTATAACATTCCACATCTCTTGTTCCTTCAATTCCCTAATTACCCCACTAACTTGATTACTTAAAGACACACCAAATATCTATATAGTCATTCATAACCTATCTGCAATTTCTTATTCCGGTATTTATTTTGAATATAGTCTATCTATCTTCTCCAGTCTCTTAAATATCTTTCATTTGAATGATCCTTCAAGTACGCCGAAATTTTTGCCATTTCCGCTAGGTTTATAACTTTCATTGTCCATTCTTGGATTGTAGGTAAATCTTGCTTCTTCCAATATTGTGCCACCAACAGTCTTGCTGCAGTTATTAAATTCATGAGTCATGAGTCTTCTTGATGGTTCCTTGATTGGGCTGTCATTTCATGATTGGCTCAAAGCCAGCTGGGTGAGCCAATCACCAGGAGACAGTGAATTCCAGTCCCACCTTAGCCTTGAAAGCCAACTGGGTAACTTTAGGCCAATCCCTCTCTCACTCAACCCAACCCAACCCACCTCACAGGGTTGTTGTTGTTGTGGGGAAAAATAGGACGAAGTAGATGATGTGTTGCGTCCGCCTTGATTTTTTTTTTTTAAAAAAAGAGACCAATAAAAGGCAGGATAAAATAAATAAAGAAAGAAAGAAATACAAAGAAATAATAAAATATGCTTCTGATGCTACAGGCTTACTGGGGACTCTGTATAGCTTTAAACAGAGTTGAATTATGTCAAAACGGTTCATAATCCAGAGAAACTAAAGAGCCGGAAAGTAATTTCTGTCCTCTGCAATGTGAGTTTTTGGCTTTGTTTTTATCTGTGGGTCGTAACTTAAAAGCAACAGATACTGAAGAGCAAAGTCTTAGAAGAAGACAGCAAGAAACATGTTTATTGCATCGCTTTGATGTTTAGCTTTCTTGTGCCATTTTGAACCCCGACATGGCGTTGAACAAGAAAGTGTCTTTTCAAAGATAACCTCTGATGGTTTCCTGCCCAATCTATGTTAGCACGGTTAATTTAAGTGTAATTTATTTAGAAGGGAAGCGCTAGCGTCTCATACGAAGCACAACTCTTTCCTACAATGCCCTCAGTCCATTCAATAGGAACAATCAATGAGCTATTGACAAGTTCTCCGTCTTTTATTCTCCGTGTGTCATATCAGTTAGTGCCTAACTCATCGGAAAGAGTTTCCGACAATTGACCACAAATTGATGTCTTTTCATTATTATTCCTCACCCTCCACTTCTTCCTCCTCCCTTCTTCCTTCTCTAACTCTTCTTTTCCCCTTCCTCTTCTTCTCCTCTTCCTACTCCTCTTCCTCTCCTCCTTCTCCTCCTCCCCTCCTCCTCTTCCTCTTCCTCTCCTCCTCCTCCTCCTCCCCTCCTCCTTCTCTTCCTCCTCTTCTTCTCTTCCTCCTCTTCCCCTCCTCCTTCTCCTCCTCCCCTCCTCCTCTTCCTCTTCCTCTCCTTCTCCCCTCCTCCTTCTCTTACTCTTTTTCTTTTCACCTTCCTCCTCCTCCCCTCCTCCTCTTCCTCCTCCTCTTCCTGTCCTCCTCCTCTTCCTCTTCCTGTCCTCCTCCTCCTCCTCTTCCCCACCTCCTCCAACACTGATGAAATTACTTAGTTGGGTAAGAAACATCTGCAAGAAAACCACCAAGCTCAGAGAGCACCAAAGACTCTACCCTCCTCCTCCTCCTCCTCCTCCTCCTCCTCCTCCTCCTTCCCTCCTTCTTCTCTTACTCCTCTTCTTCTTTTCCTCCTCTTCCCCTCCTCCTTCTCCTCCTCCCCTTCCTCCTCCTTTTCCTCTCCTCCTCCCCTCCTCCTTCTCTTACTCTTCTTCTCTTCCTCCTCTTCCCCTCTTCCTTCTCCTCCTCCCCTCCTCCTCCTCCTCCTCCTCTTCCTGTCCTCCTCCTCTTCCTCTTCCTCTCCTCCTCCTCCTCTTCCCCTCCTCCTCTTTCCCTCCTCCTCCTCCCACACTGATGAAATTACTTAGTTGGGTAATGAAACATCTGCAAGAAAACCACCAAGCTCAGAGAGCACCAAAGACTCTACACCCCTCCTCCTCCTCCTCCTCCTCCATCTCCACTTCTTTCACCTCCCCCGTTCCTCCTCCTGACCAAAAAGCAATGGCTGGAAACATATCAAAGAGCGAAGCAACTTAGAACTAAGGAGGAATTCCCTGACAGTGAGAACAATTACTCAGAGTTGCCTCCAGAAGTTGTGAGTCCTCCATCACTAGAGGATTTCAAGAAGAGATTGGACAGCCATTTGTATGGAATGGCATCGGGTTTCCTCCTTGTGCAATGGGTGGGAGTAGAAGACCTCCAAGGTCCCTTCCAACTCTGCAATGCTGGGAGTTGCATTCAAACCGGAGACTTCTCTTTGCCCTTCTGAGTGGCAAACACACCCCTCCACCCCCAAAATATCTTAAGGCTCCCAAATCTGATGGTGGGATGACTCCGAGCTACCTGTATTCAGCTCCCCCTCCCTAATTCCACCAGCTGAGATAAGACTGCCAGATTTCTAGGCAAAGATATGGATTCCCTATTTTCATTCCATTAACTTTCTAAGCAGATATGAAATACAGGTGTCCCCTCCGTTTCAATTAGATCGTATCAGAAATCTCTCCGAAGAAATCTCATATAGATCTGTGTAACGTTGCAAGTTCAACAGTCTGGAAAACGCCGTCTCATCAGCAGCCAACAATATTATTACGGATTCCTGCCTCCTCCCCCTCCTCCCCCCTTCTTCCCTTTAAAGACAACCCATATGGATTTTCTCCCCACAACCACTGCAGTCCTTCAGATAGCAATTAATTTCCCCCATAAATGAAATACCTTTCATATTCCTTTCACCAGGACGGATTAAATTGACATCTACGTGGCCCTGTTGGCTGGCCTAACCTACCCATTAGCATTAAAGCTTTGCAGGAGTTATTGGGTCCTTCCCCTCCTTCTTCTCCTCCTCCTTCTTCTCCTCCTCCTCCTGTTTCTCCAGCCTTCCAATTTCTTCTCGAAAATGGAAAGGGATTAAGTTCGGATTAGATTAGCGTTTTAATCAGAAAGTAAAAAAAAAAAAGAATGGTTGATATTTTCGTCGGGATATTTCCCGCCTGGACTACTGTAATGCTCTCTACATGGGGCTCCCCTTGAGGAGCACCCGGAGGCTCCAACTGGCGCAGAGTACGGCCGCGTAGGTGGTTATGGGAGCAACAGGGCGCTCCCGTGTGACACACCCCTCCTGCGCGAGCTGCACTGGCTCCCGGTGGTCTTCCGGGTGCGCTTCAAGGTTTTGGTTACCACCTTTAGATCACTCCATGGCTAGGGACCTGGTTATCAACTGGCGCAGTGTATGCTTCAAGGTTTTGGTTACCACCTTTAGAGCGCTCCATGGCTTAGGACCTGGTTATTTACGGGACCGCCTACTACCACAAGCAGCCTCCCACCGGCCGGTACGCTCTCATAGAGAGGGGCTCCTCCGGGTGCCGTCAGCCAAACAATATCGACTGGCAGCCCCCAGGGGAGGGCCTTCTCTGTGGGGGCACCTACTATCTGGAACGAGCTCCCCCCAGAGATACGGAGGATCCTGGATCTGCACACTTTCCGCTGTGCTCTTAACACCCTCCTATTCCAGCAAGCCGGCCTGGCCTAATTTTCTCCCCTGTTTTAAAATTCTTTTAAATCGAAATTTTAATCTGTTTTAAATTATTGGGATTTTTAATTGTCTCGGGCTAAATTATTTAATCTGGTTTTAATTATGTTTCTAACTTTTGTATCTATGTATTTTATTTTGTGCCTGTTCACCGCCCTGAGTCCTTCGGGAGTAGGGCGGTATATAAATTTAATAAAAACAAAAACAAAACAAAACAATAACATAACATAGGCAAATTCACACTTTCTACCATCTCTGAACATGAAGATGCATTAGCTTGACTCAAGATAGTTTGAATTTGTCATCTCTTCCCATCAATGATAAAAAATGGCAATGCAACAGAAGAGGACAATTATCCATTAAGGTAAGTATGCCATAGAGTGGGACACCAGCCAAATTATCCCCGTGGTTACTACATAACTAGGCAAGAAATTCACATTTTCTCACCCTCCCCAGCAGCTTAGGGCTGATTGATTTCCATCTGAGGAACACCAGGTGAAGACACCTGGAAAGTAGTTCAATGTAATAACATAACCCATCAGGGCTGCTTCCAATTGTGTCAGCCTTACTGGTTTTCCTCCTCCGTGAACCCAACATGGGTGAGCATCCCTTTAAAGGCCTTTACTCTCTCGTTCAGGATAAGCAAGTGGCTGGCTGCCAGATGTTTTGGAGTTGCACTTTTCAGTGCCATTGTAATTTTGAACGGTCACTAAAGAAACTGTTGTAAATCAAAGACTACCTGTACCAGTGGTGAAATTCATTTTTTTTACTACTGGTTCTGTGGGCGTGGCTTGGTGTGGCTTGGTGGGCGTGGCTGGTGGGCGTGGCAGGGGAAGAATATTGCAAAATCTCCATTCCCACTCCACTCCAGAGGAAGGATACTGCAAAATCTCCATTCCCACCCCACTCCAGGGGAAGGATACTGCAAAATCCCCACTCCCTCCCCACTCCTGGGGGAAGGATATTGCAAAATCTCCATTCCCACCCAACTCTGGGGCCAGCCAGAAGTGGTATTTGCCGGTTCTCCGAACTGCTCAAAATTTCCACTACCGGTTCTCCAGAAGCTGTCAGAACCTGGTGGATTTCACCCCTGACCTGAACTAACATTGCAAACTGTTTGGTTTGGTGGCCGCAGAGCCTCAGATAGAAAGTCCCTACAGAGAGTGGTGAGGACAGTGGAGAAGATTATAGGAAGCTTGCTTCCCTTCATTCAGGATAACGCTTATAAGCGCTGTGTGTTTAGAGCGCGAAGTATTGTTAAAGACCCCATACACCCACTTCATGATCTGTTTCTGTTGCTCCCCTCTGGGAGGAAGTTTTGAAGTATTTCAAGCAGGGCTACCAGATTCTATAACCGCTTTGTTCCTTATGCCATCTGCCTGGTAAAGATTCGTTTCTCTCACAATGTACATGTATACATCCAAACTAGACTGTGTTCTAGTTTTCTGTATCATATACAGAGGGTAGATGCATAATTTTGTATTTATTTATTTATTTATTATTTATTTATTTACTTAGTCATGTTTATGTAGTATACATTGGAGGTGGTGACTTTTGAGAGCTGTATGCAATGAAATTTCATTTTAATGTATGCTGATTAGTGGACATTCAAAGTGACAATTAAGGTTCGGTTCGGTTTTGTTTTGTTCTGTTCTGTTCCGTTATGTTCTAATCTATTTTCTCTTCTCTATCCTCTTCTCTAATTTTATTCTCCCCTCTCTTCTCCTCTCCTCTCCTCTCCTTTCCTCTCCTCTCCTCCCCTCCCCTCCCCTCCCCTCCCCTCTCCCTCGTCTCCTCTCCTCTCCTCTCCTCCCCTCCCCTCCCCTCCCCTCTCCTCTCCTCTCCTCTCATTTCCTATACGGTTCCAGATGCAATTCAAGGTATTGGTTACCACCTTTAAAATCCTTCATGTCACAGGGCCATATCATTTGTGAGACTGCCTGCCTCCAGTTGGCCTTCTTTGTCCGCCGAGATCCAGCATGCAGGGCCCATTTTAATTTTCCTCTATGAAACAATGTCACCTGGAGGCATAATCTTTAAGTTGTAGTGCCTGCTCCCTAGAACAATATTTGCTAAAATTCAGATCGCCCTGCTTCTGCTTGTATTCCCCGAGTTCCTGAAAATTCATTTTTTTTTTTTTTTGCCCTGGGCGTTGAGCTACCATGTGATTAAACCCAGAAATGAAAAGATCTCAATGGGAATTTGCTGGAAGTAGACTCATTTATTCTGCTTTGGATGTATGTGGTGCTTTGGTTCCCGTGTTTCTAACCATATGCAAGATAGGGACAGTTTGTGTGTTGGGTGAACATAAATAGTCAAGTCAAGTCAATCATTCAATCTATGTAGAACGACAGGAAAATTTCCTGACAGGGAGAACAATTAGCCAGTGGAACGTCTTGTCTTCAGAAGCTGTGAGTGCTCCATCACTGGAGGCTTTTAAGAAGAGACCGGACAGTCATTTGTCCAGAATAGTATAGGCTCTCCTGCTGGAGCAAGGGGTTGGGCTAGATGACCTCCAAAGTCCCTTCCAACTCTGTTATTCTGGTAATTAATAAGAGGAACGGTTTGCCTTCAGAAGCTGTGGGTGCTCCATCACCAGATGGGGTTTTTTTAACAAGAGACTGGATAGCCACTTGTCTGGAATGCTTTAGGATCTCCTGCTGGAGCAAGGGGTTGGACTAGAAGAGAAGCAGCCTAGAACAAAGGAGAACTTTCCTAACCATGAGAGCAAATCATCAACCCTAAAGCTGATCTGACCGAAGCCATCTTGGAATCTTCAGTGTTGCCACACTGGAGCAGAGGGATAGAGAGGGTGGGGGGATTTGATCCAAAACCTGGGATTTTGTAGCCAAAACAAAATACTTTCTCTTGGGAACCAAGGACATTCTCACACTTGGTCAGAGGAAGGAGGAGTAATGTCACCAGGCAACCAGACAGCGCCGTGATTGGACCACGTGACAGATTGTTTGGAGAAAGTGAAAAACCTTTATTTTTAATTAGATGAAAACTGCAGGAACCCTAAGAGTTGGGGCTGCATAGAAATGAGACAAAATAAAATAAATTAATAATAATAATAATAATAATAATAATAATAATAATAATAATAATAATATATAAATAAATACGTGGCAAAAGAATATCCTAAGATCACAGGAGGCGATGGAGAAATGAACATTTACAGTAGCAGAAAGAGTTTGTCCCATGGGGCACAATCACTGAGATGGGGGCAGCCTACAAGTTCCATATATTGTTATTATCTTGGGAATCGTTTTACTCGCTTCCAGAAAAAGTTGTCAAAACCAGGTAGGCTAACATTATACGCCCCTTTCTGCTTCCTTCTTCTTTTTTTAATATATGTAAAATAATATTTCAAAAGCAATGAGATTTCGGATCAAAGCTACGTTTTTTTTCTAAAAAAAAATAGTGGGAGCGTCTCAGGAGGGTAGAAAGGCTTTTTAATTAATGAATTCTGGAGGAGGAGTGGGAAAAGAGCTAACTGATGGCATTCAGATTGTTGTAATTATTAATTTCTCCAACAAAGTGATGAATCTCCAGGTGCGCTACCTATCGACTACCTCTTCCTTTCATGCTAACGATGCCATCTCGCCTTTAGATCGAGGGAAGATGAATGGAATTAAAACAGACTGTGATCGCATGATGGGCAAGTCAAGGAATTGTTTGTAGACAGTCAATAGGGAATATTCCCTCCTGTGCATCATTCTCAATATTCATTTGATGCCTTTTGAGAAAGCACTTTTGGGCCTGTAAAGAAAATCATCAAGCTCAGAGGACACCAAGCACCCCACAGGTCACCCCTCAGCTATCTAATCTGTACACCTGTCTGTCTGTATGTCCGTCTGTCTATCTATCTATCCATTCATCCTATCTATCCTATCTATCCATCTCTGTCTGTCTATGTGTCTGTTCCTCCATCCATCCGTCTGTCCATCCCTCCCTCCTTGTGTCCATCTGTCTATCATCTGTCTATCCTATCCATCCATCCATCCATCCATCCATCCTATCTATCCATCTCTGTCTGTCTATGCATCTGTTCCTCCCTCCCTCCCTGTGTCCATGTCTATCATCTATCTATCTATCTATCTATCTATCTATCTATCTATCTATTTATCTATCATCCATCCATCCATCTCATATCTCTCGCTCTATCTATATCTATATCTATATCTATATCTATATCTATATCTATATCTATATCTATATCTATATCTATATCTATATCTATATCTATATCTATATCTATATTTATTTATTTATTTATTTATTTATTTATTTATTTATTTATTTATTTATTTTTAAATTTATATACCGCCCTTCTCCCTGAGGACTCAGGGCAGTGTACAGCCACAATTAAAAAACATGAAATACAAATATTAAAAACAATTAAAATATATATAAATTTGGCCCAAAATTAAAAATACAAACCAATTAAAACATTTAAAATTTCTTCTTAAGCCAGCCCGGCTTGCTGGAAAAAGTGGGTTTTAAGGGCACGGCGGAAGGCACCGAGGTCTTGGATTCTCCTTATCTCTGGGGGCAACTGATTCCAGAGGGTAGGAGCCCCAACAGAGAAGGCCCTCCCCCTGGGAGTCACCAGCCTGCATTGATTGGCTGATGACACCCTGAGGAGGCCCTCTCTGTGGGAGCACATGGGACGATGGGAGGTCGTCGGTAGCAGCAGGTGGTCTCGAAGATAGCTAGGCCCGATGCCATGGAGCGCTTTAAAGGTGATAACCAACACCTTGAAGCGCACCCAGAAGACCACTGGGAGCCAGTGCAGCTCGCGCAGGAGCGGTGTTACATGGGAGCGCCATGCTGCTCCCATCACTACCCGCGCTGCTGCATTCTGGACCAGTTGGAGGTTCCGGGTGCTCTTCAAGGGGAGCCCCATGTAGAGAGTGTTGCAGTAGTCAAGGCGAGAGATGACGAGGGCGTGAGTGACTGTGCACAGGGAATCCCGATCAAGAAAGGGCCGCAACTGGCGAATCAGGTGAACCTGACAAAAGGTCCCCCTAGTTAGAGCTGTCAGATGTTCCTCCAAGGACAGCTGCATATCCAGGAGGACTCCCAGATTGCGAGCCCTTTCTGTGGGGGCCAAAGACTCGCCCCCAATAGTCAGTGATGGAGTCAACTGACTATATCGGGATGCTGGGAGCTACAGCCATTCAGTCTTGGAAGTGTTGAGCTTGAGCCTGTTCCTCCCCATCCAGATCCGCACAGCCTCCAGGCACTGGGACATCACTTCAAGGGCATCGTTGGGGTGGCCTGGGGTGGAGATGTACAGCTGGGTGTCATCAGCGTACTGGTGGTATCTCACCCCGAAGCCACGGATGATCTTGCCCAGTGGCTTTACATAAATGTTGAACAGAAGGGGCGAGAGGACCGATCCCTGCGGCACTCCACAGATGAGAGGCCTCGAGGTTGACCTCTGTCCCCCTGCCAACACAAACTGCAACCGGTCGGAGAGAAAGGAGGAGAACCACCACAACATGGTGCCTCCCATCCCCAACTCTTCCAGCCGGTGCAGCATGATACCATGGTCGATGGTATCAAAAGCCGCTGAGAGATCTAACAGGACCAGAACAGAGGAGCAGCCCCTGTCCCGAGCCCTCCAGAGATCATCAACCAACGCGACCAAATGCCGTTTCCGTGCTGTGCCCAGACCTGAAACCCGACTGGAACGGATCTAGATAAGATGTTTCCTCCAGGAATTGTGGGAACTGTCGCGCGACCACACCCTCAACAACCTTCGCCATGAAGCGAAGGTTGGAGACAGGACAGATATACAGATATCTATACCTATATATCTATACCTAAATCTATACCTATACCTATACCTATACCTACCTACCTATCATCTATCTATCCTATCTATCCATCCTTTCTATCCATCTCTGACTGTCTGTCTATGTGCCCATCCATCCGTCCGTCCATCCATCGGTCCATCCATTCCTCCCTATCTGTGTGATCTATCATCTATCTATCTATCTATCTATCTATCTATCTATCTATCTATCTATCTATCTCCCATCCATAAATCCATGTATCTACCAATCTATCATCCTGACAGTTAAAACAATTAATCAGTGGAATGACTTGCCTCCAGAAGTTGTGGGTGCTCCAACACTGGAAGTTTTTAAGAAGAGATATTGCAAGAACTATAATGTCACCATGATATGAATGATATGATATGAAGATACGTGGATGGATGGATGGATGGATGGATGGATGGATGGATGGATAGATGATCGATAGATAATGATAGATAGATAGATAGATAGATAGATAGATAGATAGATAGATAGATAAATAGATACATACATAGATATTCATGATATGATATGATATGATATGATATGATATGATATGATATGATATGATATGAATGCAACAGAAGCTTAAGTGATGTAGGTCTAATCTGTGAGGGATCTCACGAAGATTGATGGTTCGTTGAGGCCCTTCCAAGGAAAAGGCAGCACGTAACGATGCAATCAAGTTGAATCTTTATTTAGGAATAAAGTAGAGAAAATGAGTTTCCTGGCATGGAGGCATCCATGCCTGGAATGAGCCCATGGATCAGTCCTGCAGGAGGCTAGAACAAGAGCCAAAGAGCAGCCCCTGTGCAGGGGTTCTTATAGGGGCCCCTGGCCCCTCCCTTACCAAGGTGTGTGAGGGGGCCGGAGGGCCATTAACTCTCCCCAATGGGGCTGCAGGGACCGGAGCCCCTTGACCCACCAGTGGGATCAAAGGTGCCTCTTTGCTCCCATCTGGTGGCAATTGAAGAGACTGCCATGGCTGGCACAAAACACCTAACATAATCAACGAAAGCCTTCTGCGTTTTCATTTTCCCATAACAACTGTTCTGTGGATGGCAATAGCAATAGCATTTAGACTTATATATCTCTTCACAGTGCTTTCCAGCCCCCTCTGAGCGGTTTATAGAGTCAGCCTCTTGCCTCCAACAATCTGGGCCCTCTTTTTACCAACCTGGGAAGGATGGAAGGCTGAGTCAACCATGAGCCGGTCCGAATCGAACGCCTGGCAGTGAGCAGAGTCAGCCTGCAATACCGCATTTTCACCACTGCGCCACCACAGCGGATGCCAACTGTGTCCCTGGGTTACCCTGGTTTTCAGACACACGTGTCTAAATGCCTTTCTTGGTTTCTGTGTCTCGAAAACACCCGGGAATCAATGTTCATGTTGTTATACACAGTGACATATTTCCTGTAGCCTTCGGGCCATTTTCACCACGGCTACGCCATTCCTCTTAGGAGCAGGGCTACAATGTTCTACCGTATGATGTGCTTATTCAATTCGCTGTAACCAGGGTGGATTTGATTTAAATCGAGTTGATTTAAATCACAATTTAAATCATGATTTAAATCACTAGTAAAAAGGCTTGATTCAAATCCACTCGATTTAAATCCTAATTTTTAAAGAGCAACTGTCATCTCTGCTACTCCTTTGACCCACTGTTGACTCACCGATAGTCCCAGTGTTGCAGAATATACAGCCTCCTGCTACATAACTAAGCTCCATTTCATGCTGAATAAACTAAATTATTTATGTATCTTAAATAGAAAACTATCTTGCGATAGATTTTTACCCCAAAAGTTTTTTATTAAAATAAATTTGATAAAAATTAAAAAAAAAAATCCGATTTAAATTTAAAAAATCTGATTTTTTTTTTTGATTTTTTAAAAAAAATCATTGATTTTTTTTATCCACCCTGGCTGTAACTCCCTTGTCTCTTTTGAATAGATCGGGATACCTTTGTCTTTCTCTGCGCTACTAAAAGCTAAAAATAAAAATTAAAAAATAAAAAATACCCAAACTAAAAAAAATGAAAAACAAATGAGGCTTCCCAATTGATCCCCAGAAGAAGAAGAAAAAAAAAAACAATGTACAATTTCTATATGTACAACAACATTTCCTAACAGTAGGAACAATTAGCCAGTGGAACAGCTTGTCTTCAGAAGTTGTGAGTGCTTCATCATTGGAGGCTTTCAACAAAAGACTGGACAGCCATTTGTCTGATATGGTATAGGACAGTGATAACTAACCTTTTTGCCATCACATGCCAGGAGCGGAGGGGAGGTCACACGCATGCGTGCCCACACCTATAATTCTATGCAACCTGCGCATGTGTACACGACCTCCCCCCCGCCCCCCCCGTTCCCCACTGCTCCTGGCAGGCCCAGTTTTTCTCTCTCCCTGGTCCCACCGGAAGTTGGTAAGCAGGCTGTTTCCGGCCTCCGGAGGGCCTCCGGGGGAGTGGGGAAGGCTATTTTAGCCCTCCCCAGGCTCCTAGAAAGGCTCTGGAGGCTGGGAAGAGCAAAAAACAGGCCTTCCGGTCCTACTGGAAATTGGCAAATGGGCCGTTTCCAGCCTCCGGAGGGGCGGGGGAGGTCATTTTCACCCTCCCCAGGTGCCTAGAAAGGCTCTGGAGGCTGAGAAGAGCAAAAAACAGGCCTTCTGGTCCCACCAGAAGTTGGCAAATGGGCCATTTCCAGGCTCCGGAGGGCCTCCGGGGGGGTGGGGGAGTCCATTTTCATCCTCCCCAAGCTCCTAGAAAGGCTCTGGAGCCTGGGGAGAGAGAAAAACAGGCCGTCCCCTCCATCCCTTGAGGCCCTCTGGAGGCAGGAAGCAGCCTGTTTCCCTATTTCCAGTGGGCCCAGAAGGCCCAAAAATCAGCTGGTGCACCGGAGCTGAGCTTGCGTGCCGACCGATATAGATACACGTGCCACGCGTGCCATAGGTTCACCATCACAGGTATAGGATCTCCTGCCTGTGCAGTGGGTTGGACTAGAAGTCCTCCAAAAGCTCTTCCAACTCTGTTATTCTGCAATGGAATGGCTTCCTTCAGATGTTATGGGTGCTCCATCGCTGGAGGCTTTCAAGAAGAGAGTGGACAGCCATTTGTCTGACATGGTATAGGGCAGTGTTTCTCAACCTTGGAAGCTTGAAGATGGGTGAACTTCAACTCCCAGAATCCCCCAGCCAACAGCGCTGGCTGGGGGATTCTGGGAGTTGAAGTCCACCCGTCTTCAAGCTACCAAGGTTGAGAAACACTGGTATAGGGTCTCCTGCCTGAGCAGGGAGTTGGACTAGAAGACCTCCAAGGTCTCTCCCAAGTCTATTATTCTATGTTCTATAACTTAGGTCTGTTTTTCACACTTTTGACCGTTGCAGCATCTCCAGGATCAGGTGATCAAAATTGGGATGCTTGCCAGCCGACTCATATTTATGATGGTTGCAAGTTATCCCAGAATCCTGTCATCAACTCTTCCGAATCGTCCAACCAGCCAAGTCAACGAGGAGGCCAGATTCACTTTGCAACCTAATCGCTAACTTAACCTCTGCAACGATTCACTTTACAACGGTGGCAAGAAAGGTTAAAATTCACTTAACAACCATCTTGCTCAGCAGCGGTAAATTTAGGGTGCGTTGTGGTCGTAAGGATCCTGTGCCCTGTTGGTTATACAGTAGTGGCCAAAACTGTGGAAACATTTTGGGAAAAGTGGATTTTCTAAAACTATCTAGTACCACCACTTTCTTTCGGAGTAGTACCATCAATTTATGTATCAATGGAAAGATAATTTAATCAAGAATGTAATGCAATAAATTTTATGAAGGATTTGCTATTAGAATAGCAGTTACGGTATAAAGAAGAAAAGTGAAGTAGAAAAAACGAGATATACAAAAATGATCACCATGTCAGTTAATACTTTTTTTTTTTTTTGCTTTAATTTATATGCTGCCCTTCTCCGGAGACTCAGGGCTGCTTACAATGCGTTAAGCAATAGCCTTCATACTTTTGTATATTTATACAAAGTCAGCTTATTGCCCCCACAAACTGGGTCCTCAATTTACCTACCTTAGAAAGGATGGAAGGCTGAGTCAACCTTGAGCCTAGTGAGATTTGAACTTGCAGTAATTGCAAGAAGCAGATGTTAATCACAGTGCTTTAGTCCATTGTACTACAGGCTCTGTTAGTTGAGTAACCTTTAGCATCAATTATGGCCTTACAACATCTTCCCATGGAGTGAATCAACTTTTTTAGTTCTGCAGCTGTTATCATATGAAACCAAGATTGAATGATGGCTTCTATTAACTGGGTTTTATTGCTGGGTCGCTTCTGACTAACAAATTTCTTTAGGCAGCTCCATAGATTTTCAATTGGGTTAAGATCTGGGCTATTCCCAGGTCATTCCAGCACTGGAATATGATTATCTCCAAACTCAAAAAAAGGAAAAAAAAGTGGTGTTATTAGTCATCAAACCTCAAAACTACACTTTCCCCAAAAGGTTTCCACAATTTTGGCCACTACTGTATCTCTGTGGAGTTCTAAGAAGACATCTTAATAAATTATTATTTAATTGCCCTCCTTCCACCCATCACCCACCTCCCCAAAAAAAACAACAATAACAAAGGGAGAACTATTGTGAGAAGTGATTTGAAGGTGGAGCTTGGTGTTCAGGAAAAGAGGAAAAATCAATGAGCTAGAGAAACATCCTTCGAGGAGCCTTTCAGCTGCCTGGAGAAAATATTTATGGGCCAGCTGTAAAGCTTTGAAAAGAAGAGTGCGTACTGGGAATATTGATGGAGCTTCAATACAGAGATAGCAACGCTGGCTACTCTGAGGTTGAGATGGATCTAGCCTTTCTCCATCTCCTCTGATCTTCTTTCTCCTCTTCATCTTTCATACCCAGCATTTGAACTTCTACTGCAGTGTTTGACTTCTTGTGTCAACTCTGAAGTTGGCCTGAATGAGGCCATCTTTGAAGCTTCAGTGTTGCCACAATGGAGATACGGGTTAGGGAGGGGGTTTGTAGCCAAAACAAAATACTTTCCCCTGGGAACCAAGGTCAATCCAACAGGTGGCTGAAGAGAGGAGGAGTGATGTTACCAAGCAACTGGAAAACACTCTGATTGGACATGTGATTGTTTGGGAAAAGGGGAAAACTTAATTAGGTAAAAACCGCAGGAACCTTTAGAATCAGTTTTCACCAGCCTGTGCCGATATAATTGATTCAATAAAACTGTTCTTTGAGGAATCTACCTGCTTCGGAGTTCTGATTGTTATGGGTTACTTGGAACCCTGGCATTTTGCTTCTCTGGGGGTTTCTTCTTTTTGACTTCTTGGTGTGGTCTGATTGCCAAGTAAAATTGAACAGAAGAGAATAACAAAGTTGGAAGGGAGCTTGGAGGTCTTCTAGTCCAACCCCCTGTCCAGGCAGGAAACCTTACACCAGACAAATGGTTGTCCAATCTCTTTTCAAAAACTTCCAGTGTTGGATCATTCACAACTTCTGGAGGCAAGTTGTTCCACTGATTAATTGTTCTCACTGTTAGGAAATTTCTCCTTAGTTCTAGGTTGCTCCTCTCCTTGGTTAGTTTCCACCCATTGTTCCTTGTTACTATGTCACTATTTTCAGTGGTGTAACTTAAAACAGTCACCAAATCAACTATTGTAAGTTGAGGAATTCCCCGTATAAGACGTTAGCCACGGGATCCCAAATTTGCAACTGTTTGTTAAATATGAGGGTTCTGGAAGGACACACTATTTGGCTGGACCAAATTTATATTAAATATATTAAATAAAATCAAGATCAAGGGAGGTACTAATACCACTCTATAAAGCCCTAGTAAGACCATACCTAGAATACTGCATCCAGTTTTGGTCACCACGCTATAAAAAGGTTGTTGAGACTCTAGAAAAAGTGCAGAGGAGAGCAACAAGGATGATGAGGGGACTGGAGGCTAAAACATGAATGGTTGCAGGAACTGGGCATGGCTAGTCTAGTGAAGAGAAGGACCAGGGGAGACAGGGTAGCAGTCTTCCAATATTTGCGGGGCTGCCCCAGAGAGGAGGAGGTCAAGCTATTCTCCAAAGCACCTGAAGGCCAGACAAGGAACAATGGATGGAATCTGAACAAGGAGAGATTCAACCTGGAAATAAGGAGGAACTTTCTGACAGTGAGAACAATCAATCCATGGAACAGAAGTTGCCTTCGGAAGTTGTGGGAGCTTCATTACTTGAGACTTTCAAGAAAAGATTGGACTGCCATTTGTCAGAAATGGTGTAGGGTCTCCTGCTTGAGCGGGGGGTTGGACTAGATGACCTCCAAGGTCCCTTCCAACTCTGTTAATCTGATGCCTGAAGAAAAAAGCTAAGAAGCTTGAAAAGGGCCGAGAGGCAAGATTTTCTGTTCAGCAGGAGTCCAAGGATGAGTTTCATGTGCAGATGATGGATGGCATCACTTAAGACCAAGCTACATCTCATTTTGGTATTCGAGAGGCTAAGTGGAAAAACCATCCAGGGATTAGAAGATGCCATCTAATTTTAATTAATTAGTTAACTCTAATTTGTCATCAAGGAAACCTGAGACTTGTAATCTACACTGAGAGCCAGTTTTGTCTAGGCAACAGGCTAGAAACAAGGAGACAGTGAATTTTAGCCCAGTCTTAGGCATGAAAAGCAGCTGGGTAACTTTCGGCCAATGACCAGGAGATGGTGAGTTCTAGTCCCGCCTAGACATGAAAACTGGCTGGGTGACTTTGGGCCAATGACCAGAAGTTTGTGAATTCTAGTGCAATATTAAACATGAAAGGTAGCTAGATGACTTTGAGCCAACCACCAGGAGATGGTGAGTTCTAGTCCCACCTTAGACATGATAGCCAGCTGTGTGACTTTGGGCCAGTCCCTCTCTCTCAGTCCAACCCACCTCACAGGTCTGTTGTAGGAAAAATAAGAGGAGGAAGGACTATCATGCATGTTCACCATGTTGACTTATTTATAAAGGCAGGTTAAAAATCTAACAAATAAATAATATGGATGGGAAAAGTCGCAGCTTGCTAAAAGCATTGGAAAAGGATTCTGATTTAATTTATTTTAAATCTCTATTTTGCTTTTCCTCCACAGAACATAGAATAATAGAATTGGAACAGACCTTGGAGGTCTTCTAGTCCAACTCTCTACTCGAGCAGGAAACCCTGTACCATTTCAGAGAGGGGCTGTCCGTTCTCTTCTTAAAAGCCTCCAATGATGGAGCACCCACCACTTCTGAAGGCAACTTCCGTTCCACCGATTAATTGTTCTCACTGTCAGGAAATTCCTCCTTAGTTCTAGGTTGTTTCTCTCCTTGATTAGTTTCCATCCATTTCTTCTTGCCTTGCCTGCTGGGGCTTTTTTTTAAAAAAATTGACCCCCTGGTCTGTCAGGAGCCCCTCAAATATTGGACTGCAGTTATGTCACCTTAGTCTTTCTTTCCTCTAAACTAGACGCACCCGATTCTTCATATATCAGTGCTTCATCACTGGAGATTTTTAAGAAGAGACTAAACAGTCATTTGTCTGAAATGGTATAGGTTCATCTGCTTGAGTAGGGGGTTGGACTAAAAATCAAATCAAAGAAATCAAAATATATATGCTATTGCTGTTAGTACAATCTTGCCAGCTTCTATCAACTATGAAAAGATGACAGAGAAGCAATTTCCCACAATTAATAACTTTATTTTCGATTTGCTATTGTATTCAATGAGAAAGAAAGAAAAAGAAAGAGGGAAAAGGAAGGAAGGAAGGAAGGAAGGAAGGAAGGAAAAGGAAGGAAGGAAGGAAGAAAGAAAAAAGAGAAAGAAGGAAAGAAAAAGAAAGAAAGAAGGAAAGGAAGGAAGGAAGGAAGGAAAGGAAGGAAGGAAAGGAAGGAAGGAAGAAAGAAAGGAAGAAAGGAAGAAAAAAGAGAAAGAAGGAAAGAAAAAGAAAGAAAGAAAGAAGGAAGGAAAGGAAGGAAGAAAGGAAGGAAGGAAAGAAGGAGAGGGAGAGGAAAAAGAGAGAGAAACAGAAATGAGAGGGAGAGAGGGAGAGACCCATTTCCCACAGTAAACACTGTTGCCATGAAACCTGGGTAGGTGTGGCTTGGGGGGGATCATGTAACTGGGTAGGAGTGACATTGAGTTGGCCACGCCCACCCAGGTTTTGTGGCTCCCAGTGTTTTCTTTTCTGTGGGAAACGGGTCCAAATGGCTCATTGAGTGTTTAACTCAACTCCTCAACTCCTGTACTAGAAGATCTCCAAGGTCCATTCCATCTCTAACTCTATTCTAAGTCTAAGTCTAATTCTAGTCTCCAGCCCCCTAATCATTCTCGTTGCTCTTCTCTGCACTCTTTCCAGAGTCTCAGCAGACAGAAGACTTAAATCTTCCAATTTCTCTCCCAACAACATCTCTGTAAGGTAGCTCGACAGGGAATGAAAGATGCAAAGTCACCCAGTGACCTCACCTGGCTGAAAATTCAGCTTTGAATCTGGTCCTGCAACCAGGAATATCTTGATCCAGCCCTCTACATCCTCTCCCTGTCTTGGGGCTGAGCATCCACTACACAAAAAATTCCAGAATCCTCAGAATCCCCAATTAAAATTTTTTTTTTTTAAAAAAAATCTTTTTTCCCCTCTTCTTGCCAGCAAACTTCCATTCCTCTGCTCGCCTTTCATTTTATTATTATTTTTTTTTCCTCTTTCATTCCAATAAGTGCTTGGGTTCCCCCACTCCTCATTTTGGGGGTAATATGAGAAGGAGCTTTTATTTCTATAAAACGGCAGCTGCTTTCATTTAGTTTTATGGATTTAATGTATTTAGATGTTCCAAGAGAAGCTGTGAGCTGATGGTATTATTCTGCCGTTTGCTGCTTAGTGCCTCTTCTAATGACAAAACTTATCTGATTCGGAGCATCTCATATCGGCGGCAATATTAATTCTCCGTTCTTTTGTCTTTGGGCTTCCAGATTTAATTTGTAGAGGGGATTCTTTCGAGAGACGTGGGTTCCTTTTTCCTCCCTCTCCGCAGACCTCGTAATGTTTTTTTTTTAATTTTGATTTCTTTAATTGTATTTATTGGTCTTCCTCCGTTATTATTTTTACAAATAACTCAAGGCAGCAAACACACAACAGCACACTTTCCTCCTTCTGTTTTTTTCTGCCCCACAACAACAACCCTGTGAGGTGATTGGGCTGAGAGAGATGAACTGGCCCAAAAGTCACCCAGATGGCTTTTGGGCCTAAGTCAATACTAGAACTCTTTGTCTCCTGGTGATTGGCTCAAAGACACCCAGCCCGCTTTCAAGCACAGCCAACTTTCATGCCTAAGGCAAAACTAGAACTCACTGTCTCCTGGTGATTGGCCCAAAGTCACCCAGCCAGCTTTCATGCTTAAGGCAGAACTAGAACTCACCGTCTCCTGGTAATTGGCCCAAAGTCACCCAGCAGGCTTTCGTGCCTAATCAGAACTAAAACTCATGGTCTCCTGGTGATTGGCTCAAAGTCACCCAGCCAGCTTCCATGCTTATGGCAGAACTAGAACTCACTGTCTCCTGGTGATTGGCCCAAAGTCACCCAGTCGGCTTTTGTACCAGAAGTGGAACAATAACTCACCATCTCCTGGTGACTAATCCAAAGTCACCTAGCCAGCTTTCATGCTTAAGGTAGAACGAAAACTCACCATCTCCTGGAGATTGATCCAAAATCCCCTTAGTTCTAGGTTGTAACTCTCTTTAATGACCTTCCACCCATTACTTCTTGTCCTGCCCTGACCTGCTTTCGAGAATAAGTCAATCCCCTCTTCTTTATGACTGTCCCACAAGTGCTGGAAAACTACTATCACATCACCCATAGTCCTTCTCTTTGTTAAACTAGACATACCTAGGTTCCTCAATCGCTCATCGTATGGGTTAGCCCAGTGGTGGGCTGCTGCCAGTTCGGACCGGTTGTTGTGGCCCGTCAGCGGCCTGTGTGGATTGTAGCTGATTCGGACAGCGAGGAGGCTGGTGTGGTGCTGTGCCAGCAGCCTGTGCAGCTGGCGCTCGGGTCAGACAATGAGGAGGCTGGAGAAGATGTGGTGCCAGAGGCGGGGATTCAGCCAGGGCCTTCAGAGCCTCCAGAAGCTCCCATAAGTGAAGAGGACGAAGAGGAGGAGCCTCTTCTCGATGCATGGACGCGCAGAGCTGCCAAAAGGCAGGAGTGGCTCCTCAGGAGGAGGTCTCCTCGAGAGTAAGGCTTGGGGCTAATTGGCCACTCCCTTAGCCTATTTAAGGAGGAACGCTGACTGAAGCAAGTTGTAGGGAACAACTTTAGTTCACTCTACTTCGTGTCTGGATTTTCTGCAAATTGCTTCTGGGCTTTCTGCCAACCATAGTAAGATTACGATTATTTATTCTTTGGATTCTTGTAGGCTGTTAAGAAAGTTTATTAACAGCCTTTGTTTTTGATAAAGACTGAGTTATTTTAGTAAAGTAAGTTTTGTACAAACTTTGTGTGTGCTGTATTCTTTGGGATCCGTAGCTGGGGCAGAACAGGTCTCAACATCTTTGCAAGGACAGTCTACAATTATTAGATTCCCAACGATGAATGAAGAATTTATCACAAAGAGCTTGGAAAAGTCACGGCACACCTGGTTAGGAAGGCAAGAATCACGAGGAACCTTGGCATAAAAGCCAATGAGTTGGTTGCTCATGGAAAACTCGGTTCTTCATTCATGGTGTTAAAAAAAAAAATCCATACTTGAGAACACGTAGCTAAATGTCTATGGAGATTCTCAGCCATCCAGGTCATAGTTGACCCTAAGGTGCTTTTTTTCTTTTTTTCTTTTTTTTTTAATTTGATTTTTATTATAACATATAGTGATACATTCAGTACATTTTTGGTTCATTGGTGCAATTATATACATATATACATCTACATGCATTATTACGTCTATTATTTGATATTGTTTCTTAAAGCTAGATTTAATTTCAAAACACTTAAAGATAATAGTGCTCAAATCTCTAAGACTAAATGTAATACTGTTCATATGGATTTTGTTAATTAATTAGTATTTAATCTCTATTTCCTTCTTTATTTCTTTTCCCCATCCATTCGTACCACATGTCCCACACGCTATAAAATTCCGAATCTTCTCTGTCATTAATTTCTGAAGTCAGTTTGTTCATTTCAGCGCACTCCAATATTTTTCCAATAACATGTTCTTGAGGTGGTATTTGTTTTTCTTTCCAATACTGGGCAAAGGAAATTCTAGCGGCTGTCAGAATATGTATAATTAAATACTTTTTCTTTTTTGCATATTCAGTTTTCAAAATTCCCAGGAGAAAGGCTTTTGGTTCGAAATCAAAATTTTCTTTTATTATTTCTCTAATCCACATCCATATCATCCTCCAGAATTTTTGTGCCTGATTACATGTCCACCAGCAGTGATAGAAAGTACCCTGCTGATGGTCACATTTCCAACATTTAGGGCTCGAATTGGGGTAGATCTTCGCTATCCTAGCTGGGGCCATATGCCATCTATAAAACAGCTTGTATTGGTTTTCCTTGTAAGCCGTCGCTTTTGTCATTTTAAGATTATTATTCCATATTGAATCCCATTCGTTCAGATTTATATTTTATCAGGTGCTTTTTTTCCAAGAGGCAACTGGGCTTTTTTCCCTTGAAGACGTTTCGCTTTTGAGCTGAAGAAGAACTGAAGAAGCTTCTTGGATGAGAAGTGAAACGTCTTCAAAGAAAAAAACCCAGAAAGTCCATTGGAACAACTAGTCACAAGGACAGGTTTTTCCATCAGGCCATCACTCTGCTAAACAACTAATTCCCACAACAGTGTCAAACTATTTAGTAAAGCTGTATTACTATTCTTCTTCTCATCCTTCCTATTGCCTATTTACTTTTCTACTTATGACTATAACTTTGTTTGTATTTTTAAGATTTATATTAGTTTCCTAGTATGAATTATGTTGATTGCTTACTTAGTTTCCTATGATTATCACAAAGTATTGTATCTTACGATTCATGATGGATTTATTTTTATGATGACTATGATCATGATTTATTACCTATAGCTGTTACGTACACTGAGAGCTTATGCACCAAAGACATAGTCCTTGTGTGTCCAATCGTACTTGGCCAATAAAGAATTCTGTTCTGTTCTGTTCTGTTCTGTTCTGTTCTGTTCTCCATTCCATTCCATTCTCCATTCCATTCCATTCTACACTCTACACTACAGTACTCTATTCTATTCTACTCTACTCTATTCTCGTGAAAAAAAAGCACCTTTGGGACATACTTGAGTGTTCTCCTCCAAACACACACACACACACACACACACACACACACACACACACACACACACAGAGAGAGAGAGAGAGAGAGAGGGGGGGGGGGAGAGGGAGAGAGAGAGAAAACCACTAGATGTTAATAACAGAACCAGGAATCAAATTGCAGGTCACCCTTAATAACCCCAAAATAGAGACTCAAAACCCTCATAGCTTTGCAAGAACAAATTAATTTTTCACGACAAACCCATAGAATTGTTTTTCTCCTGGCCTCCAAAAGAAGCTTGTCAAAAGTTATTTGAATTAACACTGTGACTCTCCACCTCAGTATCTCTGTTTCTCTCTCTCTCTCTCTCCCCTTCTCCTTCTCCTTCTCCTTCTCTCTCTCTCTCTCTCTCTCCTTCTCCTTCTCCTCCTCTCTGTCTCTCTTTCTCCTTCTCTGTCTCCTCCTCCACCTCTCTATCCTTCTCCTCCTCTCTGTCTCTCCTTCTCCTTCTCCTCCTCCTCTCTATCCTTCTCCTCCTTCTTCTTCTCCTCCTCTTCCTCCTTCTCTCTCTCTCCTCCTCCTCCTCCTCTCTCTCCTTCTCCTTCTCCTCCTCTCTGTCTCTCCTTCTCCTTCTCTGTCTCCTCCTCCTCCTCCTCTCTATCCTTCTCCTCCTTCTCCTTCTCCTCCTCTTCCTCCTTCTCTCTCTCTCTCCTCCTCCTCCTCCTCTCTCTCCTTCTCCTTCTCCTCCTCTCTGTCTCTCCTTCTCCTTCTCTGTCTCCTCCTCCTCCTCTCTATCCTTCTCCTCCTTCTCCTTCTCCTCCTCTTCCTCCTTCTCTCTCTCTCTCCTTCTCCTCCTCCTCTCTCCTCCTCCTCCTCCTCTTCTCTCTCTCTCCTTCTCCTTCTCCATCTCCTCCTCCTCTCTCCGTCTCCTCCTTCTCCTCTTCCTCCTTCTCTCTCTCTCCTTCTCCACCTCCTCTCTCTCCATCTTCTCCTCCACCTCCTCCTTTCTCCTCCTCCTCCTCCTCCTCCTCCTCCTCCTCCTCCTCCTCCTCCTCCTCCTCCTTCTTCTTCTTCTTCTTCTTCTTCTCTCTCTCTCTCTCTCTCTCTCTCTCTCTCTCTCTCTCTCTCTCTCTCTCTCTCTCTCTCTCTCTCTCTCTCTCGGCTTACACAACTGAAGCATTGATTGTGATTGCAAGTGTATGGGTGCACACTCCAAGGGAATTGCTAATTTTCTTTTTTCTTTTAAAATAAAAAAGCAGATTCTAAGCTCCCAAATCCCCAAACCGCACGAACCACACAAAGTAGAAGAGTATCGTTCTCTTATAAAGCTTTATGAAGCCTTGAAGTTATACAACTTTAAGCTATAAATTGAACCTAGATTTGCAGGCCACCAAGTGCATTAAAACTCTTTTCATGGAATGACAGGGAAAAACAAACAAACAAACAAACCCCAAACCTCATTTATTTAGTTGCTGGGAACTGAACGTTAATAAAGCCTAGAGTCCTGGACCCATAAAGTAACCGAGGGAAAGAACTGGAAGTTTTGTCACTGAGATGACAAAGTTACAGGAAAACATTGATGGCTGAAATCTATTCATTTCTGCACATTCTAAAATTTTCTTTATAATTTCTCCTTCCAACGGGATGATGCCAAGTAAAAGGAGAAAAGGGGGGGTGGGGGTAAAAAGGAAAAAAGTGAAATATTATAAAAATGTACACAAATGATGAAATAAAAATAAATATTGATCGAATAAGAAATTGAAATGAGAATAAAGATAATTAGAAAATTGGGGCTGCTCGAATACCACTTTAGATTGAACTGAAAAGGGAAACAAGAGCCTTGGTGGCGCAGCAGACTAAAGTGTTGTTAAAGTAGCACCAGCTGCCTGCAATTACTGCAAGTTCGAATCTCACCAGGCTCAAGGTTGACTCAGCCTTCCATCCTTTCGAGTTAGGTAAAATGAGGACCCAGATTGTGGGGGCAATAAGATAACTTTGTATAAAAAAGAACACGGCTTGGGGGGGTGGCAAAAGCCCTACTAAGCAGGTATATACAAAAGTATGAAGGCTATTGCTTAACGCATTGTAAGCCGCTCTGAGTCTCCGGAGAAGGGTGGCATATAAATTGAACCAATTAATCAATCAATCAATCAATCAATTTATTGGTTCAATTTATATGCCGTCCTAAATAAACAACAAGAGAGAGGGGAAGGAGTAGAGAGAGAGAAAGGGAGAAGAGAGGAGAGGAGAGGAGAAAGAAGAAAGGAAAAAGGAGAGGAAGAAAAGGGAGGGGAAAGAGGAGTAGAAGAGAAGGTTAGAAGTGGGGAAGAAGAGAGGAGTGGCGGAAGGGAAGGGGAAGTAGGAAAGAGAAGGAGAGGAAGAACGAAGGAAGTAGGAGGAGAAAGAGGAAGGAAGAGAAGGGGAGGAGAAGAAGGAAGGTTGGAGTAAAGGTAAATGGTAAAAGAGCAGCCCCGAAAAAAGTAAAAATTAAAAATGAAAGTTAAAAGATGAATGAAAAATGATGGATAAATGACTGTACATGTAAATGTGTTTATGAGAAATAAAAATAAAAAACTTTTTTGGGGAAAAAAAAAGAAGCTGGTCCTTTAATATTTCCAAGCCAGCCCCACGGGGCAGATTTAAGGACCCTGCAGGTCCTATCAGTGTTTGACACTCCATTATAGGGCATAGAATGGAATCTCCTACATCTAACCATTGTGTCGAGCTGTTCGAATCTCGCTCGCGCATATCTCTCCCTAAGATGTTTTGGGAATTGTAACTTCGCATAGCTAACCAATCATTGAATAAACTAAAAATAAATTGAAGTGTGAAAAACGATCCTAAGGCACTTTTTTTCAGTGCCGCTGAAACTTCGAATGGTCACTAAACGAATGGCTGTAAGTTGAGCACTATTCATATACACGAATATTGAGCCCCTGGATCTCGGCCGGGGGTGGGTTCTACTTACCTTTACTACCGGTTCGTATTGCGCCCAGGGGTGGGTTCTAAATTTTTTTACTACCGGTTCTGTGGGCGTGGCTTATTTTGTGGGTGTGGCTGGGTGGGCGTGGCCAACTTGTTTTTTTTACTTTTAAAAGCATTTTTTCCACAACCTTAAGAAGTTGCAGAAAAAAAATGCTTTTAGAAGCCTCTGATGATCAGGCAAGTCAGCTGGGATCGCCAGAGGCTTTTAAAGACATTGTTTTTCCTACAACCTCTTCGGCTGAAGAGGTTGCAGAAAAAAAATGCTTTTAGAAGCCTTTGAGATCCCAGCTGAGCTGCGCGATCATCAGAGGCTTTTTTTTTTAACTTTTAAAAGCATTTTTTCAGCCGAAGAGGTTGTAGAAAAAATGCTTTTAAAAATAATAATAAAAAAAGGCTCTGATGAGGTGGGCGGGGTAAGCGAGCGGTGACCGGGCCGGGGACCAGTTCGGGGACATGGCCAGCCAATGTTATTACCTGTTCTTCAAACTACTAAAAATTTTTACTACTGGTTCTTGCGAACCGGTGCAAACCGGGAGCAACCCACCACTGATTGTGCCCTCCCCGCACGTGATCGCTTTGCTCGCGCGCTTTTCTGCACATGCGCAGATCACCTATAACGATGTCCAGGTCAGTGGGCGGAGCCTCCCACCGGTTTTACTAACCGTTCTTGCAAACTGATCTGAACCTGGGGCAACCTACCACTGACCTGGGCCAAAAGGAGGGTGTCTAAACAATCCTGACAAGCAAGTCCAAAAATATATATACGGCTTTGCATAAAAATCAGAAAACCACGTTTTTGAGAAAGGTGGAGAATAAACAGTTGGAAAACGACGACACACCATCGAGTCCGATAGTTTCAGCAAATAAAACTCAGAAACATCCCGTCTCTATTCAAGATCATCCTCATATTTTGACGGCAGCAGGAATTGTATTTGTGCAGTACTGGAAAAATGAGGAAACACACCAACAGAGGATGATGTAATTAAAAAAAAAAATTAGATTGTGCAGAAATGGACAGATTGACACTAAAAAGAAAAGAAAAAAGAAGATAAGAGTATTTTCAAACACGGGACTTGTTTTACAAATGGTTGGATAGTAGAGGTAGAAATTAGCAGTGGGAAAAGTATTACTATACAGTAGTGGCCAAAATTGCGGAAACCTTTTGGGAAAAGTGTATTTTCTAAAACTAGCTAATAACACCACTTTTTTTTTTTTGGAGTAGTACCATAAAATTATATATCAATGGAAAGGTAATTTAATCAAGAATGTAATGCAATAACTTTTATGAAAAATTTGCTATTAGCAGTTACAGTATAAAGAAGAAAAGTGAAACACGTAGAAAAAACGAGTTATGCAAAAATTATCACCATGTCAGTTAATAACTTCGTTGGGTAACCTTTAGCATGAATCACGGCCCTACAAGGTCTTCCCATGGGGTGAACCAAGTCTTTGAGTTCTGCAGCTGTTATCATGTGAAACCAAATTTGAACGATGGCTTCTATTAACTGGGTTTTATTGCTGGGTCGCTTCTGACTAACAAGTTTCTTTAGGCGGCTCCATAGATTTTCAATTGGGTGAAGGTCTGGGCTATTCCCAGGCCATTCCAGCAGTGGAATATGGTTATCTTGAAACTCCAAAAGAATAAGTGGTGTTATTAGCCATCAAACCTCAAAAATACACTTTTCCCAAAAGGTTTCCACAATTTTGGCCACTACTGTATATAAATAAATTGATCCAGTGGTGAAATCCATTTTTTTTTTTACTACCGGTTCTGTGGCCGTGGCTTGGTGGGCATGGCTTGGTGGGCTTGGCAGGGGAAGGATACTGCAAAGTCTCCATTCCCACCCCACTCCAGGTGAAGGATACTGCAAAATCTCCATTCCCACCCCCAATCCAGGGGAAGAATACTGCAAAATCTCCATTCCCACTCCACTCTGGTTCGTATTGATGACCGTCGCTGTGTCCTGGGATCACCGGATCCTCTTTTGCAACTTCTGACAAAGCAACATTAGACTCAGGTTCACTTAACAGCCGGGTTACTAGCAGATCAGCCGTCACCATTCACTTAACAACTGTGGTTAGACAGTAAAACTTAATAACCTTGGCAAGTAAGTAAAACGGGGGCAAAACAAATGTCTTGCTTAACAGCGGAAATGCTGGGCTGCCCTTGTGGCCGTAAGTTGAGGACTGCCTGTGTATCGCTTCTCCTTACAGCATCCATTGGTGCAAGAAAAAGAAAAGAAAAAATCTAACAGGACAGGGCTGGTTCCCTCCTTTTGCCGCCGAGTAAATGGAGATTTATTAAAAGCAAGCTAAATCCCTTCTATTTACCGCAAGGTCAGGGGTCAGCAGGAGTAAATCATTAATTAACACACTGATGGCTCCCTGCTATCGATCAGGTTGTGTTTACACACAGGGACCAAAACAGCCCCTTGACATTTAAGCCAGGAGGGAGGTTGCATGGAATGAACTGCAGACTTGCAAATTTCCTTTTTTTTTTTTCACCTTAGTTTTCTTGTTCCCCTAACTTTGATAGCAATCCGAGATCATAATACCACTAATGCCAATGCTATAAAGCCCTAGTAAGACCTGGAATATTGCATCCAGTTTTGGTCACCACGCTATACAAAAGATGTTGAGACTCTAGAAAGAGTGCAGAGAAGAGCAACCAGGATGATTGGGGGACTGGAGGCTAAAACATACAATGTACGGTTACAAGAACTGGGCCTGGCTAGTCTAGTGAAGAGAAGGACCAGGGGAGACAGGATAGCAGTCTTCCAATATTTTGAGGGGCTCCCCCAGAGAGGAGGGGGTCAAGCTATTTTCCAAAGCACCCGAAGGCCAGACAAAGAATAATGGATGGAAACTGATCAAGGAGAGATTCAACCTAGAAATAAAGAGAAATTTTCTGATCGTAAGAAGAATGGAATGGAATGGAATGGAATGGAATAGAATGGAATGGAATAGAATAGAATAGAATAGAATAGAATAGAATAGAATAGAATAGAATAGAGAATATGGAATGGAATAGAATAGAATAGAATAGAATAGAATAGAATAGAATAGAATAGAATAGAATAGGCCTGGCCTGGTGGCTCATCAGACTAATAGCATTGTGATTAACACCAGCTGTCTGCAATTACTGTAAGTTCGAATCTCGCCAGGCTCAAGGTTGACTCAGCCTTCCATCCTTTCTAAGGTGGGTAAATTGAGGACCCAGTTTGTGGGGGCAATAAGCTGACTTTGTATAAATATACAAAAGTATGAAGGCTATTGCTTAACACATTGTAAGCCGCCCTGAGTCTCCGGAGAAGGGCGGCATATAAATCAAATAAAAAAAAAAAAAGGATAGAATAACTTTATTGTCACTTTGAATTACACTAATCGGCATACATTAAAGTGAAATTTTGTTAAATACAGCTCTCAAAGGACCACCACCTCCAATATACACTACATAATATAACAAAATAAATAAATAAATACAGGTAAATACAGAATTGTGCATATAACACACACACACACACACACACTCTGTGGAAATTGGGATCGTAGAAACACCCAGGAGCATAGAAGAGTCCAAAGGCAGATGCATGAATAAATGTGATAAATGTATTTATTCATATAACAAAACATATTAACTATATACAAAGGCTGTCTTAATATCCATTAGGATAGGGGGCACACAGCGTGTGTGACTACCCCTATCAAAGATCATGTCTCATGGAGAACAAACGTAAAAGAGAGCATGGTAGAAAGGTTAGAGGGGTTTTTGTACTCAGTGTAAGCCCCTCCTCTCCACATAGGGGTGGGGGCACTTTCTGCCTCCACTAGTGTCTGTATGATATATGTGCCAATGGCTTGCAAATACTTGACAGTTCCCCTCCTTGCGAGCCAATGGCATGCAAACATACAAATGCAATGCACAACAAATTTTACCCTGTGAGACATAACTTTTTACACAGATCTTTGTGCCTATCTGCTGGTAGAGGTTTTGTGAAAATATCAGCTGTTTGATATTTGGTCTGACAATGTGATAAAGATATAAACCCCATCTCTACTAGTTGCCTAACATTTTGATAGCGGATATCAATATGTCTGGACCTTTTTCCCACCGCATAGGCTTTGGCAATGCCTATGGCCCCGGTGTTGTCTTCTATAATTTGGATGGGCAAAGTCGGTGGTGTCCAGATGCTAGAAATTAAGGCATCAAACCATATCAGATCGTTTCCTGCCTCTGATAAGCATCATATTTGGCCTCAGCGGTGGAGCACGAAACAAATTTCTGTTGCCCCACATGCCAATGGATGGGTGCCTCATTTAATAGTACCAAGAAGCCCGAAGTACTCCTACGTGTCTTGGTATCTCCGGCCCAGTCCGCATCCGCGAAACATTTTAATTGGGCCTTGTCTCTATTCTCAGGTTCCAAGCGAAGCACGTAATCTGCTGTGGTCTTGAGATACCTTAATAGCTTTTTAATGGCCAACCAGTGGAACTGGGTAGGATGTTCCACTTGTCTAGATAACAGGTTTATGGTCAGGGCAATATCTGGACGGCTCCAATTACTTATATATAGTAATGAGCCGATCACTGACCTAAATAGAGTATTATTTTGGAACTCTGGGCTATCCTTGTGTGCCAATCCATAATAGTCGGTCTGCATTGGGATAGCCGTTGGCTTGCTATCTTCCATTTTACATTTCACCAAGAGTTCCTCTATCTTTTCCTTTTGGGAGAGAGCAAAACCTTTTGGTGTAGTGATGATTTGTACGCCTAGGTACTTGTCCACATATCCTAAAGACTTTAGAGTGAACTTTTTTTGTAGGGTCCTGGCAAATATAATACTTCCCCCCTTGTCAGGCCCTATATATAAAAGATCATCGACATACACTAGGACTTTCTCCAGCCCCCCTTTGGTATCCCTTGTGAAGGTACATTTATCAGCTGGAGATGGATGGAAACCCAGTGATTTGAGAGTTTTAGTCAGGCATTTGTACCACAGTCTGCCTGATTGCTTGAGGCCGTACAAACTTTTCTTCAGAAGCCAGGTGTGGCCTTCCTGCCGTTGAAATCCAGGGGCACCTCTGACGTAAATTTCTTGTTTTAGATGTGCGTGTAAATAAGCAGTTTGCACATCAAATTGAAAAATGTGTTCCCCATGTGCTGCTGCGGTGACCAAAGCAGCCCTCACACTTTCCGCTCTCACGGTGGGGGAGTATGTTTCATCAAAGTCCTGCAAGTAGCGCTGTGCATAGCCTTGTGCTACCAGTCGGGCCTTATAGAGGAGTTTGTTGTTGGGCATTGGCTTGACCTTGTAGACCCAACGGGTGCCAATTGCTTTCCTCTTTTTGGGGATTTCCATGGGGATGAAGACTTTCAATTTTTTGAGACTGTCCATTTCCCACTCCATTGCCACCCTCCACCTGCGCTGTTCTTCCTCGGGAAGCTGGAGGACATCTGAGTACGTTTTAGGGGCCATGGTAACGCTGTTGACCGAGGCAACACAGCCAATGTCCAACCTTTTGTGTGGCACCCCTTTATTGGAGCGTTTTGACCGTCTGGGAAATTGCCACTCACCATCATCATTGTCATCCGGAGCATCGGTGTCAGAATTGGAGCTGCCGGAGGTATCTTTCCAATCAAAATGGGGCGGGCCTCTGTCCCAGGCGCTGCGAAGTTATGGTCGTTTAGGTGAGGCAGGAGGTGTGAAGTCACCCAGGGATTCCTTGTCTGAATCGTCAGAGTAAGGTAGGGATTCATCACCATCCGGATCTTCGCTGGTCAGTTGTTTGGAGTTTGTTGGTTTATCCTCTTCAGGTGGTGCTGCTTGTTCAGTGTCGCTTCTAATAGGGGAATAACCGGGTTCATTGGAATGAATTTTTGACCAATTTGACCCCTCCTCAAAGGAAGCTGATCTAGAGACAATGACAAGGTTATTTTTGTCTACAAACCTAGAGGCCTTGCTGCTGGTTGCATAACCTATAAATCTGAGCCTCCTTGATGCCTTGCCCCCCTTTCTTCTGAGGTGCTTGGGAATATGGACCCAGGCATAGGAACCAAAAATTCTCAGGTGTGAGAGGCTAGGTTTCCTTCCATGGACCAGGAAGTATGGGGTTTGGTTAATGGCACTACTCCACGTCCTGTTGACTAGATAATTAGCCATTTTGACCGCTTCTGCCCAAAAAACTTGGCTCATGTCAGCATCTGCAAGTAGGCAGTTCATGACATTCTGCAGCACGCCATTTCTCCTTTCTATAATACCATTCTCGGACGGAGTTCGAGGGGATGATTTAAAATGGAGGATACCTCTCTCCTTCATCCACTTTTCAAAAATCTTGGATGTAAACTCAGTCCCCCTATCACTCTGCACCTGAGCGATGCACACCTTGTGTTGCATTTGGATCTGGTTGTAAAGATATTTGAAGTTGGTAAAGACTTCAGTTTTGTCCTTTAAAATAAATACATGGCCATAACGAGAGTAATCATCTACTACCGTTAAAAAATAACGCCCCCTACCAAGGGAGGGTCTAAAAGGACCAACCAAATCCATGTGTACCAGCTGATAAGGGTACCTTGCATGACGGGAAGAGACCTTGGGTATAGCAGCAGTTTTAGATTTTGCTGCCTTACAGATGGCACATTCCAAATAGGTATTACAATTCTTTATCTTAAGCCCATCAGAAAAATCTTGCATTTTCTTAATAACCGGGAAGCTGGCATGGCCGAGCCTGTGGTGTAATATATGAGCACAATCCAAATGTAAAGGTTTACCCATGCATACTTTGTTAACCTTATGTATCTTACCATTACAAGCCTTGGTCTGTTCAGTAATGAGAATAGGCACTGGATTAATGGTCACCTTAGAGTTCCTCAGGGTTGGCTGAGGAGTTGTGACCTTAATGGGCTCAGCCTTAATGGCTTTGAATGTCCTAGGAGCCGGTTTAGGAGCTTCATTGGGATTAGGTCCAGCGTCCATGAGTTTGGACAACCTTGGGGCTGGCACAGGAGCTTTCTGCTCTATCTGGGCATTAGCTCCCTGAGCCCTCTTGTTAGGTTTCTTGAGCCTTTTGACCTTTGCTTTTGGGGAAAAATAAGGCAAATTGTTGATTTTTACAATATCGCCAACAACATCCCCACTTTCGAAAACATAACCTCCACCCTTCTCAAAAACCAGTTTTACATTTTTATCCTCAGTCAATTTTAAGATGCTTAAAAGTTTGTTCTTGATTGAGGGAACATACAGTGCCCCTGTGACATCTCCTATACCAGGCACATTGATCACGCCTTCCCCAGTTACCTCTGCCTTGTCCCCAGTGGCAACTTTTACTGAGGACTTGAGTGGGTTTAAAACCTTAAATCGTTGCTCCGTGTTGGCTATATGCGTTGATGCACCTGAATCAAGAAGCCACAGCCCCTCAGCATCCTTTACCTGGGAGGTGTGATTGTCACTAGTGACACTACAGAATTGGTATCCTTTATGACCACCTCCCCCTCTTCCATGGCCTCTTTTATTTTTATTGTGCTTAAGTCCGGCCGTGTTGGCCCTAGAGCGAGGGCACTCCCTTTTAAAGTGACCTTGTATGCCACAGTCAAAACAGGTGGGAAGGGTATTAATCCTTTCACTTGTGTCCTGGCGCCTCCTCTGAGGCCTAGGTCTGTGATATGCCTCCTTCATTTCTTGTTGTTCCTCATCTCTGCGCCTTAAATCTTCCTCAATAAAGCAGCCAGAAAAGTATTCTATATTTCTTTGTTCCCTAGAAACCCCTTCTAGAGAAATAATAAAGGGACTCCAAGATTTGTCTAGGGAGTTCAACATCACGCTAATTAAAGTGGATTCAGAAACAGGCTCCCCCCTCTGTATAAGCTCATCCCTCATGGCTTTAAGTGTTGCCAAATGTTCCCCCATTTTGACACCAGGTTTGAGTTTATAGTTGTGAAAAATTCTTGACAATCTGCTGGTTGCAGCCATATTGTCACTATGGAACAAATCATATAGGGCAGTCCAAACTTCCTGAGCTGTGAGGCCGTCTGAAAGACTGGCATACAGAGCTGTGTCTATAGAACTTAACAGGGTTGTGTAAGCTCTTTTATGCAGGAACTCAATTTCAGGGCTCCAAGGTAAAGGGGGTGGTCTTTTGATCATGTCCAGAGTATTTTCTCTTAAGAGAATTATCTGAATCTCTTTACACCATTTTTTAAAATTCTGACCACTTAAATGTAATTTTTCAAAATTATTTGGCAAAGTTACAAAATTATTGCCATTAAACTGCATGGGGAGTTGTTCAAATGGCTGAAAAGAGCCTGTTGTGAATGGCATTGGGATCCCTAAGCCTGGGATCGATTGCTTAGGTCTGGCTCCTTTTTGTAGTCCTTCTGTAGTTTGAAGCAACTGGGCACATGCAGGAAATGGAGCATGCTCCAAAGCCTTTTCTTGTTGGAGCTCCGATCTCCCTCTCTGAGCTCTGAAGTCAGGTCTGGCTGGAGCCTCAGAATAGGCCCGGACATCAGCGATGTGGTGGGGAAGCCTTGGAGGAGTGGGAAGAAGGCCTGGAGATCTTTCTGGAGGCTGGAGGCCCATCAGATGAGGTCCATGGGCTGGATAGGCCTGGAAATGTCTCTGGATCTCCTCTTCTCCATCAGAGGAGCAGGATTGCAGCTCCGGATCATCCCAGCAGGACCGGAAAGGTGCGGAGGCCTCAGCCTGGGCCTCCGTGGAGCATTCAGTGAATGGTGAGCGCCTCTGCAGTGGGGGGGTGGGAGGCTGCAGGTCCATCTGGGTTCCTCCGGGGGTGGGAGGTTTGATTTGGGGCCCTCCTTGAGTGGGCAGCTGGGTCTGGGACCTCGGGGCGGCCGGTGGGTGGTTGCTCCATAAGTTCCAGGGCAGCGACCAGGGCCTCTATGGCCTCTTTGATGTTTGCCCTGGCAGGCGGGGCCTGGCAAGGGGCTTGTGGGTTCGGAGTGGTCCTCTGGGCCGCTGGAATGCTGAACTGACTGGCTGGCGTTGTAGGCCTGGGCTGTGGAGCTGGGGATGGCCTGGCTCGTGGTTCTGGCAAAGTGCCCAGGGGAGCAGCCATCTTGGAGGAAGTTGCCTCCGGAAGTGGCCTGGCGGCCATTTTGTTTGGCGGGAAACTGGGGGGGGAGATTCTCTGACGGCAGGCGCCATCTTTGAGAGATCAGGCAGGGGAGTCCTTACCGGGATGGCAGGCATCTCTGGTGCTGCCTCCTCAGGCCTCTCTCTGGCTGCTGCCCTTGTCTTCAGGAGGAAGGCGAGCGCTGCTCGCCACTCCTCTTCTGACATCTCAGCCACTTGCCTGTCCAGGCTTTCATCTGGTCCTTCTGCCCCCTCGTCGTCAGTGCTGAAGAAGCCTTCTCCAGCATCGCTTGGCTCGGCCCCTGGGATCTCTTGCTGCATCTGGGTGGCCTCTGGCTGCCAGGGTGTAGCTGGATGGAAACCCCCTTCAATGTTTTCCATCGTTGATTCAGTCTGGGGCTGCTGTGAAGTTCTCCTCCGTTGAAGGCCTCTGGTCACAACAGGGGAGCTTCTCTCACAGGTTATTTTGGAGGGCATCTCGCCTTTTCAACAGCTCCTGGAGTGGAGTCCTGCTACCATTCCCTCTGCTACCATTCTGTGGAAATTGGGATCGTAGAAACACCCAGGAGCATAGAAGAGTCCAAAGGCAGATGCATGAATAAATGTGATAAATGTATTTATTCATATAACAAAACATATTAACTATATACAAAGGCTGTCTTAATATCCATTAGGATAGGGGGCACACAGCGTGTGTGACTACCCCTATCAAAGATCATGTCTCATGGAGAACAAACGTAAAAGAGAGCATGGTGGAAAGGTTAGAGGGGGTTTTATACTCAGTGTAAGCCCCTCCTCTCCACATAGGGGTGGGGGCACTTTCTGCCTCCACTAGTGTCTGTATGATATATGTGCCAATGGCTTGCAAATACTTGACACACACACACACATACACACACACACACACACACACACACATGTATGAGCAATTAACCAGTAGTTGCCTTTGGAAGTTGTGGGAGCTTTATCACTGGAAGCTTTCAAGAAGCGACTGGACTGCCATTTTGTCAGAAATGGGGTAGGGTCTCTTTCTTAGGTGGGGGGGTTGGACTAGATGACCTACGAGGTCCCTTCCAACCAGTGGTGGGATTCAGCCAGTTCGCACCACTCCAGGAGAACCGGTTGTTAACTTTCTGAGCAGTTTGATGAACTGGTTGTTGGAAGAGATCATTAGGGCAGAGAACCAGTTGTTAAATTATTGGAATCCCACCACTGCTTCCAACTATGTTATTCTATATTCAATGGAAGAGAAGTTGCCTTCAGAAGTTGTGGGAGCTTCATCGTTAAAAGCTTCCAAGAAGAGACTGGACTGCCATCTGTGAGAAATGGTGGAGGGTCTGCTTGGGAGGGGGGTTGGACTGGATGACCTACAGGATCCCTTCCAACTCTGTTAACCTGTAATCTGTAAACCCTTCAAATTTGATAGCAAATCGAGACCACTTTCCCCCTGTGCCATTCTAGGAAGGCTATTTTTGTCTCCCAGGACAAAACGCCTTAGGTTTCCCCCTGTGCGGAACTGTCTCTTCCAGAGTAGCAATAAATAAATATCTCCCTTTTTTAAAAAAAAAAAAGGAGAAAAAAGAAGCAGCAGTAGCATAAAACGACATTTTAATGGAACCCGAGCTTCGGCGAGCATCCGTGAGCAAGCAAAATTTGATCTCTTGTTACGCTGCAGAAAAAAAAAGAAAAGTTGCAGGGAATTAATGCATAATTGAAGCCAACAGACAATCAACTCTGGGGTTGTTGTTGTTTCCTCCACACACGCGCACACACACACACACACACACACACACACACACACACAAAGAAAACAAAACCACACAAAAATCACACAGAGGAGGTTTTATTGCTAAAAATATCCCGCTGCCAACATCGGAGAAAGCAATAAAAAAAAATGCACAGAAATAACAGTGGACTCTACACTTTCCTGATGGATCAGTTTTGGGTTTATTTCTGGACTCACCCTGAGGATGATATATCCCAGCTCAATTTCAAGTTTTTTTTTTTTTATTATTATTATTATATTATGATTCCTCTCTTCCTTTCCTTTCAGACGTCTTTGAATGGAGAAAGCTCTTTGGATTTCTGCAGCAAGGTATTCCAATGAGTGGAGGGTGAAGGTACTTCTGTAACAAAGTCGGTTAGCTTTAGTACTGAAAGAATGGATTAAGAAGTGTGATACACTGAAGGCCTTCAGCTCCAGCTGGAAGGGAAAAAATGTTGTAAATAATAATAATTGAATTGGGAGCAGACTGTGCTCTGAAGGTGAGGGGCCTTGGTGAAGGGGATCCTTGGTGATCTCTGAAATTGATTGCTTTCTTGCAGACGTTTCATTACCCAGTTAGGTAACATCATCAGTGCTAGAAGGCAGTGGGGTTTGTGGAGAGGGGGAGGAGGAGGAGAAGGAGGAGAAGGATTGTGGGGTCCTTGAGGCTCTCTGAACTTGGTTGTTTTCTTGCAGACGTTCCATTACCCAGCTAGATAACTTCATCAGTGTTAGAAGGGAGTGAGGTGTGCGGAGAGGAGGAGGAGGAGGAGGAAGAGGAGGAGGAGGAGGAGGAGGAGGAGGAGGAGCATGGGGTCCTTGGTGATCTCTGAACTTGGTTGTTTTCTTGCAGACGTTCCATTACCCAACTAGATAACTTCATCAGTGTTAGAAGGGAGTGAGGTGTGTGGAGAGGAGGAGGAAGAGGAGGAGGAGGAGGAGCATGGGGTCCTTGGTGATCTCTGAGCTTGGTTGCTTTCTTGCAGGCATTTCATTACCCAGCTAGGTAACTTCATCAGTGCTAGAAGTGAGTGGGGAGGAGGAGGAAGAGAAGGAGGTGACCAAAACTGGATGCAGTACTCCAGGTGAGGTTGACCTGTTTCAAATCTTCTTCCCACCTGCAGTGAGACGGGGTGTGGGGGGACAGATCTGTGCTGATGAGAAACTGGGCATGCTCTCCTTCAACAGACACTTTGCAACTCGGCGATAATTGCTTGCAAAAGGTCTTGGTGTTAACACGCAGGTGTGCAAATTGTGGGAACGGGGTATCAAAGTACAAAACAGAGTGAAAAAACTGTACTTGTTCATTCAGAGGGATCTTTTCTTCTTTTTTCTTTTTCTTTTTTCCCCATTCCCAATGCTTTGTAGAAAGGGCTTCTCCGGGCTATTTTATTCACTGGCGGCACCATCAATAAAACATAATAAATCGTCCGTTCACATTCCCTGCACACAGAACTTCTGTGCCGAGTTTTATGGTTTTCAGGGTAATGGGGAAACGGCGTATATCCCACTTCTCTACACACAATGAATCTTGCCAGCCTAGTGTGTGTATAAATGAGGTGTAAAGCTGCAAGCTTAGTAAGCATAAACAGGAAGAGTACATGCCGCTTGTTCGGAGGACACATGAGCTGGCCAGCAATAGATCCTTAGCAGATAGCTAACCTACCATCCCTTCCCTGCTCCTCCTCCTCCTCCATCACACCCCAATTTCAATTCTCTATTGTCTAGCCCCGGGGGTGTCAAACTCAATTTCATTGAGGGCCGCATCAGAGTTGTGTTCGACCTCAGGAGGCCGGGGTGGGCATGGCCATCTCAACGTCACTCATTTTGGGGTTGCAAGTGCTCTGCCAGTGAAAACAGGCTCCCGAGCTCTGTTTTCAGGTATGACAGCCTGCAGCCCTCTGCCAGCAAAAATGGAGCCTGGGGAGGGTTGCCCACAGCTCTCCTGAACTCTGTTTTCACTGGCAGAACCGCAGGCCAGTCCTTTGATGTTTTCAGGGTGGCCCCGCGGGGCAGATCTAAGCACCCCCGTGGGCTGGATCTGGCCCCCGGACCTTGAGTTTGATACCCCTGGTCTAGTCACTCTATGTATCTGGGGAAGTGTGTTGCAAAGCTGATGCCTTTTAATCAAATAGATAGTTGGTAAACTTGCCCTGAGATTCCCGATTCTTAAAAAGATAAGCAGGGTTTGAGTTGATAACTATCTGTATGGGGGTAACCACTGTGGGATGTCACGGGGTTAAACCAGGCCAAAAATTGGAGGAGGAGGGATGGAGGAGGAGAAGGAGGAGGAGAATGGAAGGAAGAGGGGAAAGGAGGAGGAGCAAAAGAATGGTAAGGAGAGGAGGAGGGGAGGGAGAAGAAGAGGAGGTAGAGTGAGAGAGGGACAAGAATGAGAGAGGAGAAGGAGGAGAAAAGGTGAAGAGGTGGAAGAGGAGAATGGAAAGGAGATAAGGAGAAGGAGCAGAAGAATGATAAGGAGAGAACGAGGGGAGGCAAAAAAGAATGAGAGGAAGAGAAGAATGAGAGAGAGACAAGAATGAGAGAGGAGAAGCCGGAGATAAATGGTAGTAGTAGTAGTAGTAGTAGTAGTAGTAGTAGTGGAAGAAGAAGAAGAAGAAATGGGAGAGAAGGAAAAGGAGGAGAAGAATGGGAGGAGAAGGCAAATAGGTGGTGGAAAAGGAGAAGAAGGATGGCAGGTAAAAGAAAAGAAAGCAGAACTGGTGGAAATATACATAATATAAAGAAAAGAAACTGGTGGAAATATATATATACATATACATACATACATACATATACGTATACGTATACATATACATATACATATACATATACATATACATATACATATACATATACATATACATATACATATACATATATATATATATATATATATATATATATATATATATATATATATAAATTATTCCTAAGAAAACACAAACGTGACTTTGAGGTCACCTGGAGCCAAGTCCAACCCAATGGACACTTTGCTTTTAAATTCTGCACAATGTTCCATTTCTCTTTGCAGAGCTACAACCGAGAGTAGCTTCTTGCTCTGGTGGGGATGTAGAATAAGAAACAAGTGATGGAATCCACGGGCCCTTCAATTCCTCTCTATCATCTCAATTCCAAGTCTTACTTTCTGAGGCCCTCCAAACACAGGAGATTCTCTCCCCTCAAGAACCGAACCCCTAAAATTAAGCCCCAAAGCCTTTGCTAGGCCAATTCTCAAATGCCAATTCTGGAACTCGCACTGCATATCGGACATCAATACAATTGAGCGAGTCCAGAGGTATTTCACGAGAAGAGTCCTCCACTCCTCCGCTCGCAACAGAATACCTTATGCCACCGGACTTGAAATTTTGGGCTTAGACAACTTAGAACTATGTCACCTTTGGACTGACCTAAACATAGTACATAAAATTATCTGCCACAACGTCCTACCTGTCAATGACTACTTCAGCTTCAACTGCAACAACACACGAGCACACAATAGATACAAACTCAAGGTAAACCACTGCAAACTCGATTGCAGAAAATACGACTTCAGCAAGAGAGTGGTCAATGCCTGGAATGCACTCCCTGACTCTGTGGCTTCTTCCTCAAACCCTCAAAACTTTAATCGTAGAATGTCTACTGTTGACCTTACCTCATTCCTAAGAGGTCTCCAAGGGACGTGCATAAGAACAGCACCATGCCTATCGTCCCTGTCCTACTGTCCCCATGTATTCATAACCATTTCCTATGTTCATACCCATGTTTATACTTATTCCTGTTATCTCGTAGATGTTTGACAAATAATAAAATAAAATAAAACTCTCCCTTTTCAGAATGTCCCAAGGACCATATCTGGTGCCTGGACAGAAGATACCACACATGATTTTCCCCAGCTTCTAGCCAGCTCCCACCAGCCCCACAAAGAGCCAGGCAGCCTTCTCTGTGGTTTTATCTCCTCTTTGCAGAACTGGAGATGAAAAAAATAATAATAATAATAAAAAACCCTCGGCCTGCTCAGTTCTCCAATCACGATTGAGGCCCCGTTAAAGAGCACTAAATCCGACAAAATAATTCCTTGCCACAGCTGTAAGAAAAACCTTTAAGCCCCCTCAAGTAGCAAAATGTTGACAAGAGGCGATAGCGGTCTTCTGGCGTTTATCCTGCTCGTTTTTTCTCTGAGCCCTTCGGACGGGCTTGACTTGAAATCTGCCAGCCTTACAATGATGCTCTTGCTAGATGTTTTTTTTTGCCGCCCGCTTAGTCACACAACGCTATTGGGGTTACAAGACGGCTGCAAAAGCAGGTTTGTTTTCTTTGCTAAGAGGAGACAGAGAGAGAGAGAGAGAGAGTGTGTTTGTGTATGTGTTTGTCAGAAGAGGGTTTCAAATCCCGTCGCTACTGATTCGCTTGTGGGTTTGCACATGATCGCACACACGACGCTTCGGCACATGCACAGAGATGTCCGGGTGGGTGGGCGGAGCCTCCGACTGCTGCTACCGGTTTGCCCGAACCGGGGCGAACCGATAGCAACCCACCACTGGTGTGTCTGTGTGTTCTGTCAAAAAAGCCACCGAAATTCTAGGCTGCATTAAACAGAGGGATAGAATCAAGATCACGTGAAGTGTTAATACCACTTTCAAATGCCTTGGTAAGGCCACACTTGGAATCCTGCATCCAGTTTTGGTCGCCACGATGTAAAAAAGATGTTGAGACTCCACTGTTAGGAAGTTTCTCCTTAATTCCAGGTTGCTTCTCTCCTTGATTAGATTTCATCTATTGCTTCCTGTCCTGCCTTCAGGGGCTTTGGAAAATAGGTTGACCCCTTCTTCTTTGTGGAAGCCCCTCAAATACTGGAATACTACCATTATGCCCCCCTTCCCCCAGTCCTTCTTTTCTCCAGACTAGCCTTACCCAACACAGAGGAAGAGAAGTACCCTGAGAAAAGCAACATACCAAATGCACTTCAGATACCCAGACTTCATCAAGTGACAAGATTTTTGCAACCGTAATCCCCACCTGTCACATTAAGAGACTGGCCTTCAGTTCTTTCACGAGCACGTTGGATTTCCTCGCTCATTTCTATCTCACCTTTAACAAGCAGGAACTGCTAAATTTAATTCCTAGCACCCTCATTTAAAAAAAAAAAAAACCACCTAATCGCAATGAAACATTCATAGGCAAGGTGGAGAGAGAGAGAGAGGGAGAGAGAGAGAGAAGAAGAAGGAAGAAAGAAGAAAGAAAGAGGAAGGTAGAAGAGGAACAGGAAGAGAAAGAGGAGGAGGAGGAGAGGGAAAAGAAGGAGAAGAAGAGCAAGAGCAAGAGGAGGAGGAAGGGGAGGAGGAGAAGGAGAACGAAAAGGAGAAGAAGAGGAAGAGGAGGAGAAGGAAAAGGAGGAGAAGGAAAAGGAAAAGGAGAATAAGAGGAGGAGGAGAAGGAGAATAAGAGGAAGAGGAGGAGGGAGAAGGAGAAGAAGAGCAAGAGCAAGAGAAGGTAGAAGAGGAACAGGAAGAGAAAGAGGAGGAGGAGGAGAGGGAGAAGGAGGAGGAGAAGAGGAAGAGCAAGAGGAGGAGGGGAAGGAGAAGGAGAAGGAAAAGGAAAAGAAGAGGAAGAGGAGGAGGAGAAGGAAAAGGAGGAGAAGGAAAAGGAAAAGGAGAATAAGAGGAAGAGGAGGAGGAGAAGGAAAAGGAGAAGAAGAGGAAGAGGAGGAGGAGGAGAAGGAAAAGGAGGAAAAGGAAAAGGAGAATAAGAAAAAGAGGAGGAGGAGGAGGAGAATAAGAGGAAGAGGAGGAGAAGGAGAAGGAGAAGAAGAGCAAGAGGAGGAGGAGGAGGAGGAGAAGGAGAAGAGGAAGAGGAGGAGAAGGAAAAGGAGGAGAAGGAAAAGGAAAAGGAGAATAAGAGAAAGAGGAGGGGGAGGAGAAGGAGAAAGAGAAGGAGGAGGAGGATGGGTAATTTTGCTCTTCTTTTTATTTGACATCTTGGAAGCTCCTACAGATCCAGGGAGGTCAGGAATCCAGACAGTTTCTTATTCTGATCTTCCTTATTTCCAGTAGAGATTCAGACAGCGGATTTTTTTTTTTTCCAGCACCGTCCATGCATTTCTGGGAATGTTGGTTTTTACACCAAGCAACCTCATTGCTCTTCGGAAGCTTGCCAAAAGTCTTTGCGTTCCACCCCACAACCCCAAATCCAGAAGCTGCAACCAGCAAGGCAGAAATGAAGACAGAGGGCTGTTTGCCTCTCCCTGTCATTTTCCATTTTAAAAAACATTTTCCTTCCCAGGGTCGGCAGCGGGAGGGAATATCTGTAGACCAGCTTCTGCAGAGTGCGAAATATTTACTTGGTTGGCGGCCGCCGGAAAAAAAAGAAAAAGAAAGAAAGACCAACAAGATCCAGAAAAAGATTTGCGGAGGAAAAATGTCTTTTTTTTTTTGTTTTTCATTTTGCTCAGATGAGGTGCTGCTCTACCTGAAGGCTCTGTAAAGGTAGTCCCAAACTTACAACAATTCATTTAGTGAATGTTCAAAGTTAGGTTACATCAGGAGGATGTTATCAAACTTGGAAAAGAAACATCTGCAAGAAAACTGTCTGTCTCTCTGTCTGTCTGTCTATCTATCTATCTATCTATCTATCTATCTATCTATCTATCTATCTATCTCTATCGATCTATCTATCTATCTATCTCTATCTATCTATCTATCTATCTATCTATCTATCTATCTATCTATCTATCTATCTAGTCTGTCTGTCTGTCTGTCTGCTATCTATACCTCTCTCTGATCTATATATTTAATCTATCCATCTATCTATCCATCCATATCTCTATTTCTCTGTCTGTCTTTCTATCATCTTTCTATCATCTAACTATCTATCCATCCATCCATCCAACCATCTTTCTGTCTCTGTCTGTCCGTCTATCTATCTATCTATCTATCTATCTATCTATCTATCTATCTATCTATCATCTATCTATCATCCATCCATCCATCTTCCTGTCTCTGTCAATCAGTCAGTCAGTCAGTCAGTCAGTCAGTCTGTCTGTCTGTCTGTCTGTCTGTCTGTCTATCTATCTATCTATCTATCTATCTATTTTATCATCTATCCATCCATCCATCCATCTTCCTGTCTCTGTCTGTCTGTCTGTCCATCCATCCATCCATCCATCTCTATCTATCTATCTATCTATCTATCTATCTATCTATCTATCTATCTATCTATCTATCTATCATCTATCTATCTATCTATCTATCTATCTATTTATCATCTATCTATCCATCCATCCATCTTCCTGTCTCTGTCAGTCAGTCAGTCAGTCAGTCAGTCTGTCTGTCTGTCTATTTGTCTGTCTGTCTGTCTATCTATCTATCTATTTATCATCCATCCATCCATCCTCCTGTCTGTCTGTCTGTCTGTCTGTCTGTCTGTCTGTCTATCTATCTATCTATCTATCTATCTATCTATCTATCATCCATCCATCCATCCATCCATCTTCCTGTCTCTGACTGTCTGTCTGTCTATCATCTATTTATGAGACTTTTATGTAGTCCATCTTGCCTAGAGAGTACTACTAGAAGTTCTTGACTTACAACGCACTGAACAATGTGATTTATGACCATTTTTCACACTTATGACCATTGCAGCATCCCTGGTCACCTGATCAAAATTTGGACACTTGGAAACTGACTCATATTCACCACAGTTGCAGAGTCCCAGGGTCAGGCGATCCCCTTTTGTGACCTTCCGCCAAGCCAAGCCAAGGGGGAAGCCGGATTCACTTAGCAACCACGTGACTAACTTAACAACTAAAGTGGTTCGCTTAACAACGGTAGCAAGAAAGGTGGTAAAGTGGGGCAAAACACCCTTAACAAATGTCTCACTTAGCAACATAAATCTTGGGCTCAATGGTGGTTGTAACGTGAGGACTACCTGTATAAATGCTCTTGCCGATGAGCTTCTAAAATCAGGCTAGCTGGGATAAAAGAGGAAGCTAATCAGTGACAAATATCTCTTTCCAATGTCACTGGAGCTTAAATTCATTCCCGGTGTCCCCCTTATCGCCTTTTCCAGAAAAAAAAAAAGACTTTTTGTTTCATCTTGCTTGCTTGCTTTGTTCCGTCCCTTCCCTTCCCTTCCCTTCCCTTCTTCCTTCTATCTTCCTTTCCTTCCCTTCCCTTCCCTTCCCTTCCCTTCCCTTCCCTTCCCTTCCCTTCCTCTTCTCTCCTTTCCCTTCCCTTCCCTTCTTCCTTCTATCTTCCTTTCCTTTCCTTTCCTTTCATTTCCTTTCCTTTCCTTTCCTTTCTTTTCCCTTCCCTTCCCTTCTTCCTCCTATCTCCCTTCCCTTCCCTTCCCTTCCCTTCCCTTCCCTTCTTTCTTCTTCTTTTCCTTTCCTTTCCTTTCCTTTCCTCTCCTCTGCTTTTCCCTTCCCTCCTCTCCCCTCCCCTCCGTTCTTCATCCTTTCCTTCCCTTCCCTTCCCTTCCCTTCCCTTCCCTTCCCTTCCCTTCCCTTCCCTTCCCTTCCCTTCCCTTCCTTTCCTTTCCTTTCCTTTCCTTTCCTTTCCTTTCCTTTCCCTTCCATTCTTCCTTCTATCTTCCTTTCCTTTCCTTTCCTTCCTTTCCTTTCCTTTCCTTTCCCTTCCCTTCTTCCTTCTATCTTCCTTTCCTTTCCTTTCCTTTCCTTTCCTTTCCTTTCCTTTCCTTTCCTTTCCTTTCCTTTCCTTTCCTTTCCTTCTTTCCTTTCCTTTCCTTTCCTTTTTCTTCTTTGCACCAGAGGATAGCATAAAGGGAATTGAAGCTGGAGAGGGAGAGAGGGAGGGAGGGAGGGAGAGAGAGGGGGGGGGGAGAGAGAGATTTCATCGGAATATCAAAAGGCGCCTCGGAATGGAGCTGGATGAGCTACAGTCGGCAGGCAAAGTCTGCCGAGCAAAGATCTTGTTTGTAACTGTAAAGATTGCAGCCGGCAAGGCCATTTGATGTGGCAAGCACTTTGATCTGAGCCAAACCTTGAAATGCGGAAAGGCTTTGGAACCGAACGGAAAAGAAATGTGGCAGAGGGGAGGGAGAGGGACAGAGAGAAGGAGGGAGGAAACGAAGGAAGGAAGGAAGGAAATGAAAGCTGAATAAGGGAAGGAAAGGGTTCAGAGTAGCCATGTAGCTAAATGTGGGTCACCTAAAGGAAGAATGGAAGTAGGGAAGGGAGGGAGGGAGGGGAGGGAGGGAGGAACAGGGGAAAGGAGAAAGGGAGGAAGGAAATGAAAAAAAATGAATTACATTTGGGAAGATAAGAGATGGGAGGGAAGGGAAAGGCCCAAAATAGCTTTGTAGCAGCCCAGAGCTGAAGGAAGGAAGGAAGGAAGGAAGGAAGGAAGGAAGGAAGGAAGGAAGGAAGGAAGGAAGGAAAAAAAAGTTGAATTACAAATGGGAAGGGACAGGAAGGCGGAGGGAGGGAGGAAATGATAGGATAAGAATCCTAGACTAATGATTGCCCACTTAAATAGGCCCACTTCCTTTCATCATTGACCATAAAGAAGGAGAACTCTTAAGAGGTTAAACCCCATTCTTCACTTCCAGTTCTCTGCATGGAAAAAGGTGGCGAATAAACTCTCAGAGCTGATTAACTTCCTTCAAAGCGGCCTCATTTCTTTGAGTAAACTAATCAGAGTGTCTGGAGCGTCCTGCTCACCACCGGTCCAGCAGGAAGAAGGCTGGGTGAGAGGCAATTAGGACAAGGGAACCTGGCCAAGAGACAGTTGTGCATGGGCGAGCCGCGCACTGTCTTTGCCAGCTCCATCGTTTTCTCCCACGCACATGGACCAGCAAGGCAGAAGATGGCCTGGCTGATGTCCAGGTTCTGTTTGGCAATGGAAACATCGCTCCAGCGTCTTTTGTCACGCCACAGGCGCCCAGGTTATCTCGGATGGGTGATTCGGGGACAGACAAGCCTTCTGAAAGAGGTGATTCAGCAGGATTTGGACTTTCCAAAGATGGAGTCAACTTGGCAGTGAAAAGTACTTTGGTGGGACGGGATCGGGGTGAAATCCAGCAGGTTCTGACAGGTTCTGGAGAACCGGTAGTGGAAAGTTTGAGTAGTTCAGAGAACCAGCAAATTTCAGCAAAGAGCCTTGGTAGTACAGTGGTCTAAAATACCCTGTTATTAAGTTATTAAGACCAGCTGTCTGCAATTACTGCAGGTTCGAATCTTACCAGGCTCAAGGTTGACTCAGCCTTCCATCCTTTCTAAGGTAGGTAAAATGAGGACCCAGTTTGTGGGGGCAATAAGCTGACTTTGTATAAATATACAAAAGGATGAAGGCTATTGCTTAGTGCATCGTAAGCCGCCCTGAGTCTCCGGAGAAGGGCAGCATATAAATCAAATTAAAAAAATAAAAAATAAAAAATACCACCTCTGGCTGGTCCCAAAGTGGGGTGGGAATGGAAATTTTGCAATATCCTTCCCCCAGGAGGAAATGGGGATTTTGCCGTATCCTTCCCCTGGAGTGGGGTGGGTATGGAGATTTTGCAGTATCCTTCCCCTGCCATGCCTACCAATCCACGCCTACCAAGCCATGCCCACCAAGCCACACCCACAGAACTGGTAGTAAAAAAAAAAATTGGATTTCACCACCGGATGGCATCAATCACTCCTGAATTTGACAGTTTGATTCTGACTGAGTACGCTACTATTCAGAGACAGGGGTGCGCTATCCAGATTGCAGGAATTCTGGCGACCACCGGAGGACAGCACAGAGGTACGGACCTCCTCAGCTTTAGTTACTCTCTAGCACAGAGGTGTCAAACTTGATTTCATTGAGAGTTGTGGTTGACCTCAGGGGGCCGAGGTGGGTGTGGCCAGGGTGGGTCTGGCCAGCTCGACATCACTCATGTCGGGGGTGCCTGTGGTGGGCCGAATGCTCTGCCAGCAAAAACGGGCTCCCGAGCTCCATTTTCACCTGTGACGACCTCCTGCAACTCTCTGCCAGCGAAAACAGAACTCGGGAGGGCTGTCTGCAGCCATTGTTGGCTGCAATGCTCTCCTGCAACCCTCTGCCAGCAAAAATTGAGTCCTCCCAAGCTCTGTTTTTGTTGGCAGAAGCACTGCGGGCCAGTCCCTCGCTGTTTCCAGGGTAGCCCCATGGCCCAGATCTAAGAACCCTGCAGGCCAGATCCAGCCCCTGGGCCCTGAGTTTGACATCCCTCCTCTTCCAATTGTTACACCCCTACTTTTAGTCAACATCCAGACAAATACTTACACCAAGATTAATGCTTAGACAAACAGTCAAGTAGTAAACAATACCCCCGATCAAGGGACTACAATAAAGCGATAAACAAGCTAAGAGTAAACAACAGCACAATCAATGGACCACCACAAATGCCCCCAACCACACTGACAGGGCAAGCCTCTTGTACCTGAACAGAGAACAAACCCCTCTCCCTTCTAGCACTGATGAGATTACCTACTAGGGTAATGAGATGTCTCCAAAAAACCAACCAAGCTAAGAGAACACCAAAGACCCCACAGTTCAACCCTGAGCTAAATATTGTCCTCTACTGGTGTCTTCTGTCCATCCATATCTATCTATCTATCTATCTATCTATCTATCTATCTATCTATCTATCATCCAATCATCCATCCATCCATCTACCTACCTGCCTACCTATCATCCATCCATCTATCTATGTACCTACCTATCATCTATCTATCTATCTATCTATCTATCTATCTATCTATCTACTTACCTACCTACCTACCTATCATCCATCCATTTACCTACCTACCTATCATCTATCTATCTATCTATCTATCTATCTATCTATCTATCTATTTATCATCCATCCATCTACCTACCTACCTATCATCTACCTACCTACCTACCTATCATCCATCCACCTACCTACCTACCTACCTATCATCTATCTATCTATCTATCTATCTATCTATCTACCTACCTACCTACTTATCATCCATCCATCTACCTACCTACCTACCTATCATCCATCCATCTACCTACCTACCTATCATCTATCTACCTACCTACCTACCTATCATCCATCCATCTACCTACCTACCTATCATCTATCTATCTATCTATCTATCTATCTATCTATCATCTAAATTAATACTAGACCAATGATCAAACAGTAAACCATAGCCTAATTACAGAAGTACCAAGAACACTTGCATGAAGTTCCAGGGCAAGGAACTTGTATATAAACAGAGAGCAAATCCCACTCCCTTCTAGCACTGATGATGTTCCCTAGTTGGGTCATTAAAGTCTGCAAGAACACAACCAAGCTCAGAGAGCACCAAGGACCCCGCAGTTCAGTTCTGAGCTACAAACATTGTCTTCGATCCATTACAGTTAGGTTAGGCCCCATGTTAATGTATGTCATCTTGAACTCTAAAGCAAAGTTGCCCCAGCTTCTGGTGACAGACTTAATAGAAACCATGGGATCAGAGGAAGAATTAGGTTAGAGTAAGCCTCCTCCAAGTCTTTGGTTTTGTTTTATTGAGCAACATACTTGATAAATGTCCCTTGAGAATTCCAGGAACTGCACATGCATTTTGAACAATCTTTCATTACGGTCAATGGCTTGAATTCTAGAAGGACGGAGAGCTTACTTTTCCATTTTGACAGTGACAGAAAAATCACATCCATGCTGGCATGAGTTTTCTGGCAGTGGGACCTGTTTCATTAAGAGCTATTTAAACCAGATTGTTTTTGTTTTTTTTTCCACATCGTTTGTTTTTAACTGCATGATGTCATTCCTGGGAGTGGGGGAAAAAAGGCATATGTCAAAATATTTCAGATGGGAAAGGAAAAAGAAAAACAAAAGGGGAAGGTAGGAGGGGAGGGGATCAGGGTGCGGAGGGGAGTGAGTGAGTGAGGAAGAAGGCAGGCAGGCAGGCAAGGGAAAAGAAGGGAAAGGAAAGGAAAGGAAGAAAGGAAAGGAAAGGAAAGGAGGAAGGAAGGAAGGGAGGAAGGGAGAAGGAAGGAAGGAAGGAGGGAGGGAGGGAAAAAGGGAGGGAGTGAAAGAGGGGAGAAAGAGGAGTAAAGAAGGAGATAGGAAGGGAAGGGAAGGGAATATTTCTTTTCTAAAGGTATAGAACACTATCAAGGGCATCTGTTATCAAACTGCCAAATCAGATACATACTGAAACCTACTTGGAACTTCATATGTTAATCAAACCTTCTGCTGATAAATATTGAAGTCACGGCCCATTTCCCAACTCCCGGTTGGACAGGAAGTGACGTTTTTTGCTGTCCCCAGCCTCCAGAGACTCCTAGTGATGGCAAAAAGGTTAGCCATCACTGACCTATACCATTCCAGACAAAAGGTTGTCCAATCTCTTCTTAAAAACTCCAGTCATGGAGCATTCAACACTTCTGAAGGCTCTGTTAAGACAATAAACTTAGGGCTAGTATTTCTGGGTGTGTTTTATGCCATATAATCATAGGGCTGAAAGGGACTTTGGAGGTCTTCTAGTCCAAACCTTTGTCCAAGGCAGAAGTCTTTACACCATTGCAGATAATGGTGTGTGAGCTGCACTGGCTCCCAGTGGTCTTCCGGTTGCGCTTCAAGGTGTTGGTTACCACCTTTAAAGCACTCCATGGCATAGGACCTAGTTATCTTCGAGACCGCCTGCTGCTACCGACAACCTCCCATCGACCCGTGCGCTCCCACAGAGAGGGCCTCCTCGGGGTGCCATCGGCCAAACAATGTAGGCTGGTGACCCCCAGGGGGAGGGCCTTCTCTGTGGGGGCACCTACCCTCTGGAATCAGCTGCCCCCAGAGATAAGGAGAATCCAAGACCTCGGTGCCTTCCGCTGTGCCCTTAAAACCTTCTTTTTTCCAGCAAGCCGGGCTGGCCTAACACTTTTAAAAATGTTTTTAATTGTTTGTTATTGTTTTTAATCATGGGGCCAAATTTATATATATATATCTTTTTAATTGTATTTTAATGTTTGTAGTTTATGCTTTTACTTGGCTGTTCACCGTCCTGAGTCCTCAGGGAGAAGGGCGGTATACAAATTTAAAAATAAATAAATAAATAAATAAATAAATAAAATAAATGGTTCTCCATTTTTTTCTTGAAAACCTCCGGTGATGCAGTACCCACAATTCTGGGAGGCAAGCCGGACTACCTCGCGGGGCTGACAAGATCTTAGAAGAAATTAATCCAAAATTCTCAACTCAAAATACAAATGGCATAATTCAAATTGCTGGACATGCATTTTGAACAATCTCTCATTACGGTCAACAAACCCATCTTTACATTTTCAGAACAGCTAATTCTGAAACCATTCTGGACCCTGGATTGGTGCTCACGTCAATCCTTCCCTACAAGGAGAAGAAATCATGAAGGACTTTTTTTTTTTTAATTTGATTTATATGCCGCCCTTCTCCGGAGACTCAGGGCGGCTTACAATGCGTTAAGCAATAGCCTTCATACTTTTGTATATTTTATACAAAGTCAGCTTATTGCCCCCACAAACTGGGTCCTCAATTTACCTACCTTAGAAAGGATGGAAGGCTGAGTCAACCTTGAGCCTTGGAGAGATTTGAACCAGCAGAAATTGCAGGCAGCTGTGTTAATAACAGGGTGCATTAAACCACTGTACTATCAAGGCTCCTTATCAAGACTTGGCCAGAATGAAAGAGCTTCTGGTTCATATGAAGGTGTGTGTCCTCGCCCATCCTGTCAAAGAGAAACTGACCAAACCAGGAGAGGAGTCAAGTGGGGGATTCGTCTGGAATCCTTACATAGGCACAAAAGCGTGAGCTCCTTTGAATGCCGTTGATCCTTATTTAAGTCTGTCCCAGGTGCAAATGGCCAGTCTGGGAAGATTCCTGTAAAATAGGCTTAGAACAATAAAGTAGCAAGTTTAAGGCCTAGTTGTTTGCACCTGACCCAATCCTGTTTCTTGGCCAGTTTCTTTGAGAATTCCTCCAGGTTCATCCCTATGAATTTGATTCATCCAACCCAGCCGACATTTGCTCAGAAACGTGGAAATGTCAGCAACAGAGCTGAGGTGGCGCAGTGGTCAGAGTGCAGCACTGCAGGCTACTTCTGCTGACTGCCAGCTGCAACTCGGCAGTGCAAATCTCACCAGGCTCAAGGTGGACTCAGCCTTCCATCCTTCCGAGGTCGGTAAAAATGAGGACCCAGATTGTTGGGGGCAAGAGGCTGACTCTGTAAATCGCTTAGAGAGAGCTGTAAAAGCACTATGAAGCCAGTGGTGGGTTACTACCAGTTCGCCCCGGTTCGGGCGAACTGGTAGCGGTGGTGGCAGGAGGAAGTCATCAAAAATGCTCTGTGCATGTGCAGAACCTTCTGCGCATGTGCAGAGGCACCACACACTCGTGAAGTGTGCACACCCACATGCTCCCAATAGTGAACCGGTAGTTCCGGGATTTGAAACCCACTACTGTATGAAGCGGTATATAAGTCTAAGTGTTATTGCTATTGCTAACTTCCAAAGATCCAGTTCCTTTTTCAAGTATAATCTTTGGATTGCAAACGTCGGGGAATCGTAAGAGAGAGCATGGAGCAAGCCGAGTCTCAGCATGCACACACACACACACACACACACACTCACACACACACACACACAGAGAGAGAGAGAGAGAGAGAGACACACAGAGAGAAACACACTCCCCAACCTTATCATCAATTCTGCTTTTTCTATCTGCGCTCATCTCATTGTCCTCTGGGAACCCCCCTACCCCTGTCAGGAATTGCCCTTTATAATTTATTCAGCTGGTACTTGCCGAGTTCCTTTCTATTTATCATTCATCTTTACAGTTGTACATAAAATTAGATTGATCCTCCTTTGCCGGCGCCATCAAGAAGAGAGGAAAAAAAAAATTGTCATTGAGCAACCTATAAAGCAAACTCAGACGCAGTGACAACCTTGTCTTCAATACCGGGGAACTCGTCCTCCGAGAAACCAAATTAAAACCACCGCCAGAATGAGCTGGGGAGGGGGCGGTGCGGGGAGGCAAAAGGCAGAGAGATTGTCACCTCCGTAATCTGATTTTTAATTTGCAATTGAATGAGCGGGACCTGTGGGGATGCTTAACCTTCCTCCCCACTTAAATATATTGCCATGCAAACCCAAGTGCAAGGAAGGCACCCTTATTACCTGCTTTAGATATGACAGTGTAAGTTGGGTAGGAGGATTTGGGAGGGGAGGGCATGACAGCTTGGCTTAGTTTTTTTGGGGGGGTGACGATAGGTTTCGATTGTTCTTGGCAGAGAGAGGAGGGATGCTTGAAGTTCATTGAAGAAGCGTTGGAGTAGCATAAACGCGTTGCAGGAATGAGTTACATCAAATGACAACTATGTTGTGAGATATTGGAGTATCCCCCAAGTCACAGTTAGGGAGGGTGAAAGTGCAAAGACTTGTAGATTTGCCTAAGAATTATGACTTCTCTATCCCCTTCCCCTTCTCCCTCTCTTCCTCCTCTTCTCTTTCTCTCTCTTCTTCCTCCTCTCTTTTTCTCTTCCTCCTCCTCCTCTTCCTCCTCGTCCTCTTCCTTCTTCTTGTCCTCATTTTCCTTCTTCTTGTCCCACTCTTCCCTCTTCTTCTCCTCTTTTTCCCCATCCTCCTCCTTCCCTCCTTCTCTTCCTCCTCCTCCTCCCTCTTCTCCTCCTTTTCTCCTCTTCTCCTCCTTTTCTCCTCTTCTCCCTTCTCTTCCTCCTGCTCTCTTCTTCTTCCTTCTTCTTTTCCTTCTTCCTCCGCCTTCCTTTTCTTCTCCTCCTCTTATAGTCTTCCTCCTCTTTTTCTCTTCCTCCTCCCTCCTCTTCTTCTTCCCCCTCCTTTTCCTCCTCCTCCTCCTTTTCCTTCTCCTCCTCCCCCCTCCTTCTCGTCCTCCTCCTTCTCCTCCCTCTTCTCCTCCCTTTCTCCTCATCCTCTCTTCTCTTCCTCCTGCTCTCTTCTTCTTCCTTCTTCTTCTCCTTCTTCCTCCGCCTTCATTTTCTTCTCCTCCTCTTACACTCTTCCTCCTCTTTTTTCCCCTCTTCTTCCTCCTCCTTTTCCTCCTCCTCCTCTTCTTCTTTCTTTTTGTCCTCCTCATCTTCCTCCTCCCTCTTCTTCTCTTCTTCTTCCCCTCCTCCCCTCCTTTCCCTCCTCCTCCTCCTTCTCCCTCTCCTCCTCCTTTTCCTTCTCCTCCTCCTCCCCTCCTTCTCATCCTCCTCCTTCTCCTTCTTCTTCTCCCCATAAATCCAGTTATCTTCAAAAATGACACAAGCAGTTGTATCTGCATGTATGTTTACTCCAAACCCAGAGTCAAAGGCCACCTCATAGAATCTTTGTTGAAGTGAGCGCTGAATGGGAGTAAATCCCATTCATAACTCAACTAGAACTACATCAACTCACATCATACATATAATGAATACTGTCTGTATTCATGTTGGGGTTGAGCTTCGTGCTGCAATTCAGCACAGCCAAAAGCATTTAATCATCATCTGGTGCTCGATGTTTCCCTGGTTGTATAAGTGTTCAAGCACACATCTACATATGGCTCCCTTGAGTGTGTGCAGCTGCCACTCTGGATGACAATTGTTGCTTCTGGCACACCAAATAATCCAGAAATTGTTTGTGTGCCAACATTGGGATAAGAAAATGACAGCAATGCTCTGATATGGTCTGATCTCAAAAATCTAATCTGAGCCAGTTCTTGCATGGATGGCTATTAGGGATAGGAGAAAAGAGAGGGAAAGGGGAAAAGAGGGGAAGAAGGGAGGAGGGAGGGAGGGAGAGAGAGAGAAAGAGAAAGAAAGAAAGAAAGAAAGAAAGAAAGAAAGAAAGAAAGAAAGAAAGAAAGAGATAGGTGGGTAGATAGGGGAGGGAGGGAAGAAAGAGGGAGGGAGGGAGGGAGGGAGGAAGGATGGATGGATGGATGGAAGGAAGGAAGGAAAGAAGAAAAAGAAAGAAAGAAAGAGGGAGGGAGGGAGGAAGGAAGGAAGGAAGGAGAAAACTATTTCTTTAAATTGTTAATTTAAAGAATTAACAATTCTTTAATATCAATTAATTGTTAATTGATATTAATTGGAGTGTTTTAAATTTATTGGGCCAAAATTTGTTTAATTCTTTTTAAAAAATACTTTAAATTTTGTATGCGATGTTTTTAGTCTTGGCTGTTCACCGCCCTGAGTCCAATGGGAGAAGGGCGGTATAAAAATGTAACAAAATTAGATAGGAGCCTGGATAGCTCTGCAGACTAAGCACTGTAATTTAACACCAGCTGTCTGCAATTAAAGTAAGTTCGAATCTTGCCAGGCTCAAGGTTGACTCAGCCTTCCATCCTTTCTAAGGTAGGTGAAATGAGGACCCAGTTTGTGGGGGCAATAAGCTGACTTTGTATAAAATAGACAAAAGTATGAAGGCTATTGCTTAACAGACTGTAAGCTGCCCTGAGTCTCCGGAGAAGGGTGGCATATAAATCAAATCTAAATAAATAAATAAATAAATAAATAAATAAATAAATAAATAAATAAATAAATAAATAAGTAAGTAAGTAAGTAAGTAAGTAAGTAAGTAAATAAATAAATAAATAAATAAATAAATAAATAAATAAATAAATAAATAAATAAATCTGTCAAGGAAACAATATTCCCACATGATCAAAGGTACAGAATTGGACTTAAGGCAAATGTTATGTTTTCACTGGACTCGTGCACAGAACTCTGATTCGTAGAACAAGAGAGTCACCTAACAATAATAACTTTTTAAATTTCCTTTTGCATTTTGGCATATATATCAGATCTGATTTATTTGGGCTAGGTTAAATTTCATTTATTGGCAAAATACGGAGAAAATTGTCAGTATATCCCAAAGGGGTATATGCAATATATGTAAAGGGAGATTGGTACAGTTTTTAACAGCTATTAAAAAAAAAAAAACACACACACACACACAACCATCAGTAATAAAACTGCCGGACTGGAAAACTACCTGATCGATTTTGACAGGATTTTTAGCAAGTCACCCGTCTTTCCTTTCAAGTCAGAACCCCTCACCCCAAATTATTTCTACTGGAACAGGAAGTGTGCAATGTTGTTGTAGACCAGGAATTGTTGGGCTGAAAATGCAGAACCCAAGGTTTACCTAACAAAACAGATTTTTTTAATACTTTTTAATAGTTTGACTTCCAACTTTCATGCAAATTTCTTCAGGGACTCACTGTATAGGATATGTAGGGGAGCATTTTGAAGGTGCCATTTGTCTGTCTGTCTGTCTATCCATCTTTTCCTTCCTTCCTTCCTTCCTTCCTTCCTTCCTTCCTTCCTTCCTTCCTTCCTTCCCTTCATCTTCCATCTTTCCTTCTTCCTTCCTCCCTTCCTCTCTTCTTCCCCTCATCTTCCTTCCTTCCCCTCATCTTCCATCTTTCCTCCTTCCTTCCTTCCTTCCTTCCTTCCTTCCTTCCTTCCTTCTTTCCTTCCCTTCATCTTCCATCTTTCCTTCTTCCTCCCTCCCTTCTTCCCCTCATCTTCCTTCCTTCCCCTCATCTTCCTTCCTTCCCCTCATCTTCCATCTTTCCTCCTTCCTTCCTTCCCTTCATCTTCCATCTTTCCTTCTTCCTCCCTCCCTCCCTTCTTCCACTCATCTTCCTTCCTTCCCCTCATCTTCTTCCTTCCTTCCTTCCTTCTTTCCTTCCTTCCTTCCTTCCTTCCTTCCTTCCCTCCCTCCTTTCCCCTTATCTTCCTTCCTTCCTTTTTTCTCCTTCCTTCCTTCCTTCCTGCCTGCCTGCCTGCCTGCCTGCCTACCTCCTTGCCTTTTCTTCTCCCTCCCTCCCTCTCTCTCGCTAGCATTCTAGAAAATTTATATGGCCACTCCTCTTAAACTAAATAACTAACTTAAGTTATTAAATCATATTAAATATTTTTTAAAAAAAGAAATAAGAAATAAAGAAAACAGAAACAAACAGAATCTCAAAGGACAGACTCAATATAACAGTGCCTCTTCTTCTGTCATCGGTTTTCTATGTTTCTATTAACTCTGAGCTGGTAACAAACTTTTTATAAAGGGAAAAAATAAGTTTATTAAACCAATATAAAAATACCATTAAAAATAATCATGGTACAATTACCAAGGCATCTCACAACCAATTCAAAATACAAACACACATCTAACGGTCTCTAGGAACATAGAACATAGAATAATGGACTTGGAAGGGACCTTGGAGATCTTCTAGTCCAACCCCTTGCTTGAGCAGGAGATCTTATACCATTCTGGACAAATGGCTGTCCAATTTCTTCTTAAAAATCTCCAGTTTTTCCCCAAATGCCATCACTCTGCTAAACAAATAATTCCCTCAACAATGTCAAACTATTCCCTAAGTCTGCACTACTATTAATCTTCTCATCGTTCCCATCACCCATCTCTTTCCACTTATGACTGTATGACTGTAACTTTGTTGCTGGTATTCTTACGATTTATATTGATATTGTTTCCTGATTGCTTATTTGTACCCTATGACTATCATTAAGCGTTGTACCTTATGATTCTTGATGAACGTATCTTGTCTTTTATGTACACTGAGAGCATATGCACCAAGATAAATTCCTTGTGTGTCCAAACACACTTGGCCAATAAAGAATTCAATTCAATTTTTTTTTTTTAAATTTGATTTATATGCCGCCCTTCTCCGGAGACTCAGGGCGGCTTACAATGCGTTAAGCAATAGCCTTCATCCTTTTTGTATATTTATACAAAGTCAGCTTATTGCCCCCACAAACTGGGTCCTCATTTCACCTACCTTAGAAAGGATGGAAGGCTGAGTCAACCTTGAGCCTTGGAGAGATTTGAACCAGCAGAAATTGCAGGCAGCTGTGTTAATAACAGGGTGCATTAAACCACTGTACCATCAAGGCTCTTTTTAATTCAATTCAATTCAATTCAATTCAATTCAATTCAATTCAAGTCAAGTCAAGTCAAGTCAAGTCAAGTCAAGTCAAGTCAAGTCAAGTCAAGTCTAGTCTAGTCTAGTCTAGTCTAGTCTAGTCTAGTCTAGTCCAGTCCAGTCCAGTCCAGTCCAGTCCAGTCCAGACTATTCTGAAGGCAAGTTGTTCCACTGTTTGATTGTTCTCACTGGAACATGTTGTTGGAAGTTGGGTAACACATACATTGAAATAACAACAAGCAAACCTGGTCATTCCAGGAAACTATAATAAAGGTAACACATATTTAATTTTACATATTCTAACAGCAGCCAGGATTGTATATGCACAATACTGGAAAAATGTAGAAACCCCTACAGATGATAATATAATTTTAAAAATTCTGGAACGTGTAGAAATGGATAGGTTAACTCTAAAAAATCAAAGAAAAAGATGATTTGGAATATTTTATAACATGGGAAGTTTTCTACAAATGGTTAGTTGACAGATACTGAGGTTATTGGAGTGAATTTATGTGAAATATGGACTACATGAGAAAGAAAAACTGATGAATAAATATTTTGATGGTTATATAATTGATATTATAATGGAGGATAGTATACTTTTCAATAACGATTGATATTATCACATATTAAATGTGCATGATTATAATGATTATGATGTTTATATTTTAAGAATTTGGACACCTAGAAAACAATATAGAAATGGAATTTGTGATATAAAAGAATAAAAAAATATTTATACCTGATAAGGAGAAAGAAAAAGAAATAAAGAAAGTTCTTTCATATAAGCTTGTGTTTGGCCTCCACTTTTTCAGGATTTAGAAATATTTTTTATATATATATAATTTCCGCTTCCCCAAACTTTTAACAGTTAATTGAGGTTGGGATTCATTTTATGTCTGATCTGCATTGCCTTCAGCCTTGTTCTATTTGTATAATTTTGTGAGTTGCCTTGAATGCTCACCCAAGCAGAAAAGAAGGGTACCCATCATGCAAGGAAGTGAAAAGACATTAAAATTCCAAAGGTGAACCTTCCCAGACAGTGAACGGATTCCTTCGGAGTCCAGAGAACATAGGATTCAGATCCTTTGGAGACACCGAGATGGCTTTAAAAAAATTAACTCGGGGGTTAGTTCCTTTTTTAATGGATCGGCTTCGTTGTCCTTGAGTTGTTGGGAAAAGCTGCCATGGCTAATTCAGAGAATGTTCGAGATCTTTTGGCCTTATGTTTGTTTGGTTTTTCTACATCTTGATGGTTTTATTTCTTGCCTTGCTTGGTACGTCAATAAAGTTAAAGGTAAAGGCTCCCTTTGCACATATGTGATAATCGTTCCTGACTCTAGGGGGCGGTGCTCATCTCCGTTTCAAAGCCGAAGAGCCAGCGCTGTCCAAAGACGTCTCCATGGTCATGTGGCCGGCATGACTCAACGCCAAAGGCGCACGGAACGCTGTTCCCTTCCCACCAAAGGTGGTCCCTATTTTTCTACTTGCATTTTTTTACGTGCTTTCGAACTGCTAGGTTGGCAGAAGCTGGGACAAGTAACAGGAGCTCACCCCGTTATGCGGCACTAGGGATTCGAACCACTGAACTGCTGACCTTTCGATTGACAAGCTCAGCATCTTAGCCACTGAACCACTGTGTCCCATTGATATGTCAATGGGAACAATATCAAATGCTTTTCATCGTGACGCTGATCAGTCAAAATAGCACCCAGGAATATGAGAACAGAATCTTATGCTGGTTGAAATCCAACTTCACCGACTTACGACCGTTTTTCACAGTTATGACCATTGCAGCCTCCCCACGATCACCTGATCAAAATTCAGAGGCTTGAAAATGGGTTCATATTTATGACCGTTGTTGTGTCCCAAGGTTATGTGATCCCCTTTTGCGACCTTCTTCACGAGCTCAAACTCAACGGGAAAGCCGGGTTCACTTAACAACCAGGTTACTAACTGATCCATGGTGGGTGATTCTCTTAACAACTATGGCAAGACAGGTCGCAAAATGGGGCAAAACTCACTGAACAAATGTCTCAATTAACAGCACAAATTTGGGGCTCAATTGTGGTTGTATGCGGAGGACGACCTGTAATGGTCAGCCACGAGATAAGAGTCATTGGAATTCAAGAGGGTTTGGACTTAGATTGCTTGTGGGAATGTAAGGATTCCAGGCTGATTCCTTTCTTGACTCCACCTCCATGCTCTGCCTTCTCTACTCATATGGGTGGGACTTAGAATTAGGATAACTTTATTGTCACTTTGAATGTACGCTAATCGGCATACATTAAAATGAAATTTCGTTGCATACAGTTCTCAAAGGGTCACCACCTTCAATATACACTATACAAACACAACAAAATAAATTAATGAATACCAAATTTTGCATATACCCACATATATTCTGAGACACAGAGAAACAACGCAGTGTAGTTTGGATGTATACATGTATGCGGCGAGAAAAACTAATCTTGTGAGTTTACCAGACGGATGGCATAGGGAACAAAGCTGTTACAGAATCGGGTAATCCTGCTAGAAATACTCTGAAACCTTCTCTCAAAGGGGAGCAACAGAAACAGACTGTGAAGTGGTGTGTAGGGGTCTCTAACAATGATTTGAGCTCTAAGCCCATGGTGCTTATAAGCGGTATCCTGAATGACGGGAAGTGAGCTTCCTATAATCTTCTCCACTGTCCTCACCACTCTCTGTAGGGACTTTCTATCTGAGGCGCTGCAGTCACCAAACCAAACAGGGATGCAGTTTGTTTAAAACACTCTCAGTCATGACTGTGTAAAAAGTGGCCAGGAGAGATGGAGAAAGATGAAGCATAAAGAAACAACAACAATTGCCTTTGTTATATCTCTCCATGAACAAGCTGAATGCTGTGATTAAATACAAGTCTAAACTCTACTCAGAGATTGGTTGTGAGATATCAAGTCACCATTTCATGAGCTCAACAGAATTCCTTGCCAAGTTTTTTTTTCCCCCTCTCCTTCATCCTACTCAAATCTCTGCTTTATCTTCTGAATAATTAAATGAGATGAACAATCAAAGTCAGACGTGATCCCCAGATAAGCAACTACTGAATCAGGCTGAACAGAAGGTCCATCGTGTCCTTCTAACGAGCAACAAACATGGGAAGGAGAGATGCACGGTGAATTTCGGAATGAGCTAAGTGAATTTCAGTAGAACGAGCAAAATCTGGGCTGCAAGCAGAGGTGGGCTGCTAGAGGTTCACAGGGATTTGCAGGAGAACCTCAGGAGAACCTGTAGCTAAGATTCTGTGCAGTTCAGAGAACCCCCAAATCCCATTCCTGGCTTACCCAACTAGGTAACATAGGAGGAGGAGGAGGAGGAGGAGGAGGAGGAGGAGGGGGAGGAGGAGGAGGAGAGGGGGAGGACTGTAGTTCTTTGGTGCTCTCTGAGGTTGGTGTTTTCTTGCATATGTTTCATTACCCAACTAGGTAAAATCATGAGTGCTAGAAGGGAGGAGGAGGGGGAGGAGGAGGAGGAGGAGGAGGAGGAGGAAGACAACTGTGTTTTTTTGGTGCTCTCTGAGCTTGGTTGTTTTCTTGGAGACGTTTCATTACCCAACTAGGTAACATCATCAGTGCACTGCAAGAAAAGAATGTCTGCAAGAAAACAACCAAATTCAGGGGGGGGGGGAAACCCAAAGCAGGAAAGGGTCCATGTGTCCCTGAAACACAAAACACATGTGCCATTCTATGGGTTCACCTTGTATGAAATTCTGTTCCAACCAACCAGTAAAATCGGATGTTGTGGGATCCGATGCAATCCTAAATCACACATCTCCCAGTTCCTTAACTTCTTCGACATGTGGTGGCCTTGACCATGTCGCTGAGCCTAACGGATTGCCCATTTTTCTACTTTTGTCATTTCTCCCGCAGACGCTTAATCACTCAACAGTGATCTGGGTGAGGTAATGCAGGCCGATATCCTTCTCTGCCATATGACCTGTTTCTATTTAGCGAAGGAAATAGGAAGGGGTGGGGGGGTGGAGGAATAGAAAAATCTACCAGTGGGTTTATTAGCCATGAGCTCAGTTTATTTGGACCATAAATAAAACCGGATGGCGTAATTACATTTCACATTAACCTCAGCAGGGAAAAAGGAGCTGGCTTGTCATTTAGAATCAGAACGAGTTTAAAAAATGTTAATATCCTGTTTTCCCGAAAATAAGACCCAACCGGAAAATAAGTCCTAGCATGATTTTTCAGAATGCTCGTAATATAAACCCTACCCCCAAAATAAGCCCCAGTTAAGATTGTCAGCCGGATGGATGCATTTAGTACCGTATTTCCCCCCAAAAAATAAGACCTAACCAGAAAATAAGCCCTAATGCGTCTTTTGGAGCAAAAATTAATATAAGACCCAGTCTTATTTATTTTTTTTATTTGATTTATATGCCGCCCTTCTCCAGAGACTCAGGGCGGCTTACAATGCGTTAAGCAATAGCCTTCATTCTTTTGTATATTTATACAAAGTCAGCTTATTGCCCCCACAAACTGGGTCCTCAATTTACCTACCTTAGAAAGGATGGAAGGCTGAGTCAACCTTGAGCCTGGCGAGATTCGAACCTGCAGTAATTGCAGACAGCTGGCCTTAATAACAGGGTGCTTTAGACCACTGTACTACCAAGGCTCTTTTTGGGGAACACATGGTTATATGATCAAAGACACCAATGCCACTCTGATAATTCAATGGATGGATTTTTGGGATGTTCCCATCTTTTGTTCAGGATGAATATAATGTTTAATTTTATTCACTGTTACATCTACTATATTTATATAGGACCCCCAGGCTGAATTCTAGTTAAACTCACTTCTGGATGGACATTTTCTTTTCATCTGGGTGGGAGTGGCAATTAGACTGGGGTGTTTCTCTGTGTCCTATGATATATTTGGGAGTATGCATAATTTTGGATATATTTGTTTATTCTGTCATGTTTTATGTAGTGTATAATAAAGGTGGTGACCCTTTGAGAGCTGTATGCAACAAAATTTCATTTTAATGTGTGCCAATTAGTGTACATTCAAAGTGACAATATAGTTATTATTCTATTCTATTCTATTCTATTCTATTCTATTCTATTCTATTCTATTCTATTCTATTCTATTCTATTCTATTCTACTCTACTCTACCCTACCCAACCCTACCCAACCCTACCCAACCCTACCCAACCCTACCCTACCCTACCCTACCCTACCCTACCCTACCAGTTCTCTGCCCTAATGATTTCTTCCAACAACGAGTTTGCCAAACTGCTCAGAAAGTTAACAACCGGTTCTCCCTAAGGGGTGCGAACTGGCTGAATCCCACCACTGATCCTATCCTATCCTATCCTATCCTGTCCTGTCCTGTCCTATCCTATCCTATCCTATCCTATCCTATCCTATCCTATCCTATCCTATCCTATCCTATCCTATCCTATCCTATCCTATCCTATCCTATCCTATCCTGCTCTACACTCTACGCTCTACGCTCTACTCCTATTCTATTCTATTCTATTCTATTCTATTCTATTCTATTCTATTCTCTACTCCTATTATATTCTACTCTACTCTACACTCTATTTCTCCTCTCCTCTCCCATCCTCTCCACACTCTGCATTCTACTCCTACTCCTATTCCTATTCCTATTCCTATTCCTATTCCTATTCCTATTCCTATTCTTATTCTTCTATTCGCTTTTCTACCTGGATTTTGGGCACACGTTCCTGATACATCAAGATTTATCAGGACAGATCATAGAGTCATAGGGCTGGAAGGGACATTGGATGTCTTCTTGACCAACCTACTGCCCAAGGCAGGAGACCTTATACCATCACACACAAGTGCTTGTCCAATATTTTCTTGAAAACCTCCAGCAATGGAGCACCCACAATTCCAGAGGGCAAGCTGGCAAGCTGTTCTATTCATTAATAGTTCTTAATTAATAAATAAATTCCTTGTCGCAAAGGTGCTTTTTCAGGAGGCAACTGAACTTTCTTGGTTTTTTTTGAAGATGACAAGATAAACTCCCAAGTGGCCTCAAAGGCTTTCTAAAAGAATGCAAATGACCAGCTGTCTGCAAGGAATATAAAATCCTTCCATTCCCCACCATCCAGTCAGAGTTGAAGAATCTTCTTGGATGAAAAGCAAAACATCTTCAAAGAAAAACAAGAAAGTCCAGCTGCCTCCTGAAAAAGCACTTTTTGGGCAACCATGACCTGAATAGACTGAGAATCTCCAGAGACAAGGACATTCCTCCTTATTTTCAGGTTGACTCTCCCTTTGAGGAACTTCTTCCCATTGTTACTTATCCTACTCTCAGGTACTATGGAGAATAAATGGAGGCCCTCTTCCCTGTGACACCCCTTCAAGCATTGGAAGATGCTATCGTATCACCCCTAAGCCTTTTCTTCATTAGCTTATACATATCTTGGTTGCGCAGCAGACTAAAGTGCTGTTAAGTAGCACTTAGCTGCCTGCAATTACTGCAAGTTCAAATCTCACCAGGCTCAAGGTTGATTCAGCCTTCCATCCTTCCAAGGTAGGTAAAATGAGGACCCGGTTTGTGGGGGCAATAAGCTGACTTTGTATAAAAAAGAACACCACTGGGGGGTGGGGGGCGAAAGCCCTACTAAGCAGGTATATACAAAAGTACGGAGGCTATGGCTTAACACATTGTAAACCGCCCTGAGTCTCCGGAGAAGGGCGGCATATAAATCGAACCAATAAATAAATGAATGAATGAATGAATGAATGAATGAATGAATGAATGAATAAATATTTAGAACCCTTATATGTTCATTGTATGATTTAGCCTCCAGACCCCTGATCATCTTATTTGTTCTTCTCTGCACTCATTCTAGGATTTCAGCATTTTTTTTTAAAAAAAAAACAGTGATACAAACAAATATGGATGCTTCCAAATGTAGCCTCACTAGTTCAGTGTAAAGTGACATTATCACTTCCCGTGATCTTGCTGCTATCTAACAGAATAACAGAGATGTTATTCTGGGATCTTGGAGGTCTTGTAGTCCAACCCGCTGCTCAGGCAGGAAACCCTACCCCATTTCAGACAAATGGTTGTCTAATCTCTTCTTTAAAAACCACCAGTGTTGGAGTACCCACAGCTTCTGGAGGCACAAGGTTCAATTGTTGTAATTGTCAGGAAATTTCTCCTTAGTTCTAGGTTGTTTCTCTCCTTGACTAGCTTCCATCCATTGCTCCTTCTCCTGCCCTCAAGTGCTTTGTGGAATAGGTCCACCTCCTCTTCTCTGTTATAGCCCCTCAAATATTGGAACACTGCTCTCATGTCTCCCCTAGTTCACTAAACCAGACCAGTGGTGGGATTCAGCCGGTTTGGGAGAACTGGTAGTTAAATTGCTGGCTGGCCTCACCCCTCCCATCCCCACCCCTTCCAGGAGTCCCCACGTGCCCCATTTTGGCTCCTAGGTAAGTGCAGGGAGGCCTACTAGGCCCAAAATGGGGTGCGGGAGGATGCGGTGCCCACCCCCCCGGTGGCCCGCTTTTGCTCCCAGGAGGCTTCAGAGAGGCTTACTACGCCCAAAAAAGGATGCGGGGCGGGGGGGTGTAGCATGCTCCCCCCACCCCGTGGCCCTCCCCGTGGCAATGCGGCCCTCCCGCGGCCCATTTTTGCTCCCAGGAGGCTGCAGGGAGGCCTACTAGGCCCAAAATGGGGCGTGGTGTGGCCAGGTGCTGTGACAGGCAGCACTGGTAGTGCATCTCTGATGACATCCAGCTGTACATCTCCACCCCGGACCACCCCAACGATGCCATTGAAGTGATGTCCCGGTGCCTGGAGGCCGTACGGATCTGGATGGGGAGGAACAGGCTCAGGCTCAACCCATCCAAGACTGAGTGGCTGTGGTTTCCGACGTCCCGATATAGTCAGCTGGCGCCATCGCTGACTATTGGGGGCGAATCATTGGCCCCCACGGAAAGGGCTCGCAACTTGGGCGTCCTGCTGGATTCACGGCTGTCTCTAGAAGAGCACTTGACGGCCGTGACCGGGAGGATTTTTCATCAGGTTCGCCTGATTCGCCAGTTGCGTCCCTTTCTAGATTGGGACTCCCTACACACGGTCACTCATGCCCTCGTCACCTCTCGTCTGGACTATTGTAATGCTCTCTACATGGGGCTCCCCTTGAGGTGCACTCGGAGGCTCCAACTGGCGCAGAGTGCAGCCGCGCGGGTGGTTATGGGAGCAACTTGGAGCTCCCATGTAACACCTCTCCTGCGCAAGCTGCACTGGCTCCCGGTGGTCTTCCAAGTGCGCTTCAAGGTTCTGGTTACCACCTTTAAAGCGCTCCATGGCTTAGGACCTGGTTATCTACGGGACCACCTGCTACCACCAATAGCCTCCCACCGGCCAGTACACTCCCATAGAGAGGGGCTCCTCCAGGTGCCGTCGGCCAAACAATGTCGACTGGTGGCCCCCAGGGGGAGAGCCTTCTCTGTGGGGGCACCTACGATCTGGAACGAGCTCCCCCCGGAGATATGGAGGATCCCGGATCTGCGCACCTTCCGCTGCGCGCTTAAAACGTTTTTATTTCATCAAGCTGGCCTGGCCTAAATCTTCTCCCTTTTAAAATTTTTAGATTTAAATTTTATTCACTAATTTTAATTTGTTTAATTATGGGATATTTTTAAAATTGAGCCAAATTGTTTAATCTGTTTTAATCTATTTTAAATTTTGTATTTTCGTGTTTTATCTTTTGGCTGTTCACCACCCTGAGTCCTTCGGGAGAAGGGCGGTATAGAAATCTAATAAAATAAAATAATAAATAAATAAAATAAATCTCTCCCGCAGCCCATTTTTACTCCCAGGGGTGTGCAGGAGGCCGAGTGCTGCCTGTCACAGCCCCTGGCCACGCCCCCTGCCCATGCCCTCCATGCCCACGCCCATCCAGCCTGTCATTAGGGCAGAGAACCGGCTGTTAAATTATTTAAATCCCACCACTGGACCAGACATACCCAATTCCAGCAACGTTTTAGCCTCCAGCCCCCTCATCCTCTTTGTTGCTCTTCTCTGCACTCTTTCCAGAGTCTCGACATTGTTTCTTTTCTTTATATATATATATATATATATATATATATATATATATATATATATATATATATATATATATATATAAATATAAATATAAATATCTCTCTATCGCATTGGCTTTTTATTAGAAAAGTTTAAGAAGGTCCAGAATCAAAGAAACCAAGAATGAACGTAGACGCTACAAGGGATGTGAACCCAGTGGTTTTGGATTCAACCAGTTCGCACCACTTTGGGAGAACCGGTTGTTAACTTTCTGAGCAGGTTGGTGAACTGGTTGTTGGAAGAAATTATTAGGGCAGAGAACCGGTTGTTAAATTATTTGAATCCCACCACTGTGTGAACCTCTGGAAAAAAAAAAATTCTCCTCCGAAGTCTTCACCATGGACGACTTACGGTAGCTCCTGGCCCTTTCTCTCTCTCTCTCTCTCTCTCTCTCTCTCTCTCTCTCTCTCTCTCTCTCTCTCTCTCTCTCTCTCTCTCTCTCTCCTTTACTCTCTGGATGCTTCTCGTCCATGTCAAAGGAACCATGAGCTAATTTGTCTGAGAATGCCAGGGGTTGTCTCTTGTATGAAGGATTAGCACAGATTAAGGAGGAACAGTGTTAATTGTAGGTGGAGAAGAGAGCAGTGTGTCTCTGCGATCCATTCTTGATTTCCCCTGTGTCTGTCTGTTTGGTAATAAGCTTCCTTTAATCTAGAGAGCCCCTTTGTGAAATCAGCGGCACGGACAGCAATATTGATTGCTTTTGAAAAACCATCACAGCTGCTCACCCAAATTACCTTTGATATGTGACCTTTAATGTAATTACTGCAACATCAAAGCATTTCTATACATTATTAAAGGATTTGTAGACTTCTTCATGATGCTATCCCATTATATGTAAAAGATAAACAACCCTGGCAAACAGACACGTGGCAGATCTGAAAGGCCCGGTGGACAGGTTGGGTAAGGCTCAGGCTCAACAACCATTGTTGTTGTTGCGGTTGTGGTGATTGTGGTTGTTTTCTGCAGGGTTGGGCCAAGAGGAGTGGAAAATAATGGCGTAGAGTCCAAGTGACGTGGTAGTCCCAAAAGTGCTTTTTCTGGAGGCAACTGGACTTTCTGTTTTTTTTTTTTCTTTGACGACGTTTCGCTTCTCATCCAAGAAGCTTCTTCAGCTCTGACAGAAGAATGTCAGAGTTGAAGAAGCTTCTTGGATGAGAAGCGAAACGTCTTCAAAAGAAAAAAAAAACCCAAAGATTAGTGAGCAGAGACATCCATATATTTGGGGCACGTGACGTGAGGTCAGTGTGAAGTTTCCGAAAGATGCCCTTTAATTAATTCATGAGCTCCCTCCTTCCTGCTCATGGCAACTTGAAAACTTTGCAAGTTGACAGTAAACAGGAGATGAAGTAGAAGGTAGCCAAGACTCTCAGCAAGGTTGAGGAATGGAGGACAAGAAGGAGACCATAAGGTGGGCAGATACGATGAAGATGATTAGGGTGTCAGATGGTAAAAGGTGGACATTTGTCCACACAGCTGCCAGGAGTCAAATCTGATCTAGGACAAAACAGAACAGAACAGAACGACAGAGTTGGAAGGGACCTTGGAGGTTTTCTAGTCCAACCCCGTGTTTAATTAGATTTCAGATCTGCTGAAATCTAATTGAACAACTGACTAACCATCTAATAAATATTGTATTGGTTTTATATCACAATGAAGTCAGGTCAAAATGATAGTTTATATATGTATCCATTTAACTTGAAGTCCATTTTCCCATCTTCTTGAATCCTTTGCCATGTACCGCAGTGGATATTAGACATAACTTGTCTTCAGTCATTATTCGAAGCTAGCATCACCTTTTTTTATGCAACATCTACAAGTTCTTATAGCTATCATTCTCCCATCTCCCATCTCTCTACCAACAGAGATAGCACCATAAAATCGACAGGCAAGGTTTCCTTCCTTCTTACCTTGTACGGGTTTATGGAGAATAACTGAGGCTAAGGGAATTGGGTGCTTTGGGGGAGAAGGAATATGGTAACCAAGGAAGGAAAAACGTTAAGCCAACAGGAAGACAATGTGGGACAAGGCACAAAGGCCATGCAGCCAGCTGAACTTCCCTTTAATGCTCCAAATTTCCCCCAAAAGCTCCCACGTTCTTGGCAAGTCCCAGAGCAAAACATACACACATACACACACACACACACAGCAGCTGCTGGCTACGCACAATCCAGCAAAGCAAAGGAACAGGGAAATGAGTCCACAAAGCAAGGAAGAAGCAATGAGTCCACGAAGCTAGGAACAAACAGTGAGTCCACGAAGCAAGGAAGGAGCAATGCAGTCCTGCAAAATCCAAATGTCTGCAACGGCACACAAAACTCCACAAATTCAGTGTTTGTTCCTGACAAATGCCCCTCCCCACAGCTTCTCCTTGGTCCCCAAGTGTGCCTTGTGAAGAGGGGTGGGGCGCTCTCCTTCCGAGTCATCAGGTCGGCCTGCGCTGTTCCTGCCTTCTCTCCACTCTCCATGCTTGGGGATCAGGAGGGGGCAGTTCTTGCTCATCGCCTAAGCTCTGCCACTCCTCATGTCCACTGCTTGCTCTCTCTTGGTCATCCTGCCCCCGTTCCTGCCTGCTAACAATCCTCAGGGGCCCTGAGCTGCCTCATCCTGCTTCTCCCCACATTCCTCTGAAGCTAACGAAGTTGCCCCCTTGATCTCCGTTGGCTCCAGCTCCGCTCATCCTCCTCCGCAGATTCAGACTCCAACCAGGGCATGGCAGACAAGGTTTGGGTAACTAGCTAGGTTCATAGCAATGGCTTGCATTCATTAATACGGAGTATCCCGGATCTGCACACTTTCCGCCATGCTCTTAAAACCCTCCTATTCCAGCAAGCCGGCCTGGCCTAATTTTCTCCCCTTTCTTTTAAATTTTTAAACTAAAATTTTAATTTGTTTTAAATTATTGGGATTTTTAATTGTTTTGGGCTAAATTATTTAATTTGGTTTAAAATTGTTTCTAACTTTTGTATTTATGTATTTTATTCTGTGCCTGTTCACCGCCCTGAGTCCTTCAGGAGTAGGGCGGTATATACATTTAATAAAACAAATAAACAAACAAAACAGACCACGCCTAACCAAATAGAATCACCCCACTGGTTCTGAGATCGTAAGTGTTTTACAGCTAGAACAAATGGTGCCTTCAGGAACATTTTCAGCAACAGCTTGCAATCATGTTGGCAAATAATAATAATAATAATAATAATAATAATAATAATAATAATAATAATAATAATAATAAAAAATCCCCTTTAGCCAGAAGGTTGCAGACATCAGAGATTTCTCCAAGCTATGTCAGAAGAAGGAATTCCGCACGCAAGGAAGAAGTCCAAATCCATATATTTAATTTTGTCATATTTAAAAAGCCACAATGCAACTCTTTGCTTCACCTATGAGTTTTGCCACTCGAGGAATATAGTCAGAGTTGGTATTCAGCCAGTTCGGACAGGTTTGCCCGAACTGGTAGGAGAAATTGCAGGTGGGCTTGCCCACTCACCCTGGCTCTATGCCATCCTATTTAGGCACATTTTTGAGGCCTGGCGCGTGCACAGAAGGTGCACGCACCAGCGAAGTGCATGTGTGGAAGGCTGGGTGCATGCATGGACAGCCAGGCGCATCCAGGGATGCGTGTGTGCTCAGATTTGCGAACCAGTAGAGAAAGTAAGTGAATCCCACCCCTGAATATGGTCTAGGAAATCTCTGCTGCCTCTTCCCCAGATGTGACCCTACTGCAATTCCCTTGCTTAACATGATCCAAAAATATATGCGGACCAGTGGTGAGTTTTTTAAAAAAATTGCTACTGGTTCTGTGGGTGTGGCTTGGGCGTGGCATGGCTTGGTAGGCATGGCTTGGTGGGCATGGCAAGGGAAGGATACTGTAAAATCTCCATTCCTCCCCACTTCAGGGAAAGGATATTGCAAAATCCCCATTTCCTCCCCAATCCAGGGGAAGGATACTGCAAAATCCTCATTTCCTCCCGATCAGCTGGGACTCGGGAGGCAGAGAATAGTTGGGGGCGGAGCCAGTCAGAATTTTTACTACCGGTTCTCCGAACTACTCAAAATTTCCGCTACCGGTTCTCCAGAACTGGTCAGAACCTGCTGAAACCCACCTCTGGTGCGGACTCACAATTTACCAATATCTGGAGAGCCACATGTTGTTCTGCCCCATCTTCGGTAGAGTTTATTTGAAGATCCATCACACAACACCATGAGTTTTTGACTGTGCTCCATGGCAACATTTTTTTAAAAAAGGTATATCTCTCAGGAAGAAGCAAAATTGTGAGAGTTATTGACACCCACAAGCTATCCACAAACTCTACTAAGTGGACCTTATCCAGTGGTGGGTTTCACATTATGTTACTACCGGTTCGCCGCGCACACCTGCCTTCTGCAAACGCACCTGGCATTCCGCGCATGATCCCAGCCTCAAAAATATGCCTAAATAAGATGGCATAGTCGGGGGGAGGGGGGCTGGGCAGGCCCACCTGCAATTTCCGCTATCGGTTCGGGCAAACCATTCCAAACCGGCTGAAACCACCTCTGACCTTATCAACATTATCAACATTGCCAAAAAGGCATTAAGAGTTGTTAACCTTAATCTTGCATAGCTTCTTCTCTGGTAATGTTGTACTACTAACTAGAGCATACAAAACATTTGCTAGACCAATTCTTGAATACAGCTCATCTGTCTGGAACCCGCACTGCATATCGGACATAAATACAATTGAGAGAGAGTCCAGAGATATTTTACGAGAAGAGTCCTCCATTCCTCCAATCGCAATAAAATACCTTATGCCGCCAGACTTCAAATTTGGGGCTTAGACAACTTAGAACTACGCCGACTTCGGTCTGACCTAAGCGTAGTACATAAAATTATCTGCCACAATGTCCTTCCTGTCAACGACTACTTCAGCTTCAACCACAACAATACAGGAGCAAATAATAGATACAAACTCAAGGTGAACCGCTCCAAACTCGATTGCAGAAAATACAACTTCAGCAACAGAGTGGTCAATGCCTGGAATGCACTACCTGACTCTGTGGTTACATCCCCAAATCCCCAAAACTTTAATCTTAAACTGTCTATTTAAACTGTTGACCTCACCCCATTCCTAAGAGGTCTGAAAGGGGAGTGCATAAATGCACCAGCGTGCCTACCGTCCCTGTCCTAATATTCCTTTTCACTTACTCTTTTCATGTATTCAAATTATGTTTGTACTTTTACCTGTTATCTTATATATGCTTGACAAATAAACTTATGATTATGATGAACTTATCCTACAGTAAGTAGAGTGAAGGAGAATCACCTTCTGAATTCAACTCAAGAAGTAACTGAAATAAGAAAGTTAAATTTAGGAAGATCATAATCTGCAGTCAGTTTGGGATGGATAGCCCTTCTAAGGAGATTGGAAATAAAGAAGCTGCCTCCAAATGTTGTCTTTGCATGGACACCCACAAATGCAAACTGTGTGGAGAAACCATAACTCAATATGGAATTCAACCGGGGGAGGGGGGGGGTTCTACTTACCTTTACTACCGGTTCGCAACGGGATCATGCACTTGCTTCTGTGCATGTGCAGATTGCCAATGACGACATCCGGGGTGGTGGGTGGGACTTCCTGCCAGTTTTACTACCGGTTCTTTTTTTTATTATTATTGAAAAGTTTTACGAAAAACCAAGAATTTTCTTCCCCCCCCATGTTCCCCCACCCTTTCCCTCCCCTCATCCCACCCTCCCCCCCAGACTTCCCAGAGCAAAATACAAGGTGTTTCATTTAACAATCATAAACTAGATTAACCTACTTATCCTCAGACTACTAACTCCCCCCCACCTGAAACCTTAACTTCACTAAAAACCTAGGTAGTACATTCATTTTTATTGCTGCTATCCTTCCCAGTAATGATAGTTGTAACTTTTTCCAATTTTCCATTTCTTTCTGTACTTTTTGCCAAAGAATTTCATAATTATTTTTAAACAATTTCGTGTTTGAGGCTGCAATATATACTCCTAGATACTTAACCTTTTTAACTATTTCAAATCCCGTTATTCTCCCTAAGTCTTCTCTTTGAGTTATGGACATATTTTTAGTTATCATCTTTGTCTTATGTAGATTTACTTTAAATTCAGATACTTTGCCATATTGAGCTACTATGTCCAACATATAGGGAGCCGCTTCTATAGGTTGAGATAAAGTAACAACCAGGTCATCTGCAAACGCTCTTAATCTATAATCCTGCTGTCTAATTACAATTCCTTTTATTTTATCAGAGTCACGTAACTTATTCAACAAGACTTCTAAAGTTAAAATAAACAACAATGGCGACAAGGCAACAACCCTGCCTAGTTCCTTTCTCAATTTTAAACACATCTGTTAAACCTCCATTAACTATTATTTGTGCTGTTTGTTCCTGATATATTGCTCTAATTGAATGTATAAAATACTCCCCAAAATGCATTTTTTCTATTATCTTAAACAGAAATTGCCAGAGATTGCAAACCGGTCCGAACCAGGGGTAACCCACCACTGAATTCAATGCACCCCAAAATAAACCCGTGAACCTCGTCCTTATTTCGAAAGCGTTACGATGGTTTCCAATCAAACACACTGAGTAAACGTTAGCCGTTTCAAACATCGGAGCACCAATCTGCAATTTTCACCCTTCTCTATCTGGTCTTTTTAAAATTCACTTTACAGCTGAAACTAAATTTGTAGCAGAGAAGGAAAACTAGGAAGGACTGTGGCATTTTGTAACCAACACCCATAAAGCTGAATTCACTTCCGCCATTCGCAGTGAGCCAAGCAGCAGATTGAGGACAATGGAACGAAATGAAGATATTTTTTAAATATCTTCAAAATAACGAAAGAATGCACATCCTTGGTTATGAAAGACCTTATGAGGAAGTTCAGGTATAGTACAGTTCTACAAGGAGAGGGGGAAAAACAACCCAGAACTGAAGAGAAAAAATATGGGATGGGAAAAATTAAGGCAGCATTAAGTGTCCCAAACATCTTTCTTGGTATAACCCCTGTGTTTTATTTATTTAATTCCACTTTGGCATCGCCTGACTCCAAACCAAATCCGGACGATTCATCATCTGATAAACCAGAAACACACAATAGAAAACTTTTTTTTTTCATTTACTCAAGTAAGAGGTTTAATGCAGAGTACCTGAGCTTTTAAAAGCACCAAGAAATAAAGGATAAAACAAGAAAGCTGGAAGAAGTAAAAACTGCGCATACGGTATCAGCAATGTTCAAGGGATGTACAACAATACTTGGAGGTGGTTGGTGAAACGGTTTACCCAAGTTGTAAATAGTGAGTAATGCCATTGAAGACTCAACCTGTCTCCCATTCCTACATCAGCAACAACTGGAAAACTGAGTATCAAAACTTGCACAATAGTGTTAATTTTACTGTAAATATTTAATAAAGTTATTTTTTAAAAAAAAAACTAAAAAAATAATTTAAAAAAACAAACAAACTTGCACAATAGTAAGGAAGACCCCCAATTTACGATAAATTCCTTTTATCGTATTCTCTTCCTTTTATCATATTCCTTTTTTCAATTCTCTGCTGGTAGCTATTTCTGTGAAATGGGTCTAAAGTTCCAGCATTAGGCATAAGAGTGGCTCTGTTCACACAAACACTATTCACCAAGCCATTTGTGAACTGAGCATCTGTATTATTTACCTATCATGTTAATCTTGATCTGCTTTAAGCGTAAGCAAGTTTTTTTTTTAAAAAAAATGGCTTTCAATAACCAGGTTAAACTCATTGCGCAAACACAACCAGTATGTCTTATTCATGCAACATAAAATTGATTGGTAGCTTTGTAAATGACATTTTTATCTTCCTTTTTTAAAAAATCATTCTACTTGTGTCGAACTTGTTTTTTTTTTCCTGGAACACACTAAAAATTCTAGACTATGATCCAGTTGTGAAGAATGGTGCCGATTTGCTCCCAATCTTCTCTCCTGCCTTTTCTAAGCTACCCGGAATTATTCCAAATGCTAAAACAAGAACGGCCCAAATCCAAACACAGCCATCAACACACTTGAGTGAAGAACTCAACAACCAAAAGTTGTCATCTGAAACTTTTTTGGGTTCAAGTCAAGAGAAACGCATTGTCCGTCTCCGCAACAGCTAGTCATGTCACTGCTCACAAACGTCTTCAAGTTTTCGAAAGGAAAAAACCAACACAATTTTCCACAACTTTTTTCACAAAAACATCACCACCATTTCAGCTTCCTTCCTGGGCCTGCATGACCACAAAACACAAGGAAGAGAGGACATTCAAATGAGAAAGAAAAAGTACGGCATCGCTCGGTAGATGCCGTACTTGGACCAAACATGGTCCCATTGATGTTCTCCAACCTCAAGGAAGCATCTTAAAAGAAAGATTTGGACTCACCCCTGGTAGAGTCTTCTGTTCGTGCAATGCACTCTGGGCTTTAAGAGCAGATTCCCGTTCACAGTATGTTAGGAAGGCGCAACCTGTAAAAAGAAGAAGAAGAAGGAAAAAAAAAACCCCATGAGAACAGGCTAGCTCTTTCCCCAGATACAATTTCTGGTAGGACCAGATCTTCTCCGGGAGCAGATGCGTCCACTTCTAAACATAGAAGGCTAGTTGAACAATTATGCCTAAGAGCTTAATCCAAACCTCTGTCAACTCTGAAGCGAACCTGGCTGAAGCCATATTGTGCAGCCTCATAGTTGCCACGAACTCTGAGAAGGGGAAGGGAGGGCGGGAAATAGATAGGCTGGCTAAATAGTCGAAACAAAAAGTTTTCTTGTGGGAACCAAGGTCATCCCAACAGGTGGCAGTTGAAGGAGAAGAGCAGTGACCAAGCAGTCTGCCAGCTACTTTCATTGGACAATGTGACCAGTGACATCTGGGGAGGGAAATATTTGCTCTTTTAATTAGGGGAAAAACTGCAGGAACTTTTAGAGTTAGTTTTTACTAGCTGTGCCGATATGATGTATCCAATAAATATGTTGTTTGAGGAATCTACCTCCCTCGGAGTTCTGCTTTTAGCGGATGTATTACTTGGAATGCTAACACCCTCTTTAAAGTCACTTTAAAAAAAAAAACCCAGTTTATTTATACATTTTCAGTTTACATACATAAGTGCTTTGTAAACAGCATATTGTCTGGATCTATTTGCTTACACAGTAATACTTTCCCAGCTCCTAATTTCTCTCTCTATTATCCAACCATTTTCGAAAATACTCTGTATCTTCTTTTTCTTTTATCTTTAACATCAATCTGTCCATTTCTGCACAATCTAGTATTTTTTAAAAAATATATCTTCTTCTGTAGGTGTTTCCTCATTTTTCCAGTACTGTGCAAATATAATTCTTGCTGCAGTCAAGACATGTAATATTAAATATATATTCCCTTTATCATACTTTTCTGGTACTATACCATACAGAAATATTTCTGGCTTATAAACTGTATGTAACTTTAACATCTTTTCTAACCATGTATGCATTTTTGTCCAATATTTCTTTGCTTTTGCACATGTCCACCACGTGTGATAATATGTACCCGGTGTCTGATTACATTTCCAACATCTGGAGGACCTGTTTTTAAACAACTTTGCTAATCTTGCCGGTGGTAATTGCCACCTATAAAACATTTTATATAGGTTTTCCTTGTAAATAGTTGCCATTGTCAGCTTATAGTTGCTTTCCCAAAGTTTTTGTCATTTGTCTAAATCTATTGTAAGAAATTAGCACCCACCCCTCTCCTAGAAGAATGAAATATTCTAGGAAATATTAAAAAGGCAGAATGTTATACCTCCCTGGATGAGAAAAGGAGAAACATGCTCTTGAAAAGCAGCCCCCACTTTTGTTAATAGCCCCAGAAAGACTGATGCCAACCTATCTACAAGTCAAAAGGCTGGGCCAGTTTATCTACAAAACAAAAGACCTTCACCCTCAGGACATGATAGGATTAGCCCTCACTCAAGATCCAAACCAGGACAAAGTCATTAAGACATAATAGGAATTGCCTGAAGCCTCTTCATTACATCACCCAGCAAGATTCAACCAAGTCTGGGACTCAAGACAACCTACAAAGTTACCCCTGCATGGCCCCAAGGGAGTATAACAACCAATCAGAATACATTTCTTTCACAGGAACAGGAAGCAAGTTCAAAGCTCAAGAGAAGGTCTCTCTCTCTCTCTCTCTCTCTCTCTCTCTCTCTCTCTCTCTCTCTCTCTCTCTCTCTCTCTCTCTCTCTCTCTCTCTCTCTCTCTCTCTCTCTCTCTCTCCCATGTGCTTGATTGCCCAGGACCTCAAACCATGTGGTCGTGTCCACCATTAAACCATCTTTCCAATCAGTCTCCGTGTTTCCAGTGTCTTTCTTCCCACTTGGAACTGAACCCAGATGGACATTTCTTCCAACACTATAGTACCGTTCACTCTGGTATGCATATGTGTGCTGGCTAGCTGATTTTCAGGCCTTCTGGGCCCACCAGAAGTAGGGAAACAGGCTGTTTCCTGCCTCCGGAGGGCCTGAGGGGGTGGGGAAGGCCCATTTTTCTTTCTCACCTGGCTGCAGATCCTCTCTATGCATCTGGGGAGGGCTAAAACAGCCTTCTCCACTCCCTCAGAGGCCCTCCGGAGGCCTGAAACAGCCCATTTCCCAACTCCCGGTGGGACAGGAAGTGACGTTTTTTTGCTTTCTCCAGCCTCAAGAGACTCCTAGAGAGGATTTTTAAGCTCAACAAAATGTTGTATAGTTTCTTTATTAACTTTTCATCCACCCCTAACATTATTTGGTCAAGTTTGCTCTTTGTAGAAGCCATATGTCTTAATATCTTTCTCATGTCTCCATTGTATTTTTTTTTTAAAGTCACTTTTGAATGGTGAAAAGATTAAAGGCCACAATTGTTGTTCCCAAAACAGATCTTAGGCTGGCTACAAAGCTAATAAAGACCACCAGATATGAGGAAGGGTATTTTCAGCTTCTTTTATTGGAGTACTCCAGCAAAAGGGTCTCAGCAGCTAAAGGAGACAAGACCCCCGAACAACGCACAATGACAGGTGCCCCAAAATAAGACATCCCCTGATAATAAGCCCAATCAGGCTTTTGAGCGCATGACAATAAGGCCAAGCACTTATTTCAGGGTTCAAAAAAATATAAGACAGGGTCTTATTTTCGGGGAAACACGGTAGTCCTCAACTTACAAGAGTTCATTTAGTGACCATTCGGAGTGAAAACGGCACTGAAAAAAAATGGACGGATGACTGTTTTTCACAGTTACGACTTTTTCGGCATCTCCATGATCATGTGATCAAAATTTGGATGCTTGGCAACTGGTTCATAGAAAAATGGATACGTTTTTTTAAAAAAGAAGGTGTGTGTGTGTGTGTGTGTGTGTGTAAAAGTTTCTTTTCAGGAATGCTATGCAGAATTTGTCTGGTTTTATTTCGCGTTCCATAACTGCTCTGTGGCTTTGTTTACTGTACATTTAAATTACATTCTTTTTATCCTGAACTGTAAAAAATTCATTAATATACACGTAAACATTTCTGTTTAAAATTTTCCCTTGCCTATTTCTGTTGAGCTGGAACCAATTACCCTATTTTCCATAGAAATCTCACTCTGAGTAGCGCAAATTCAAAGCAGGCAACCGTTTCGTGGGATTCATTAACCACGCTAATCCAGACCTACCTATGTATCGTCTATATATCTGTGTCTGTAGAGCCCATTGAGCTTAACGGATGTTAATGGGGTGTGGTGATTTATTGTTTATTTTAATTTATGTCTCAGTTTATGCAGCAGCCCATCTCAAATTCATGACTGAGCATCTTGTTGTATACATAGGATAGGATGGGGATGGAATAGGAATAGAATAGGAATAGAATAGAATAGAATAGAATAGAATAGAATAGAATAGAATAGAATAGAATAGAATAGAATAGAATAGAATAATGAATTAGGAATAGAGTGGAGTAGAGTAGAGTAGGGAAAATAATAGGACAGGACAGGACAGGACAGGACAGAACAGAATAGAATAAAGAAACTATGGAACAGAATGGAATGGAACAGAACAGAATAAAGAAAAATGGAATGGAATGGAATGGAATGGAATGGAGAAAGAAGAGTAGAATGTAGAGTAGAGTACAGCAGAACAGAACAGAATGACAAAGTTGTAAGGGACCTTGGAGGTCTTCTAATCCAGCCCCCTGCTTGAGCAGAAGACCCTATACGATTTCAAATGGTTGTCCAGTCTCTTTTTGAAAGCCTCCAGTCATGGAGTGAGGGGTGGGGGGTGGGAGGTGGGGTCACGTGCACGTGTGCCCACACCCGTAATTCTATGTGCCCCGCCCCGAACATGCACGCCCGACGCCCCCACTCTCCCCAGCTCCTGGCACATGATGACCCGGTGGGCCCGGTAGGCCCGTTTTTCTCTCTCCCCAGGCTCCAGAGCCTTTCTAGGAGCCTGGGGAGGGTGAAAACGGCATTCCCCATCCCCTCGGAGGTTCTCTGGAGCCTGGAAACTGCCCGTTTGCCAACTTCCGGTCCCACCGGAAGTTGGCAAATGGGTCTTTTCTGGCCTCTGGAGGGCCTCCACAGGGGGTGGGGAAGGCCATTTTCACCCTCCCCAGGCTCCTAGAAAGGCTCTGGAGGCCTGGAGAGACAGAAAAACGGGCCTTCCCCACCCCTACCCCAAGGCCCTCTGGAGGGAGGAAATAGACTATTTCCCTACTTCTGTTGGGCCCAGAAGGCCTGAAAATCAGCTGGCCAGCACGCACATGCACGCCGAAGCTGAGCTCGCATGCCCACCAATATGGCTACGCGTGCCACCTGTGGCACAGGCCAGAGGTTCGCCATCACAGGACTAAATATACCCAATTCCTGCAACCATTCTTCATAGGTTTTAGCTTCCAGATAAAAGTACAGTAGCCAGGAAGGACTACATTATAAGAAGTCCCCTGGATGCACGAAAAATGTTCTTCCTCTTCCTCCATCTTCCTTTGATAGATTGGTGTGCAAACTCTTGTTTCTGATTTTTTTTTTTTTTGGTTAGGTTGCAGCATTTTGCTCAAAAGGAGAAATGCTGTAAATTCCCTGCAATTTTAAGTTCTGTCCCAGATTACCTGAATTTTTTAAAAAAGAATACTAAATTCAGCCCTATAGCAAGGTTTTGATATGCAGGCACCACACTAAAGCATGAGTTCAAGTCCCGTCTTAGCCATGAAGCTAGCTGGATGACTTTGGGCCACTCACCAGGAGAGGGTAAGTTCTAGTCCTGTCTTAGCCATGACAAACATGTGAGTGATTTTGGGCCAAACACAAACAGATGGTGAGTTCTAATCCTACTTTAGGCACCGAAGCCGACTGGGCGACTTTGGGCCAATCACTAGGAGATGGTGAATTCTAGTTCTTCTTTAGACATGAAAGCTAGCTGGGTGACTTTGGACCAATCACCAGGAGACAGTGAGTTTTAGTCCCACCTTAAATATGAAAGCCAACTGCTTGGCTTTGGGCCTTTCACCAAGAGACAATAAATTCTAGTTCTGACTAGGCACGAAGGTCGTCAGTTCAGCAGTTCAAATCCCTAGCGCCGCGTAAGGGGGTGAGCTCCCGTTCCTTGTCCCAGCTTCTGCCAACCTAGCAGTTCAAAAGCAGGTAAAAAATGCAAGTAGAAAAATAGGGGCCACCTTTGGTGGGAAGGGAACAGCGTTCCGTGCGCCTTTGGCGTTGAGTCATGTCGGCCACATGACCACGGAGACATCTTCGGACAGCGCTGGCTCTTCGGCTTTGAAGCGGAGATGAGCACCACCCCCTAGAGTCGGGAACGACTAGCACATATGTCCGAGGGGAACCTTTACCTTTAAATATGAAAGCCAACTGCTTGACTTTAGGCCTGACACCAGGAGACAATGAGTTCAAATCCTGACTAGGCATGAAAGCTGGCTAAGTGAGTTTGAGCTAATAACTAGGAGATGGTGAATTCTAGTTCTTCCTTAGGCCTCTATCCCTCAGTGTTCCTTTTGGAGGAAAAATAAAGGGGGAAGGGATTGCCAGAGAAAGGACATGCCAGCTACTTATCATTAAAAAAAAATCATTTGAACCTGGAGTGGGGAAGCATGACTCTTTTATGACTTGGGGAATTCAACTCCCAGAATTTCCAAGTGAGCCATGCTGTCCATAAGTCATAAAAGGCCCATGGTTCCCCACCCCTGCTTTACAAATATACATCCTTATACTAGCACTTACTTCAAAGCAGAAGTCTTAAATCTGTCGCGACACTGAAGGAAGCTGCAGAAGAGAGGGTTGTCCACACACCGGTAAAAACAATATAACTACAGAATCCACCTAAAGTTTTTGACATGCTTCTGAAGACAGGTCTCTCCATGAACATGGCCAACTCCAGATTTGCAACCAGGTGGAAAATGCACGGGTGTGCAAAGCTTCTGATCCATAGGATGCAAATCTCTACCTTCAAATCTCCATCCAAAGGAGAAACAATAGCTAACCGAGTCTTCCTGCAAAATCCAGGCTGGGGCAATCAGCAGGAACAGGTGTCTTGCACCTGTGGCTCCATCCTGGTCTCCAGAAAGAGGGCAGGGCGATCAGTTAACCCTCTGGTGTCCAGGAATGAAACACAAATCCTCAGTTCTTTTTTCTTCCAGAGACGGCTTCTCCAAACTTGGCAACGTTAAGACTTTAAAAGATCTTTTTCAAAAGACAACTGGACTTCGTTTTTTTCCTCGTTTTGTTTCTCATGCAAGAAGCTTCTTCAGTTCTGATGAAATGGTGGAGGATGGAAGGATTTCTATTCCTGGTTCATATAGAACAGAATTACAATAACAGAGTCAGAAGGGACCTTGGAGGTCTTCTAGTCCAACCCATTGCTTTGGCAGGAAACCCTACACCACTTCAGACAAATGGTTGTCCAGTCTCTTCTTAAAAACTTCCAGTGTGGGAGCATTCACAACTTCTGGAGGCAAGTTGTTCCACTGGTTAATTGTTCTAACTGTCAGGAAATTTCTCCTTAGTTCTAAGTTGCTTCTCTCCTTGATTAGTTTCCACCCATTGCTTCTTGTCCTGCCTTCAGATGCTTTGGAGAATAGCTTGACTCCCTCTTCTTTGGGGCAGCCCCTGAGATATTGGAATGCTGCTATCATGTCCCCCCTAGTCCTTCTTTTCACTAGGCTAGACATACGCAATTCCTGCAACCGTTCTTCGTATGTTTTAGCCTCCAGTCCCCTAATCCTCTTTGTTGCTCTTCTCTGCACTCCATGCACTCAGATGACTGCAAGGGATTATAAATCCTTCCATCCTCCACCATTCCATCAGAAGTGAAGATGCTTCTTGGATGAGAAGCGAAACATCTTCAAGGAAAAATGAAATCCAGTTGCCTTTTGAAAAAGCACTTTTGGGACAGCTGTGACCTGGATGATCTTCATAGGCTTTAAGATCAAATACAAATGTAATGGGTTTTTTTTTTCCTCTTAACATACATCAATATTTCTCAACCTTGACCACTTGAAGATGTGTGGACTTTCTGGAACACCCAGAATTCCTTAGCTAGCTTGGTTTCAGTCCCATCCTCATTCAAGCCTGCTGGCTGGGGAATTCTGGGAGTTGAAGTCTACAAGTTTTAAAGTTGCCAAGTTTGGAGACACCTAGTCTAGAGAAACCAAGAACCTAGAACTGTTTATATTCCTTGCACACAGCTGGTCATTTGTATTCTTTTAGAGAGTCGGTGACGCTGAGGACACAGACAAACCTCAAAGTGGCCTCAATGATTGTCTAAAAGAACACAAATGATCAGCATTCTGCAAGGAATATAAATCCTTCCATTCCCCACCATCCAGTTAGAGCTGAAGAAGTTTCATGGATGAGACATGAAAGATCTTGAAAGAAAAAACACAGAAGTCCAGTTGCCTCCTGAAAAAGCACCTTTGGGACAACCATGACCTGGATGACTGAGAATCTCTACAGACGTTGAGCTATACAATTTGAGATGAACACCCTTTGAATGGTGCGGGAGTAGGAACAGATTTCCAGAGGAAAAAATTACGGACTACAGAAACCATTTGCACCACTCAGGTGACCCTGAGGACAAAAATAAACTTCCAAGTGGCCTCAACGACCCTCTAAAAGGATGCAAATAACCAGCTGTCTGCAAGGAATATAAATCCTTCCATCCCCCACCATCCAGTCAGAACTGAAGAAGCTTCTTGGAGGAGAAGCAAAACATCTTCAAAGAAAAACAAGAAAGTCCAGTTGCTTTTGAAAAAGCACCCTTGGGACATTCTAATGTTCAAAGTCTGCATTTCTTATATGGCCATGTAAGAATAGCACTCTTTCTACCATCCCAGGACAGGGAATTTCAACACCGTTCAGAAGCCAGTAGTGTTGAATCCCTAACAATCATTAAGCCAGCCTTGTCGGCTAATTTAAACTGAGCCAAGCTTAGTCTAAATTAGGTTTCCCAGTAAACCTGGAAATAACCCACACACCTTTATTTAGTTTTGCTTTTGCGCAAATAAATAATTGTGGTCTGTTTTGACGTGAAAGAAAGTTCCACGAGAAAGTGAATGATTTCAGGATGGTTTTGAGAAGACAACTGGTCAAAACTCAAATGGAAAACTATACTCAACATTTTTGGTACTAAATCATGCACTGTACGGCTCTCTGCTGTCCAGAAGATGAGAGAAGATAATGCCACCAGTCTCAAACCTGGAGCAGCTGATACCATCTAATGAGGTGCTGATGGAGGCACACCAGCGAAAAGATAAACTACAGAGTGTGAATGTTCCTGTAATGGTTGCTATATATTTCCTTTCCTGGTGATGGCCCTCATGACAGCTGAGAATAATGAAGGTCTGCTAGGCTTCCAGACTAGGTCTATAATTCAAAGGGGATGGGTGGCAAACTGTTCCTGTCCTTGGGGAAACAGACCCCCCCTCCCCCACACGTAAGGTCTGTTGGGAGCAAAGAGGAGCGATGGGGACCCAAGGATTAGAACAAAACCCTTTCTCCAGAAGGAGGAGATCGAATGAGACGGAGACTAAGGGGCCCTTGGTGCTCTCTTATCTCAGTGGTTTTCTTGCAGATGTTTCATGACCCAATTAGGTAACCTCATCAGTGCTAGAAGGGAGTGGGGCTAGTGGAAAGGAGGAGGAGGAGGAGGAGGAGGAGGAGAAGGACGAAGAGGAGGAGGAGGAGGACTGTGGGGCTCTTGGTGCTCTCTGAGCTTGGTTGTTTTCCTGAAGACGTTTCATGACCCAATTAGGTAACCTCATCAGTGCTAGAAGGGAGTGGGATTTGCTGAGAGGATGCGGAGGAGGAAAGAGGAGGAGGAGGAGGAGGAGGAGGGGAAGAGGAAGTGGAAGATGATTCTGGGGCTCTTGGTGCTCTCTGAGCTTGGTGCTTTTCTTGCAGATGTTTCATGACCCAGCTAGGTAACCTCATCAGTGCTAGAAGGGAGTTGGGTTTGTGAAAAGGAGAGGGGAGGAGGAGGAGGAGAAGAAGAAGGTGTCCTTGTTGCTGTCTGAGCTTGGTGGTTTTCTTGCAGATGTTTCATGACCCAAACAGGTTACATCATCAGAGCTAGAAGGGAGTTGGGTTTGTGAAAAGGAGGGTGGAGGAGGAGGAGGAGGAGGAGGTGTCCTTGTTGCTGTCTGAGCTTGGTGGTTTTCTTGCAGATGTTTCATGACCCAAACAGGTTACATCATCAGAGCTAGAAGGGAAGGAGATAGGCAGAGAGAAGGAGGAGAAGGACTGTGGGGTGCTTAGTGCTCTCTGAGCTTGGTGGTTTTCTTGCAGATGTTTCATGACCCAGCTAGATAACCTCATCAGTGCTAGAAGGGAATTGGGTTTCTGAAAAGAAGGAGGAGGAGGGGGGGTCCTTGATGCTGTCTGAGTTTGGTGGTTTTCTTGCAGATGTTTCATGACCCAAACAGGTTACATCATCAATGCTAGAGAAGAGTAGGGTTTTGTTGTGGCCTGCCAGTGGCCAGCAGAGCTGGCAGCAGATTCGAACAGTGAGGAGGTTGGGGAGGAACGTGGGCCAGTCCTGGAGTCTGGGGAAGGTTTGGACGAGGGCTTTGAGTCGGAGGCAGAGAGGGGACCAAAGCCATCTGGTAGTTCTTTGCTGCCTCCGGAGTCTCTGGAGTCTGACATCAGCGAGACAGAAGAACAGCGGGAGCCTGTTCCCAGTGTTCGCATGCCCAGAGCTGCTAGGAGACAGGAACAATTAAGAAAACAGGGTTGACTTGGGAGTAAGGCTTGGAGATGATTGTCCCCTTCCATAAAGACATAAAAGAGAAGCGAACAGGATGTGAGCTTTTGCAGGAAGCAATTAGTTCATCCAGTCAGTAAAAGCTTTGGAAAAGTTCTGTTTGACTCTGTGCTAAGTTTGGCCTTGCCCTCCATGTGACAATTCTCGGGCAGCATTCCAAGGGAGATGAGGCCGAACCGATCTGAACCAGGAGCATTTCAACTCTGGTTTGAGGGGGCGGGGGGAAAATGGATTCCTAAGTGCTGTGACAATCTTGAAAAATGATAAAGCTGGAGGCATGGATGCAAAAGGGGAAGTCATGTTAAAATAAGGATGGGCTTCGTTTATATAGTGGCTGGGCCAACTAATGTAGGTGTGAAGGTTGCCTTTGTGTCTGAAAGAAAGTTAACTGAATAACAGAATTGGAAGGGACCTTGGAGGTCTTCTAGTCCAACCCCCTGCTCAAGCAGGAGACCCTACACCATTTCAGACACATGGTTGTCCAATTTCTTCTTGAAAAACTCCAGTGATGGAGCACCCACAACCTCTAGGGACAAATCGTTCCACTGTTTAATTTCAAGAATAACAGAATCGGAAGGGACCTTGGAGGTCTTCTAGTCCTCATGGTGTGGGGGTCTCGAACCTGGGCTGTCAGCTCTCCAGTTGAGCCATCGTGCCCTCGAATCTTCCTACTTTTGAGTAAATCATAACCTCGCTGCCATTGTCACACATAAAAACATAGTTAGATGACTTTTTCCAAGTTGCTTGTTCACTGTCCTTCCAAAAAGAAATCTCTGCTCTCAATCGTACTTTGACCTTTAAAATCTTCTGAATTAATGTGTATATTTGTATTCAAAATGTTCTGGCTTTTTTTTTTCTTTTACATGTCCACCCGGCGCGATAAATGTGCCTTCGTCTTGTTCAGATTTCCAGAAAAGATTCGAAATGCCTTTATAGATTCTACACAATTTCTCTGGTGACAAACCCCGATGATGCATCATTTTATTTAAATAAATAATCATTCTTTTTAAGACTAGAACATAATATCAATTTCATCGTGCCCGTCACCTATGTTGGATGACATTTTGCTTGATCTCGGAAAACATCTTTGTCTGGAAAGCAAAGCCCTGCGTGTCTCTTGAACTGAAGCAAATTGTAAGGTCCCAAAATATACTTGAATCACCAGAATGCCAAAGAGAGAGACTCAAGACGAGGCTTGCAAAAAAAAAAAAAAAAAAAACCAGATTTTATTTATGACCAAAAACAAAATACTGGGTGGAACTATATCCAGAACATGCAGATACAATGCATGTGAGGAAATAGCCACACCTTGGGGAAGGTATGGCGTCCTTTTATACCCTTAGAGACGTCAGCTTAGTTCCCAATTCTGGCCTCCTAATTTAGGTTTGTATATTCCTGCAAGGGGGAATAGAAACTTCCCAATTAGTCATCTTAAGCATTTCTTTGTTTACTCAATTGGCCACTTTGGCCCCTGGCTCTGGAAGACCCAGGAGTTTATCCAGATCAAACATAAATTAGGGCTGAGGTGTAAATTATCCCTTGGAGATACGTACCATGCTCTTAGATGGCACAAGAAAAAACAGGGAGAAGATTGATATGGGTTCAGGTCAAATGGCAGGGACATATGTTTGACAAATATGTTTGACAAAACGAGCCTTGGTAGTACAGTGATCTAAAGCACCCTGTTATTAAGACCAGCTGCCTGCAATTACTGCAGGTTCGAATCTCGCCAGGCTCAAGGTTGATTCAGCCTTCCATCCTTTCTAAGGTAGGTTAAATGAGGACCCAGTTGTGGGGGCAATAAGCTGACTTTGTATAAATATACAAAAGGACGAAGGCTATTGCTTAGCGCATTGTAAGCCGCCCTGAGTCTCCGGAGAAGGGCGGCATATAAATCAAATTTTTTTAAAAAAATACCAGATACATTACAGAGGCCTAATAACAGAATATGTTTGTTACAGGAGAAACAAATATAAAGGCATAATATATGTGATACAAATACCAAGGCATATATGTATTACAGGAACCTAATGGTTACAGAATCTAGTATACCAGTACATCATATCCTAATATTATTTATTATATCCTTATTATTGTTTCCCTTCAAAACTATAGATCCGTGATGGTGAACCTACGACACGCATGTCACAGGTGCAACACAGAGCCCTCTCGGCAGGCACATGAGCCATTACCCCAATTTAGATCTACCACGTACCGCACACTCATCTCCCACCAGCCAGCTGATTTTTGGGTCTCTGCCGCACATGTGCAGGGACGAGGTGCATGTGGGAGACCCGGGGCATGTGTGTAGAGGGGTGGGGGATTGCGGGCACATGCATGGGGGGGCACAGGGAGTGGAACTCCCCCCGCAGCCTGTTTTTGGTCCTAGGAGGCTGCAGGGAGGCCTGCTAAGCCCAAAACAGGGAAGGAGATCACACACACATGTGTTGGGGGTGTGGGGAGCACAGGGGGAGGGGTTACGTGTGCATGCATGTGGGGGCCCACGGAGGAGTTGCTCCAGCACCTGAGGGCAGGACAAGAAGCTATGTATGGAAACCAGTCAAGGAGAGAACCAACTTAGAACAAAGGAGAAATTTCTTGACAGGGTGAACAATTAAATAATGGAACGACTTGCCTTCAGAAATTGTGGGTGCTCCGTCACTGGAGTTTTTCAAGAAGAGACTAGACCGCCATTTGTCTGAAATGGTATAGGGTCTCCTGCTTGAGCAAGGGGCTGGACTAGAAGACCTCCAAGGTCCCTTCCTACTCTGTTAGTCTATTAATCTGTTAGGACGCAATGGGTGGAAGCTTATCAAGGAGAGAACCAACCCAGAACCAAGGAGAAATTTCCTGGCAATGAGAACCCGAAGAACGGCTTCCCTTCAGAAGCTGTTAGGTGCCCCATCACTGGAAGTTTTCAAAGAAGAGATCGGACAGCCATTTGCCCAGAAAAATATAAACGGCCTTCTGCTTGAGAAGGTTGAGGGGATTGGAGTAGAAGACCTTCCAACTCTGTTATTGAATTACTGAGTTGCAAACATAGATTAGGAGATTTGGGACGGTAGTGGGGGTTAAATTAAAAGTCCAATTTGGTTGACTCAAAACTTTCCACCGGGAACTCAGGAGAGACCAGCCCAAGCAGCCATCAGAAGACGTAGCTGGCTTCCTTCCCACAACATGCTTAATTGGGTCAATGGAGGAAGCAATGTGTCACAGCAATTCCAAAAAGGGTTAATTGACCTAGTCGGTTAACTGACCCAGAATCAATTGAACCAGTCAATTAACCCACGGGAGATTAGATTGATATACCCAGCCATGCATGTGGCTAAATAAACTTCTCTTGGTGAGCTGGGTCATGGACTCATTCTGGAATGTGGTCTTAACTAACTTTGCCTCCTACAAGGTTTAAGCAAAGTCTGTCAGCATTCTGATGCTGCCATAAAAAGACGAGGCTTGACTACTCACCTTCTTATTTTCTCTGTAGATAATATCCCCTAGGAGATGGGATGGGAGGGGGGGAACATTCCTGTGGGGTGAGGTCAGAAGCTGGGGAGACTGACTTGGAAGATGGCCAATGAGAAGATGAGAATTGGGGAACGGAAAGGGAAGGGTTTGGGGGTCAGAGGGTTAGTATCGGCTACGACGAAGTCAGGGCCAGATCTGTTGTACTCAATAAATGGAATATTTCAGCAAAGATTAATTGTTTGGGAGTGCAATTTATTTGAGATGACATCGAAACCTGACGAAGTCCTAGAGCGGCTGGAAAAAAGGGAATTTCTCTAGGCACTCTGTGTCTATGGCTCTTTCAATTGTTAAATTCTATGGTAGAAATATGGGGACGTGGTGGCTCAGTGGCTAAGATGCTGAGCTTGTCGATCGAAAGGTCGGCAGTTCAGCAGTTCAAATCCCTTGTGCCATGTAATGGGGTGAACTCCCGTGACAGTGAGTTTTAGTCCCACCTTAAATATGAAAGCCAACTGCTTGGCTTTGGGCCTTTCACCAAGAGACAATAAGTTCTAGTTCTGACTAGGCATGAAGGTCGGCAGTTCAGCGGTTCGAATCCCTAGCGCCGCGTAAGGGGGTGAGCTCCCGTTCCTTGTCCCAGCTTCTGCCAACCTAGCAGTTTGAAAGCACGTCAGAAAATGCAAGTAGAAAAAATAGGGACCACCTTTGGTGGGAAGGGAACAGCGTTCCGTGCGCCTTTGGCGTTGAGTCATGCCAGCCACATGACCACGGAGACGTCTTTGGACAGCGCTGGCTCTTCAGCTTTGAAACGGAGATGAGCACCACTCCCTAGAGTCAGGAACGACTAGCACATACAGTATGTGCAAGGGGAACCTTTACCTTTACCTTTACATTATAGAAATAGAACATAGAATAACAGAATTGGAGGTCTTCCAGTCCAACCTGAGCCATGGTGGCACAGTGGTTAGAATGCAGTATAGCAGATTAACTCACTGCTCACTCCAGGAGTTCAATCCTGACCAGCCCAAGGTTGACTCATCCTTCCATCCTCCCAAGGTCAGTAAAATGAGGACCTAAATTGTTGGGGGCAATATGCTGACTCTGTAAACCACTTAGAGAGGGCTATAAAACACTGTGAAGCGGTATATAAGTCTAACTGCTACTGCTTCTGGCCAAGCAGAAGACCCTATACCATTTCAAACAAGTGGATATCCAATCTCTTCTTTCAAACCTCCAGTGATGGAGCACCCACAAATCAGTTAGAACTGATTAATTGTTTAACTGTCAGGAAATACCTTCTTAGTTCTAGGTTACTTCTCTCCTTGATTAGTTTCCATCCATTGTTTCTTGCCTTGCCTTTTGGTGCTTTGGAAAATAGGTTGACCCCTTCTTCTTTGAAGAGAAGGGTACACAGGCGAAGAAAGGACCTTGAAGGAACATTGGAGGTCTTCTAGATCAAACCCCTGGAAAAGCAGGAGAGCCTATACCATTTCAGACAAAAGATTGTCCAGTCTCTTCTTAAATCCTCCAATGATGGAGCACCCACAACTTCTGAAAGCAAGCTGTTCCACTGGTTAATTGTTCTCGCTGTTAGGAAATTCCTCCTTAGTTCTAGGTTGCTTCTCTCCTTGATTAGTTTCCATCCGTTGCTTCTTGTTCTGCCTTTAGGTGCTTTGGAGAATAAGTTGACCTCCTCTTCTTGGTGGCAGTCAAGAAAGGACCATATTCAGCTTCCTACCCCTGCATGGCATTCTTCTCCTTCTCCTTCTCCTTCTCCTTCTCCTCCTCCTTCTCCTCCTCCTCCTCCTCCTCCTTCTTTCTTCTTCTTCTTCTTCTTCTTCTTCTTCTTCTTCTTCTTCTTCTTCTTCTTCTTCTTCTTCTTCTTCTCCTTCTCCTTCTCCTTCTCCTTCTCCTTCTCCTTCTTCTCCTTCTCCTCCTCCTCCTCCTCCTCCTCCTCCTCCTCCTCCTCCTCCTCCTCCTCCTCCTCCTCCTCCTCCTCCTCCTTCTGCTTCAGTGAAGGCCTGTGGACAATCCTAGTCAGTAATTAACTGTCATTCTATTGAGCCACAGTCTCTAGGAAACACGAGGATGTATCAAACTCTCTCCAGGGAGGCCTACATTGTTAAAGAGAAGGAGGTGGAAATAGCCCAGAAGCTGGAGACAGGAGAAACTGGAAGAAGGTTTGATGGGGATGGTCGTGGGTGGGAGCGGGGGAGAGAGTTCCATCTCTTCCCTATTTTAATTTTGCCACCCGGGGATTCAGCAACATAAATAATAATTGCATGAAACACAGATGGATAATAATTGCAGCAAAGGTCACACCATTCCCCTCTAATCAATCCCTAAAGACTTTGGAGGGCCGCAACACAATGCAAGAGGCATAATGTGGTTTTGTAAGCCTATAACAAAGTCTTGCGACGAAGCCAGCTGTCTTCAACCAGCTGCTCGGAAAGAAGTTTGACATCTCCAGAAGAGGATTTTAATATATTTTTTTTCCTCCTCCCTTTTCTTTTCAAGCCCCGATGATCTGAGATTGAGAGCCGAGGGAATAACTATCAAGGTCTTTTTGTGTAAACAAAACAGGTTGGGTCAGAGGACAACAGAGAGCGTAGCAAGAGTTCCCTCTGGGAAATGGAGATGAAGAGGGTAGAAAGTAAGACCACACTTGGAATATGGCATCCAGTTTGGGTCACTGGATGATGTTTCGATGACATGAGATTAAAAAAAAGAGGTAGAGACTCTGGAAAGAGTGCAGAGAAGAGCAACCAAGATGATTAGGGGGCTGGAGGCTAAAATATATGAAGAACAGTTGCAGGAACTGAGTACATCTAGTTTGATGAAAAGAAGGACTAGGAGAGGCATGATAGAAGCCTTCCAATATTTGAGGGGCTGCCACAAAGAAGAGGGGGTCAAGCTATTCTCCAAAGCACCCGAAGGTAGGACAAGAAGCAATGGATAGAAATTAATCAAGGAGAGAAGCAACCTGGAATTAAGGAGAAAATTCCTGATATTGAGAAAAATTAATCAGTGGAACAGCTTGCCACCAGAAGTTGTAAATGCTCCAACACTGGAAGTTTTAAAGAAGAGATTGGATAACCATTGTCTGAAATGGTATAAGGCAGAGATGGTGAACCTTTTCGGCACTGAGTGCCCAAACTGGAATGTATGTGCATGTGTGTTTGTGTGAATGCACTGGAGCACCGGAAACAAAAAGACCAGCTGGCTGGTGGATGCATGCCTTTCTTTTTGGCTGTTTTTTGCCCAATTTCAGGCCATTTTTTGGGCCTTTTTCAAGCTAAAAATGCCCCCAAAAACAGTTAAAAAAACAGCTTGAAAATGGCCCAATATGCAGCCTGAAAAACAGCCCGTTTTTTGGCTGTTTTTGGCCGTTTTTCAGACCGATTTCAAGCTGATTTCCAGCGCTCCAGCGCTCCACCACTCTGGAGCCTGCACAGACCAGCTGGCCGGCGAGCAGATGCGCATCAGAAATCTGTGGGCACGCGACAACCCGCGTGCCCACAGAGAGGGCTCTGCGTGCTACCTCTGTCACATGTGCCATAGGTATAGGGCAGTGATGGCTAACCTTTTTGCCATCGTGTGCCAAAAGCGGGTGGAGCGCAAGGGGGTCAAACGCGCACGTGCCCATACATATAATTCTATGTGCCCCATCCCACCGTGCATGCATGTGTGACCCCCCCCATGCTTCCCCTGCTTTTGGCACGTGATGGCACAGTAGGCCTGGTAGACCCATTTTTCACTCTTCCCCAGGCTCCAGAGCCTTTCTAGGAGCCTGGGGAGGGTGAAAACGGCCTTCCCCACTCCCCTGGAGGCCCTCCGGAGGATGGAAATGGCCCATTTGCTGACTGGTGGGCCCAGAAGGCCTGAAAATCAGCACGCTGGAGCTGAGCTCACGTGCCCACCGATATGGCTCCGTGTGCCACCTGTGGCACGCGTGCCATAGGTTCGCCATCACGGGTATAGGGTATAGGGTTTCCTGCCTGAGCAGCGAGTTGGACCAGAAGGCCTCCAAGGTCCCCTTTCCACTCTTTTATTCCGTTATGCTCTTATAAGCTTGCTCTGATTCTCAGAATATAATCAGAATCAGAATATTCTGATATTCAGAATGTAAATCATCCTGTCATTCTGTTAAATTAGTCCAATTCTTGCTCCACAGCCATCAGCCTTCAAATGGTTGCTAAATGAATGGTTATAAGCCAGAGGTGGGCTTCACATAGTGTAGCTACCGGTTCGCCCAACACCGGAAATGTGCACCGGAAATCCGTGCATGCCTGCGGTGTCACAAAACACGGCAATTCACTCACACACACCATCTGTACATGCGTGTGGCATCACAAAACATGGCAATTCACTCGCATGCGCCATCCACGTATGTATGCAACATCAAAAACACAGCAATATAGGACGGGATTGCGCCCGGGCAGGTGGGCGGCCACTCACAGGTTGCCACTACAGGTTTGCCCGAACCAGACTGAACCGGCTGAATCCCACCTCTGTTATAAGTCAAGAACCATCTGTACCAGGAGTGGGTTCTACTTGCCAACTGCTACCAGTTTGCAACAGGAGTGCAGAAGCTTCTGTGCATGCACAGATCATTCATGATGATGTCTGGGTGGGTGGGCGGAGCTTCCCGCTCCCATTACTACCTGTTCGCAAGAACCAGACCGAACCGGCTGAATCCCATCTCTGTTATAAGTCAAGAACCATCTGTACCAGGGGTGAGTTCTACTTACCAACTGCTACCGGTTCACAACGGGAGTGCACAAATGCAGAAGCTTTTGTGCATCCGCAGATCATTCATGATGATGTCTGGGTGGGTGGGCGGTTTCTCCCGCTCCCATTACTACCGGTTCGCAAGAGCCAGACCAAACCGGTTGAATCCCATCTCTGTTATAAGTCAAGAACCCTCTGTCCCAGAGTTGGGTTCTACTTGTCAACCGCTACCGGTTCATACCAGGAGTGTGTGCACGCAGACGCTTTTGCGCATGCACAGATCATTCATGATGATGTCTGGATGAGTGGGCGGAGCCTCCCGCTGCCATTACTACCGGTTCGCAAGAACCGGACTGAACCGGGAGCAACCCACTACTGATCTGTATATTTCTTTACGTCAGTGGCCCATATTTCTTTTCAAAGAGACTGCTTTGTTTTAACCTATTTTACTCTGAGGATGCAGATAAGACTAGAAGCAGAGCCTCGGTGGGTCAATTTAATGTGTTCCCAGGATGGCTAAAAAAATTTCTACGCACCGAGGGGGCGGGGAGGGGAAATCAACCCCTTTTGAGAAATCACAATCCTAGGTTACGTTTTCCCTTGACAGCCGTCGTGACTCCTCCAGAAGTGTGCGTCAATCCAAATGGCTTGAAACGTCATTCTGCACAAGGTGGCCTTCTAGGTGCCTCAGGAACTACAGCGCCCAAAATTCCCACCTGCCCATCGTTGCAGTTTTGTGGCTGACCTCTCTGCTAGTAGATGGGGAAAGCTTTCCTCTTTAAAAAACAAAAAAAACGCCATGCACATTTTTTCGAAATGAATGTAAAAAAATTAAATCAAAATAAAACATAGGTGGTTGGCGGATGCCAGGTTCTGCTGGCAAAAGTCTCGCCTAGCTGTAGTCCAATTTCCTGCAAATGTTAGAGCTTTTATTACGCTGATTCGGAACACTGATACATGATATGATTTCAAAGCAGAGAGTCTGCCCTGAATGAATTTAACCAAGGAAAGGTGGAAGATATATCTTTGAGATTCCTTTCCTTTCCTTTCCTTTCCTTTCCTTTCCTTTCCTTTCCTTTCCTTTCCTTTCCTTTCCTTCTTTCCCCTCCCCTCTCCTTTCCCTCTTCCTCCTTGTTCCTAGAGACATTATTCAGGCATGGAGTAACAGTGCAGTGTTAATCCCTGGGTTGGGGGTGGGGAGGGAAGGTAAGGCATATTGGCCAACTAATAATAGTTGTAATTAAGGGTCGCATCCCCCCCTTCTATGTTTCAATTTTGGCAATCTGCCATGTCAGTCTTGGCAGAGAAAGACACCCCCATTTAGACCAAAGAACAAGAAGTTAACAACCTCCTTAAGGTCTCTCTTTCTCTGGATTCGGTTTTTATGCTCATTCCTCCCACACCTCCCCCAGCAGGTAAGCAATGAGGTCACGCATAAATTGAATTTACGAGATTTGAAATGCTGACATCATTGCACCAGGAGCTCAGGAAGGTTGGGTGCATAATAACAAATAGCACACCATAGATTGCGAAGGCCAGGAGACGAATCCTGGACAAAGAGAAAAGGGGATTTTGTTTTGCCATTCCTCCTCCAAAAGATCAGCCAGAGGTTGTGAGAAGTTCAGAAGCAAGAATAACATGCATCCTACGGATATCTGCTCAGAAATAAATCACTTCCTAATGGAATAACAGAAGAGTTGGAAGGGACCTTGGAGGTCTTCTAGTCCAACCACCTGCTCAAGCAGGAGAACCTATATCATTTCTGACAAACAGCTCTCCAGTCTCTTCTTAGAAACCTCCAGTGATGAAGGACCCACAACTTCTGGTGGCAAGCCCTTCCACTGGTTAATTGTCCTCACTATTAGGAAGTTTTTCCTTAATTCCTGGTTGCTTCTCCTCTTGATTATTTTCCATCTGTTGCTTCTTGTTGCCAACCCTGAAGTGAGCCTGGCTGAAGCCACCTTGGAGGCTCCAGGGTTGACACACAGCAGTGGGAGGAGGGAAATGGGGTTTTGTAGCCAAAACAATAAAGTTCTCCTGTGGGAACCAAGGACATTCTCACAGGTGGCTGAACAGAGGAGAAGCAAGTAACCCAGCAACCAGCCAGCACCTTGATTGGGCAGTGTGACTAAAAGGGAAAACTTTTACTTTTAATTAGGTGAAAGCCGCGGGAAACCTCAGAGTCGACTTTCACCGGTTTGTGCCAATATGATGTATCCAATAAACTGTTCTTTGAGGAACTCGAGTGCCTCGGAGTTTGTTTTCTATGGGTGCATTACTTAGAAGGCTGACACTTGTGTTGCCTTCTGGTGCTTTGGAAAATAAATTGACCCCAGGGGTGAAATCCAGCAGGTTCTGACAGGTTCTGGAGAACCGGTAGCGGAAATTTTAAGTAGTTTGGAGAACAGGCAAATACCACCTCTGGCTGGCCCCAGAGTGGGGTGGGAATAGAAATTCTGCAATATCCTTCCCCCAGGAGTAGGGAGGGAATGGGGATTTTTTTTTTTTTAATTTGATTTATATGCCGCCCTTCTCCGGAGACTCAGGGCGGCTTACAATGCATTAAGCAATAGCCTTCATCCTTTTGTATATTTATACGAAGTCAGCTTATTGCCCCCACAAACTGGGTCCTCATTTCACCTACCTTAGAAAGGATGGAAGGCTGAGTCAACCTTGAGCCCTGGAGAGATTCGAACCAGCAGTAATTGCAGGCAGCTGTGTTAATAACAGGGTGTACCACTGTACCACTGTACTATCAAGGCTCTTGAATTTTGCAGTATCCTTCCCCTGGAGTTGGGTGGGAATGGAGATTTTGCAGTATCCTTCCCCTGCCACGCCCACCAAGCCATGCCCACCAAGCCACATCCACAGAACCGGTAGTAAAAAAAATTTGAATTTCACCACTGGTTGACTACTTCTTTGTGATTAGAATACCTTTGTTAGCAGCACCTGATTGGTCTCCTTGATTCGTGGCATCCAGCCAACAAAGAGATTCTGCATCGTATTTTTAGGAAGTTCTATATTGGTCATGTCATAAAAGCCAAGTGTTCAAAGGAGCCAGTGAGACCATTGAATGTAAGCCGCTGCTCTTTAAAATTCGGATTGGGGTTAAACTGGGACCATTCTGTCCGTTCTGTTAAAGCTGCAGCAGAGTTAAAAATGGTTGAGCTCATTGTTTGGATGTGTTTTGATGGATTAATTTTATCATTATATTTGCGTATAGTAAAAAAAAAAAAAACTTTATGGAGTAAGCAAGATTACATTTTCTTTTTACAATTACGCACTTATCTTTTAACCAGCATCGTTATTAAAATGAGGGAATGTCCATCCATCTGTCCGTTCATCCATCCATCCATCCAACATCTATTATTTGCCTGCCTGCCTGCCTGCCTGCCTATCTATCTATATCTATCTATCTATCTATCTATCTATCTATCTATCTATCTATCTATCTATCTATCTATCTCTTCATCATCATCTAATGTATATCTATTTTTCATCCATAATGTCACATTCCCTCTCTATCTATCCCTCTCTCTATCTGTGTGTCCATCTCTTTCTTTCTTTCTTTCTTTCTTTTTCTTTCTTTCTTTCTTTCTTTCTTTCTTTCTTTCTTTCTTTCTTTCTCTGTCTCTCTTTCTTTATCTATCTATCTATCTTTCTATCTATCATCTATCTATCTATCTATCATCGTCGTCAAACATATATCTATTTGTTTGTTTGACATCCATAATGTCCATTCTCTCTCTATTTATCCCTCTATTTGCCTGTCCATCCACCCATCCAGTCCATCCATCCACCCATCCATCCATCCACCCATCTCTATCCACCCAGCTTTCGGTGTCTGTCTGTCTGTCTGTCTGTCTGTCTGTCTGTCTGTCTGTCTGTCTGTCTATCTATCTATCTATCTATCTATCTATCTATCTATCTATCTATCTTCATGATCATCACCATCTAACATATATCTATTTTTTCATCCATAATATCACATTCCCTCTATATCTATCCCTCTATCTTGTGTCCATCTTTCTTTCTTTCTTTCTTTCTTTCTTTCTTTCTTTCTTTCTTTCTTTCTTTCTTTCTCTCTCTCTCTCTCTCTTTCTTTTTTATCTATCTTATCTATCTATCTATCTATCATCTATCTTCTTCATCATCATCATCACCATCTATCTATCTTCTGTGTTTTATCATCTATCCATTCATCACATCGCTATATCTCCATAGCTACATCTTCTGTCCAGCTACTCAGCTCCTTTAGTTCTTTCAGCTTGATAACTGAACCTGGAGATCGATGGACTAAACTCAGAAATTAAACACAAATGAATTATACATCCAGAGACATTGTAGATAGTCATTCATCAGTTTTACTGGCAACTCAAAATTCTAATGCGCCGTTTGAGGCTTTATTCATTGCATTCTTCCGTGGAGGAAAAAAAGAATGTCCACGTGGGAAGTCACAGATAAGTGCCACCAAGTCATGGCCTCAAGCATCCTATTGGCTCAGAGTGAAATAAACATATGAGCTAGTCATTCCCGATTCTAGGGGGTGGTGCTCATCTCCGTTTCAAAGCCGAAGAGCCAGCGCTGTCCGAAGACGTCTCCGTGGTCATGTGGCTGGCATGACTAAATGCCAAAGGTGCATGGAACGCTGTTACCTTCCCACCAAGGGTGGTCCCTATTTTTCTACTTGCATTTTTTTCCTACGTGCTTTCGAACTGCTAGGTTGGCAGAAGCTGGGACAAATCACAGGAGCTCACCCCATTACGTGGCACTATGGATTCGAACCGCTGAACTGCCGACCTTTCGATCGACAAGCTCAGCGTCTTAGCCACTGGCCCCCTCTACTAGGGGGCAATTCCCGAATTAACTGATTTGACTCCAGAGATAGTAATGGGAGGTTTGAAATGACATCACCCAGCATGCCACTCACTGCTGAACCTCCATTAGTCCGACTATTATTTTCACCCCTCTTGGCCATCACTCAAGGGAGTTGTCCAGAGGAGGTGCCTCAACCAGGGCAGGAGAAACAAATCCATTAAAAGCACAACTCCATGCCAGAAAAACTTTCCCACTGCTGAGCCGTAGTTGGCTCCTCAAGAGATCGGTTGGAAAGCCACTTTTGCATGCGTCATTGAAAATTGGACCAGACAAAGCCTTGATGAATAGGCCAGAGGGAACAATACTTCAGTGTCTCTTTTATAGGCAGGGTGACCTGTCTACTTGTTTCTCTCTCTCTCTTTTTTTTTTTTTCTTTTTGTTTCTCTCTCCTCTCTAACTTGCACGAATCTATGAATCATCAGCTGGCAAAGTCCTAGAAATGCACACAAATGCCAGCTAGTAACCATCCTGACTGATTTATTTATTTATTTATTTATTTTGTCTGAAACCCTCGTCCCCAAATCTTATGGACAAGTTAATTGTCCTCAGACCGTAGAATAAAATAGCCGTAGAATAAAATACCACCAATAGCCTCCCACCGACCAGTACGCTCCCATAGAGAGGGGCTCCTCCGGGTGCCGTCAGCCAAACAATGTCAACTGGCGGCCCCCAGGAGGAGAGCCTTCTCTGTGGGGGCACCTGCTATCTGGAATGAGCTCCCCCCGGAGATACGGAGGATTCCGAATCTGCATATCTTCCGTCGCGTGCTCAAGACATTCTTATTTCATCAAGCTGGCCTGACCTAAGTCTTTCCCCTTTTTAAATGGAAATTTTAAATTTGGTTTTAAATTACTGGGGTTTTAAATTTTCAGCCAAATTATTTAATTCGTTTTACTCTATTTTAAATTTTGTATTTATATGTTTTATTCTATGGCTGTGCACAGCCCTGAGTCCTTCGGGAGTAGGGCGGTATACAAATAAAATAAAATAAAATAAAATAAATAAAATAAAAGGATTCATGTAATGTTGCTGGTCCCACTGGAATATTCGGATGATGGAATGGGGTAAAGGTAGAGTCACCTCTTGAGTTACACATTCAGCTCCAGGTGACTTCATGGACAGCTCTGTGGAGTCGTTCTAGCAACAACACGGGTGTGGTTTTCTCTCTTTCACAACATTCTTTTTTTGCTATTTTCCTGTCCTGCTCCACAATTAGCTTCTTAGCAACCAAGATGATGAGGGGACTGGAGGCTAAAAGATACGATGAACGGTTTGCAGGAACTGGGCACGGCTAGTCTAGTGAAGAGAAGGACCAGGGGAGACAGGAGAGCAGTCTTCCAATATTTGAGGGGCTACCACAGAGAGGAGAGGGTCAAGCTATTTTTCCAAAAACACCTGAAGGCCAGAGAAGGAATAATGGATGGAAACTGATCAAGGAGAGATTCAACCTGGAAATAAGGAGAAATTTCCTGACAGTGAGAACAGTCAACCGATGGAACAGAAGTTGCCTTCGGAAGTTGTGGGAGCTTCATCCCTGGAAGCTTTCAAGAAGAGACTGGACTGCCATCTGTCAGAAATGATGTAGGGTCTCCTGCTTGAGCACAACGTTAGACTAGAAGACCTCCAAGGTCCCTTCCGACTCTGTTATTCTCTATTGTGTCCTACAGCCAAAATATCCTGTAGCCTGCACGGGGAATTCTGGCTGACATAAGAAAAGATTCGTGCTAAGGATGGCAGAATGTTTTCAGGCAACGAAGAAAATTACATGGTACACAGTTACCTTCATCTTATACATTGGTTTTGCCCGTATACAAGAAGTTTGCCTCAACTTACAACACTTGTGTCCAAGGTCTCTGTCACTAAGAGAGACAGTTGATAAGTGAGTTTTGCCCAATTATACTATCTTTCTCACCTCAGTTGTTAAGTGAATCAGTGCTGAGGTTAAGTTAGTAACATGGCTATTAAGCGAATTTGGCTTCCCCATTGACTTGGTTTGTCAGAAGGTCGCAAAGGAGCATCCCATAACCAGAGGTGGAATTCAGCCAGTTCGGGCCAGTTCAGACCGGTTCGGGCAAACCAGTAGCTCCGACAATCAGCTGGCCCCACCCACCAACCCTACCCTATCCAGTCCTTTATTCCCTGCTTTCTAGCTCATCTCAATCGTGCAGCACAGCTGATTTCCCCCCTCCCCCGCTGACTTGGAAGGTAAACAGCTGAGCTTCTAAATGCTCCATTTTCAGGGTGAAGTGAGCACTCACCGAACCAGTTGTTAAACCGGCAGCATTCCACCACTGCATGTAACCCCAGGTCCAGGGGTGGGCTGCCAGGGGTTCACAGGGATTTGAGAGAAACTCTAGCTAAGATTCTGTGCAGTTTGGAGAACCCCCAAATCCCACTCCTGGCTGGCCCCGCCCACCACACCATGCCCCTCCCAGGAGTCCCCACGTGGCCCGTTTTGGATGCAGGTAAGTGCAGGGCGTGCATGGAGGCTCGGGGAGGGCAAAAAAACGGGCCTACCAGAGCCTGGGGAGGCCGTTTTCATCCTCCCAGAGGCTCAAAGAAAGCCTTCGGAGCACAGGGAGGGCAAAAATGCCCCCCCAGCCATGGTGCAGGAAGCCAACTAGGCCACGCCCACCATGGCCATGCCCACCCAGCAACCAGGCAGAGAACCCCTTGCTAAAATTTTTGAAGCCCAGCCCTTCCCAGGACACTACAACCATCATAAATACGAACCAGTTGCCAAGCATCTAATTTGGGTGGGTGGGTGAAGAGAGAGAGAGAGAGGGAGGGAGGGAGGGAGAGAGAGAGGGGGGGGGGAGAGAGAGAGGGAGATAGGTGATATACACACACACATAAACACACATACATACATATATATATACATACATACATATATATATATACACACAGATATACACATGCACATATACATATACATAAATACATCATATACAACAGACATAGAGAGAGAGAGAGAGAGAGAGAGAGATACATATACATATATACATCATATACAACAGACATAGAGAGAGAGAGAGAGAGAGACAGAGAGAGAGAGAGAGAGAGAGAGAGAGAGAGAGAGAGAGAGAGAGAGAGAGAGAGATACATATACATATATACATCATATACAACAGACATAGATAGAGATAGAGATAGAGATTTGTTTTCATAGATTTTCATGGGTAGAGGTATGCAAGTTTTGGTGTATTCGGGTCTTTTGCCGTGTAAGATTACTTGTGTAAGATTACTGTGTAAGAATCTTACACGGGAAAAGACCCGAATACACCAAAACAGAGATAGATATACATATACATATAAATATACATATACATATATACATCATTATACATATACATGTACATATACATATACATATATACATCATATACAACAGACAGAGAGAGAGAGAGAGAGAGAGAGAGAGATACATATACATATATACATCATATACAACAGACATAGAGAGAGAGAGAGAGAGAGAGAGAGAGAGAGAGAGAGAGAGAGAGAGAGAGAGAGAGAGAGATACATATACATATATACATCATATACAACAGACATAGATAGAGATAGAGATAGAGATTTGTTTTCATAGATTTTCATGGGTAGAGGTATGCAAGTTTTGGTGTATTCGGGTCTTTTGCCGTGTAAGATTACTTGTGTAAGATTACTGTGTAAGAATCTTACACGGGAAAAGACCCGAATACACCAAAACAGAGATAGATATACATATACATATAAATATACATATACATATATACATCATTATACATATACATGTACATATACATATACATATATACATCATATACAACAGACAGAGAGAGAGAGAGAGAGAGAGAGAGATACATATACATATATACATCATATACAACAGACATAGAGAGAGAGAGAGAGAGAGAGAGAGAGAGAGAGAGAGAGAGAGAGAGAGAGAGAGAGAGAGATACATATACATATATACATCATATACAACAGACATAGATAGAGATAGAGATAGAGATTTGTTTTCATAGATTTTCATGGGTAGAGGTATGCAAGTTTTGGTGTATTCGGGTCTTTTGCCGTGTAAGATTACTTGTGTAAGATTACTGTGTAAGAATCTTACACGGGAAAAGACCCGAATACACCAAAACAGAGATAGATATACATATACATATAAATATACATATACATATATACATCATTATACATATACATATACATATACATATACAGCTCCTGGAAGCACGAAGCCGAGAACGCCAGCCTGAAGATGACGAATGAGACTTCGTCGAAACGTCGCCAAGACACTTCCAATTTTACGTGGGAGAAGACCCGAATAACCAAAGATCTACATACATATACATATACATACATACATACATACATACATACATACACACACACACACACAGATACACACACACACACACACACATAAAGTTTGCTTTATCTCTTCCTTGAAAGAATGGCGAACAAACTTGGGAGAATGTGCTTTGAAGAGTAGAATAATTTTATTCTATTTTTTTTAAAAAAATAAATCTGATGTAGAATTCATTTCAAAGGGCAAAGCGTTCCTTGACTATAACTTAAAACATGAATTTGTGCCATATCCGAAAATTTGGGTTTCTCTACGTACAGAGTCCATATTTCACTTTTACGAGATGTCTAAATTAGAACAGACTATTAATAATGTGGATTAAATGTACCGTAGCACATAATCTTACTGGGTGATTTGTAGAGTGTTGACCATGCTTCTCGAGATTCATGTTTAGCTTAAATCTTAACAGCAATTATTAATCTTTTAAAACAATATAATATATTCACTTATTCATAATTAATTAATGATACCACCGAAAAGCATAATCTTGGTGACATTTTAAATTCTTTGTTTATTCATTTGTATTTTATTCCTTTATCTTTTATCTTGTTTCTTTTTTAATGCCTGATTATATATTTTCTGTAAAGTGCCTAATTAAAAAAAAAAAGAAAGAAAAAGAAAGAAAGAAAGAAAGAAAGAAAGAAAGAAAGAAAGAAAGAAAGAAAGAAAGATCTTCATAGTTCTTGCTGGAGGAGTACACACACATTATAAACACACACACACACACACACACACACACACACACACACACACACTAATATACAGTATAAGTTAATGGTGGCCTTAGGGTGAAGACACTTGTCTCCCACTCAGAAGGTTGAGAGTTCAGTCCTAGGGAGCACAACCCATATTTCTCTATCAGAGGGCAAAGAGAAAATATCTGCTGTGAACTCCATGTAGGCGTCAGGAAGGGCATCCAGCCAGCAAATTCTCAGCTCCATTCTGTCACCCTGGCTCTACCTGGATAAAAGGGATTACAGGATTCTCTCTCCCCCCCCTCTCTCTCTCCCTCCCTTCCTCCCCTCTCTCTCCCCCATGTGTATGTAAATGTGAATGTATATACATACATATGCATACATATATACAAATATAAATATATGTGTGTGTGTATGTGTGTATGCGTGTTGCCTTCAGTAGTTGGGGAGTTTACATAAACATGTGTGTGCATGTGTGTATATACACATATATACATACACCCATATACATATCCATACATCCATAAATCCATATATCCATACAGCCATACAGATACAGATACCGTGTTTTCCTGAAAATAAGCCTTCCCCGGATAATAAGCCCTCCCCGCAAAATGAACCCTCCCCTGAAAATATTTAAGCACATGTGCATCCGGTCCCTGCCATTTCTTCTGGTTAGGGTTAGGGAGACAGAGCTGGAAATCAGGTAAGACGGCAAAAGGAGCCGTCCATTGTACTACGTAGTTATGATGTTATTTCTCATTCAGGAATCTTCAGCCTTTGTGTGGCTGGCTATGCTTCTATATCGCCTTCCCGATGGTAGGAGGCAGTGATGGATTTCAATTTTTTTTTACTGTGGGTGTGGCTTGGTGGGCGTGGCAGGGGAAGGATACTGTAAAATCTCCATTCCCACCCCAATCCAGGGGAAGGTTACTGCAAAATCCCCATTCCCTCCCGATCAGCTGGGACTTGGGAGGCAGAGAATAGAAGGGGCGGGGCCAGTCATAATTTTTACTACCGATTCTCCAAACTACTCAAAATTTCCGCTACCGGTTCTCCAGAACTGGTCAGAACCTGCTGAAACCCACCTCTGGTAGGAGGGTAAAGAAGGGATGACCAGGGTGAGAGTCGTCCCTGAGGATTTTCCTCACTCTTCTAAGGCAGCGAGCCCTAGCGATCTCATCTAGTGGTATCTCTCCCATTAAAATGTGCTCCTTAACAAAGTTCAAGGTCAACCCATTATTTCGTTGGAAGAGAATATTTGCAGCTCAGGATCGAACTGGGGGGCGGGGGTCCTCAGTTCATTTAATGATGTTATTTAGTTGAGAAGAGACACATCTTCATAGACAAACCAAGAAAGTCCCTGTTGCCTTTTGGGGAAAGAAAAAACATGATCTGGATAATGGACAATCTCCATAGACATCCAGCTTTTCTTTTCTTTTTCATTTAGGGGGCAAAACTGACAAACTTTGTCTATCAGAAGCAAAATAAGTCACCTTTTCCCCCATTGGTGTGGGTGAATTTCAGAAGGTACAGCTATTCCTCGCAGGCTTCTCATACCCGCTTGTCGTATAACTGTTAAAATGAGCACCTTGTTAAAAGAAAATTCCCTTAATTCAGCAGGACAAACATGGGGCGCAAGGATCATAACACGAACCGACCCGAACTGGCCCGAACCGGCTGAATTCCACCTCTGGTTATGGGATGCTCTTTTGCGACCTTCTGACAAACAAAGTCAATGGGGAAGCCAGATTCACTTAACAGCCATGTTACTAACTTAACCTCAGCAGTGATTCACTTAACAACTGAGATGAGAAAGGTAATTTTTAAAGAAGTAGATATCTATGCGCTTGTGTCTCTGTGACAGTCCCTCAAGGTAGGAAGATGCAATCATGACACCCCAACCCTTCTCTTCATTAGGCTAAACATACCTCCCTTAGTCATTCATCATATAATTTAGCCCCTTATCTATCTATCTATCTATCTATCTATCTATCTATCTATCTATCTATCTATCTATCCATCCATCCTTCTTTCTTTCTTTCTCTTTCTTCCTTTTTTCCTTCCTTTTTTCTTTTTTCTTTTTCTTTCTCTTCTTTCTTTCTTTCTTTCTTTATCAATAAATTTCATTTGTTCTTTCATTGATATTCATAAATCTCATTCATTCATTCATTGATATAAATGAATCTCATTCTTTCATTCATGATAATAATCCATTCATCATCCCCTGATTCATGCTATGGAGATTAAATCAACACCCTCTTCTCTGTGACAGTCCCTCAAGGTAGGAAGATGCTATCATGACACCCGTAACCCTTCTCTTCATTAGGCTAAAATACCGCCCTTAGTCATTCATCATACAGTTTAGCCTCCAGATCATTTTTCTTTCATTCATTCATTCATTCATTCATTCATTCATTCATATAAATTGAATCTCATTAAGTAATTAATTCATTCATTCACTCATATCAATAAATCTCATTCATTCATTCATTGATATAAATTGAATCTCATTAAGTAATTAATTAATTCATTTATATCAATAAATCTCATTCATTCATTCATTCATATAAATTTAATCTCGTTAATTAATTAATTCATTAATTCATTCATACCAATAAATCTCATTCATTCATTCATTCATTGATATAAATTGAATCTCATTAAGTAATTAATTCATTTATATCAATAAATCTCATTCATTCATTCATTCATTGATATAAATTTAATCTCATTAAGTAATTAATTAATTAATTCATATCAATAAATCATTCATTCATTCATTCATTCATTCATATAAATTGAATCTCATTAAGTAATTAATTCATTAATTCATTCATACCAATAAATCTCATTCATTCATTCATTCATTGATATAAATTGAATCTCATTAAGTAATTAATTAATTCATTTATATCAATAAATCTCATTCATTCATTCATTCATTGATATAAATTTAATCTCATTAATTAATTAATTAATTCATATCAATAAATCATTCATTCATTCATTCATATAAATTGAATCTCATTAATTAATTAATTAATTAATTCGTTTATATCAATTAATCTCATTCATTCATTCATACCCATGAATCTCATTCGCTCATTCATGATAATAATTCCCTCATCCCCTTATTCATGTTTAACATCTGCAAACTGTCCCAAATTCTGAGCCAAACAGATGAAGGGCAATCAGATAATAAAATCTGATTGGACACTACAGAGTGATGGGTCTGAACATGTACCTAAAAGAGCACGTATGGAAGACGGGTGAACTTGAAGTCGCATTAGCCAGGGAAAACTAAGCATAACACACTGGTACCAATCATCATTGTCATTGTCATCACCACAACCACCACCATCATCATAATCAATAATCTAATAGTAAAAATCATGTGGGAAAAAAACTACATAAAAAAGATGTGGAGACTCTAGAAAGAGTGCAGAAAAGAGCAACGAGGATGATGAGGGGACTGCAGGCTAAAACATATTTATTTTATTATTTTTTTATTTTATTTCCAATTTATATACCGCCCTTCTCCCTGAGGACTCAGCCAGAATTAAAAAACATGAAATACAAATATTAAAAACAATTAAAATATATATAAATTTGGCCCAAAATTAAAAATACAAACCAATTAAAACATTTAAAAAATTTCTTCTTAAGCCAGCCCAGCTTGCTGGAAAAAGTGGGTTTTAAGGGCACGGCGGAAGGCACCGAGGTCTTGGATTCTCCTTATCTCTGGGGGCAGCTGATTCCAGAGGGTAGGTGCCCCCACAGAGAAGGCCCTCCCCCTGGGGGTCACCAGCCTACATTGCCTGGCTGATGGCACCCCGAGGAGGCCCTCTCTGTGGGAGCGCACGGGTCGATGGGAGGCCGTCGGTAGCAGCAGGCGGTCTCGAAGATAGCTAGGCCCTATGCCATGGAGCGCTTTAAAGGTGGTAACCAACACCTTGAAGCGCACCTGGAAGACCACCAGGAGCCAGTGCAGCTCACGCAGGAGAGGTGTTATGTGGGAGCGCCAGGCGGCTCCCATCACCACCCGCGCGGCCGCCTTCTGGACCAGTTGGAGCCTCCAGGTGCTTCTCAAGGGGAGCCCCATTTAGAGCGTGTTGCAGTAGTCCAGGCGCGAGGTGACGAGGGCGTGAGTGACTGTGCACAGGGAATCCCGATCAAGAAAGGGCCGCAACTGGCTACATAATCTTATAATCTTCATTGCTTATATATAATATAGAAGCAGTGAAGAGATTATATAAACTATATAATCTCTTCACTGCTATAGACTACCTATAGCAGTGAAGAGATTTTTTTTAAAATGCCCTAAAAATGCTTTATTACACAATCAGGAGAAGCAGAAGCGTTCACCTGCCTGTAACTTCTGAGTCCTAGCGAAGGTCCTTCCACTCCTTTGTTTCTGTTGCTCCTGCCATGATCACACACACATACACACACACACACACACACACACAAATTGTTCTGCCTCTTTGTGATGACACCTTGGTGTCAGGGTGTGCGTGTCCCTCTCTGTGGGAGCGCACGGGTCTATGGGAGGTCGTCGGTAGCAGCAGGAGGTCTCTAAGATAGCTAGGCCCGATGCCATGGAGCGCTTTAAAGGTGATAACCAACACCTTGAAGCGCAAGGTTGCAGAACGGTTGAAGGAACCGGGCATGGCTAGTCTAGTGAAGAGAAGGACCAAGGGAGACAGGATAGCAGTCTTCCAATATCTAGAGGGCTGGAATGGGCCAACTGGCCACAGCCACTTTGCCATAGTCAATTTGCCAATCAACACACCATGGCCAATTCGCCACGAGACAACTCTCTGCAGGACAATTCAATAATTCAATTTAATTATTTAAAATAATTTTAAAAATATAATTTTTTTCATTCCCTTTTCATTTTGTCCCTGCTTTGGCATCCTTTCTCTAACGATTCTATTCCACTATTTCTTTGATATTAGTGTAACACTTGTCCTATGGCAAATTGTCTCGCGACGAGTTGGCCATAGTGAGTGGGCCACAGCAAGTTGCTGGGCCAAATTGGCCATGACGAGTTGCCCATGCTGAGTTGTCATAGACCCTTAAGTGGCTGCCATAAAAAAGAGGTCATCCTGTTCTCCAAAGCACCTGAAGGCAGAATAAGAAGCTATGTATGGAAACCAATCAAGGAGAGAACCAACTTAGAACAAAAGAGAAATTTCCTGACAGTGAGAATAATTAATCAGTGGAACAACTTGCCTCCAGAAGTTGTGGGGGCTCCAACACTAGAAGTTTTTAAGAAGAGATTGAACAACCATTTGTTTGAAATGGTATAGGGCAGTGATGGCTAACCTTTTTGCCGTCGCGTGCCAAAATTGGGGGTTGCACATGCGTGCCGACACCCATAATTTAATGGCCCCCCGCACTCCTGCACATGTGTGCGTGGCCCCCCGCGCTCCCTCTGCTTTTGGCATGCGACGGCAAAAATGTTACTGGTGAGCATGGTAGGCTGTTTTTTTTGCCCTCCCCAGGCTCCAGCAGCTTTCTTGGAGCCTGGGGAGGGCAAAAAATGGCCTTTCCCATCCACCCCTGACGCCATCCAGAGGCCAGAAATGGCTTGTTTCCCAACTTCCGGTGGGCCCAGAAGGCCCCAAAATCAGCTGACCAGCATGCGCCTGTGCACTGGAGCTGAGCTAGGGCAATGCTCGCATGCCCACAGATATGGTTCTGTGTGCCACCTGCCATGGGGCTCCCTTTGAGGAGCACTCGGAGGCTCCAAGTGGTGCAGAATGCGGCCACGCGGGTACTTATGGGGGCGACATGGCGCTCCCACGTGACACCTCTCCTGCGCGAGCTGCATTGGCTTCCAGTGGTCTTCCGGGTGCGCTTCAAGGTATTGGTTCTCATCTTCAAAGCGCTCCATGGCTTAGGGCCCGGTTATTTACGAGACCACCTTCTGCCACCGATAACCTCCCACCGGCCAATACGCTCCCACAGAGAGGGCCTCCTCAGGGTGCCATCGGTCAAGCAATTCGCCTGGCGGCCCCCAGGGGAAGAGCCTTCTCTGTGGGGGCACCCGCCCTCTGGAATGAGCTACCCCCAGGGATACGACTGATCCCGGACCTCCGGACCTTCCAGTGGGCCCTGAAGACTTTTTTATTTCAGCAAGCCAGGCTGGGTTAAAAATCTTTTAATTGGGGAATTTTATGGGCAAGGGGTTTTAAATTGGGGAAGCCAAAGATAAATTTAATTTCGTTTTTATAGTATTTTAATGTTTGTATTGTGTGTTTTTAATTTTGACTGTTCACTGCCCCGAGTCCTTCGGGAGAGGGGGGCGGTATAAAAATTTAAAAAATTAATAAATAAATAAATAAATAAATAAATAAATAAATAAATAAATAGGTTTGCCATCACGGGTATAGGGTCTCCTACTTAAGCAGGGGGGGTTAGACTAGAAGACCTCCAAGATCCCTTCCAACTCAGTTATTCTGTTAACTAAACGGTACACAATATAGCCAATTTCCTGGTTGACTGTGCATTCAAAAACACCCTGGGAAGAAAATTGGATAAAATAAATGCCAGGCTCCTTCCCAATTTTATATTCTGTGATTCTATGCTGTGATCCAGTAATTGCTTATAGAATTAAGGTTATAAGGAAGCCAGGAGGGGAGTGCATCTGCTAAGGCTTTAACTGAAGTGGTGAAACCTGCTTTTTGTCACTGATAGGAAAACTTTCCACTCCCTCCCACCAACACCTAGTAACCCCGTTGAATCAGAAATCCTAATTTTTTTTTGCCTTCTCCTAGAGAAATTGCTTTTTTTTTTCTTTTTCATTATCCACCTGCATACAATACGCCTATTGGTACATTGTTCCTGCCATTTTTTTCCCCCTTAATTGGAGAAACAATTTTCTGCATCTGACTCTCTGAATCACGTGAAGTGTAAATACCACTTGATAAGACCTTGGTAAGGCCACACTTGGAATACGGCGTCCAGTTTTGGTCGCCACGATGTAAAAAAGATGTGGAGACTCTAGGAAGAGTGCAGAGAAGAGCAACAAAGAGGATTAGAGCAGGGGTGGGTTCTAATTTTTTTTACTACCGGTTCTGTGGGTGTGGCTTATTTTGTGGGTGTGGCTTGGAGGTCATGTGACTAAGTGGGCGTGGCTAGCTGGTCAGAGTCATTTTTGGAAGGTCCTCGCACTTACGACCCAACTCATTTGTTTGCTTTTAACACTGATCAGCTGTAGGACGGCCCTTGAAGCCCCGCGGCAAGAGTTTAAACAGTTTTTTTCCCTCTAGTCATTAGCTGGGACTCAGGAGGCAGCAACAGATTGGGGGTGGGACCAAATAAAAGGTAAGAATAATGTGGGGGTGGGGCTGGGAGGGCGGGGGGGGGGAGAACCGGTTTGGTGATGTCATATCGTCACCGCTACCGGCTCGGCCAAACCGGACCGAACTGGGAGGAACCCACCACTGGATTAGAGGCATGGGTGGGATTCAAAAATATTTAGCAACTGGCTCTCTGCCCAGTTGCCGGGTGGGTGTGGCCTACTCGGCTTCCTGCACCACAGTGAGTGGGGCGTTTTTGCCCTCCCCAGGCTCTGGAGGCTGTCCTTGAGCCTCCAGGAGGGCGAAAATGGCCTCCTCTGGGTTTTGGGGGCCCTCTAGAGGCTGGAAACAGGCCCATTTCTGGACTTCTGGAACTTCCAGGAGGCCCATTTTTCGCCCTCCACAGACTCTGGAAGCTTTCCTCGAGCCTCCGGGAGGACAAAAACAAGCTTCCCTGGGCTCTGGATGTCCTCCAGAGGCTGGAAATGGGCCTGTTTCTGGACTTCCAAGGCCCATTTTTCACCCTCCGAGAGCCTCTGCGCAGGCCCTGTACTTACCTGGCATCCAAAACTAGACTCCTGGGAGGGGCAGGGTGGGGTGAGCGGGGCCAGCCAGTCCTTGCAACTACCGGTTCAGTGAACCAGATGTAAAATTAGCATCCGGTTTTCCCAAACCGATCCGAACCAGCTGAATCCCGATTAGAGGATTAGAGGCTACAAGATATGAAGAACGGTTTCAGGAACTGGGTACATCTAGTTTAATTAAAAGAAGGACTCAGGGAGACATGATAGCAGTCTTCCAATATTTGAGGGGCTTCCACAAAGAAAGGGGGAGGCAACATATTTTCCAAAGCAATGGATGGAAACTAATCAAGGAGAGGAGCAACCTGGAATTAAAGAGAAGTTTCCTGAACAATCGGTGGAACAGCTTGTCTTCAGACATTGTGAATGCTGAGTGCTAGAAGGGAGTGAGGGAGGAGAGGAGGAGGAGGAGGAGGACTACTGCAGGGCCCTTTCTGAGCTTGGTTATTTTTTCTGCAGGTGTTTCACAACCCAGCTATGCAACATCATCAGCACTGATGTCTAATTTCTTCTATTCCCCAACCATATCTCAGAGATAGTGTGGCTGGCATGCTGATCTAATAAAAAGGAATAAATAATAATAAGGTCACAAGGATGGGCCATCTAAAATATTCCAATGTTTCACTCTATCTGCATTTCCCCCCCCCCCCCTGTTTTTGCCTTGTGCAATATTGTGGCCAAAGAGGTCTCAGCCCTGGTTCTGTTGTCACTCATGGTCCCTCAGCAAAGCATCAAAGCTTCGCTGGTATTGTGGTATCACTGTATTGCTGCTTGTATACATGCAAATAAAATGATGTTGCATCTTCAAATTGATTTGGTTTCTTTAGGTGAGTGAGGTCTGGGTCGCAAGGCTCTGTTATCTTCTGGAAATGGGACCTTCACGGACCCTTAAACCACTGGATTTCAAATTACCTTGGAAGCAGCAAAGGTTGGTAGTGGGAGAAGATTAGAAGTAATTTGAAGGGCCTGTCAAACCAGTCTCCTGCTGGCTGTATTTTATTTTCTAAGTCACTGTGTAATCACTTTGAGCAAGACCCATTATCAATAATATAGCTTAAATTCCAGACATTTAACTATATACAGTATAAACCTCCTGGCCATTCGGAATTGAATAGGCCGAGATGTGGAGGCTTCTCTGAATGGAAAAGAGAGAAAGGAGGAGAAGGAGAAGAAGGGGGAGCAGGAGGAGGAGGAGAAGGAAAAGGAGAAGGATGATGGGAGGGAGAGGAGAAGGAAAAAGACAAGGAGAAGAAAAAGGAAAAGGAAAGGAGAAGGCAAAGGAGACAGAGGATGGGAGGGAGAGAAAATGGAGAAGGGGAACTCAAAGGAGGATGGGAGGGAGAGGAGAAGGAGGAGAAGGAAAAGGAGAAGGAAAAGGAGAAGGAGGATGGGAGGGAGAGGAGGAGAAGGAAAAACAAGAAGTTGAAGGAAAAAAGAAGGAAAAGGAGGATGGGAGGGAGAGGAAGTGGAGAAGGAGCAGGAAAAGGAGAAGGAAAGGGAGAATGGGAGAGAGAAGAGAAGGAGACAAAAAGGAGATGGAGGATGGGAAGGAGATGGAGAAGGAAGATGAGAGGGAGAAGGAAGAAGGAGGAGAAGAAAGAGGAGAAGACAAAGAAGAAAGATGGGAGAGAGAAGGAGGAGGAAGTTCAGACCCCTACAGTGCACAGTTTGGACTGGCAAATATGTCTCCTTTTTGAAGTCGTTTGCAGCCACATTTAAAGTAGTCAAGAATTCACCACCAGTTCACCAGTAGGGACATTAAATGAAGGAAGCTGGTGCTGAATATAAATAGAAAAAGCTAATCCAGTCTCATTCAATCCATTAACCAACGACTACTACAGGGAATGGTAATATGAGGCAGGCAACACCTATTAGCATGATGGCCTTTGGCTGACCAAAGGCCTTGGAGTCCCAAATAAAAATAATTGGAGGTGAAATTTTTTATGTGATCCACCAGTTTTCTTCTTCCTCCTCTTTCTTTCTTAATTTATCCATCTCTTTCTTTCTTTCTTAATTTATCCATCCTTCTGTCTGTCTGTCTCTCTAGCTACTTAGCTACCTAGCTAGCTATCATCCATCAATCTCTGTAAAGCTGTCCTGCTATCTGTCTCTGTCTGTCTATTATGTCTCTGTCTATATCTGTCTGTCTGTCTGTCTATCTATCTCTATATCTATGTCTACCTATCTATCTATTTGTCTGTCTGTCTGTCTGTCTATCTGTCTACCTATCTATATCTCTCTCTGTCTGTCCATCCATATCTATCTATCTATCTATCTATCTATCTATCTATCTATCTATCTATCTATCTATCTATCTACCTACCTATCTATCTATCTCTATCATCTGTCTGTCTATCTACCTACCTACCTTCCTACCTACTTACTCACTTAACTACATACCTCTACCTACCTCTACCTCTCTCTTTCCTATCTGTTTGTCCATCATCTATCTATCTATCTATCTATCTATCTATCTATCTATCTATCTATTTATCTATCTATCTATTTATCTATCTATCTCTATCATCTGTCTGTCTATCTACCTACCTACCTTCCTACCTACTTACTCACTTAACTACATACCTCTACCTACCTCTACCTCTCTCTTTCCTATCTGTTTGTCCATCATCTATCTATCTATCTATCTATCTATCTATCTATCTATCTATCTATCTATTTATCTATCTATCTATCTCTATCATCTGTCTGTCTATCTATCTACCTACCTTCCTACCTACTTACTCACTTAACTACATACCTCTACCTACCTCTACCTCTCTCTTTCCTATCTGTTTGTCCATCATCTATCTATCTATCTATCTATCTATCTATCTATCTATCTATCTATCTATCTATCATCTATCTATCCAACCCGCCTCTCTCGCTCTCCTCTAGGTCTGTCTATTGCTTAAAAACCCTTCCCATTTATTTCTAGTCCTTCTTCCCATTTCCTTGACTTTTCAGCAAGTCCCAGCCATGCTTGTTTCCAAGATCAAAGCAGGACCATTTCAAAGGGTGACCCAGCACAAAGGGGCTACACCTTTCACCCATGCTATAGTCCCACCATGTTTGCATGCCTACGTATGCACAGTTTCCTAAATGAAAGTAGCTCATTCTGACCTTCGTCAACTCTGACTGCTTTCACACGCACGCTTGATCTGGTTACTGCTTTTGTGACAGACTGTTGGAGAGACTGAGAAAACTGGCCAGGGAGTTTGACGGTCTAGAAATGTATACATTGTGGAAAGGAAATATTTCAAAGGGACCTCGTCTTCAATGGCTTGCTGTAACTTTCCCTAAGAACCTACTTTTCAAGGTCTCAAGGTTACATTTTTACCCTCTCAAGAAGTCAGTATTCTTTTTTTAAAAAAAAAAATCTAAGTGGTTCTCAGTTGTGCAATTCACTGCATCCTTCAAGGCTAACACCGCACACCAAAGCACAGGCACCTCAAACAGGCTGGGAAAATATAACTTGCTAATCCCCCAAGAAGCAAACCAGGAGAAAACCAACTAGTCTATTGAAAAGAAAGGTGACATGTAGGGGGTGGCAATGATAGCAGTGCTCCAGTATCTAAGGGGCTGCCAGAAAAAAGAGGAGGAGAAGGAGAAAGAGAAGAAGGAAAAGAAAGAAGAGAAAGAGGGACGAGGAGCAGGTGGAGGAGGAGGAAAATGGGACAGGAAGGGGAGAAAGAAGGAGAGAGAGGAGGAAAAGGGAGGAGAAAGAGAAAGAGGGAGGAGGAGGAGAGGAAGGGAGGGAGAAGGAAAAGGGAAGGGGAAGGAGAGGAAGAGGAAAGAGGAGGAGGATACGGAAGAGGAATAAGAGAGAGAGGGAGAGGGAAGAGGAGGAGGAGAGGAGGAGGAAGAGGAAGAAGAAGAAGGGAAAGGAGGAGGAGGAGGAGAAGGAGGAGGAGGAGGAGGAGGAGGAGGAGGAGGAGAAGAAGAAGAAGAAGAAGAAGAAGAAGAAGAAGAAGAAGAAGAAGAAGAAGAAGAAGAAGAAGAAGAAGAAGAAGAAAGATGGATTTAGATGTTCTTGCCCCAATCCAGAAGACCTTGTCTAACTCTCTTCTGTGAAAGCTCTTTTGCTGAAGGGCTTCTATTGAGGCAAAAGCAACTGTCTGAAAAGCTGCCCCATTTTTAATAACTTTCCATCTACATTCTTGTGAGTTGAACAGGTGTAACCAACAAACACGTTACACTCATGGCACAAAAGACTGCAAATAACAATGGAAAGCAGAGAAGAAGAAGAAGAAGAAGAAGAAGAAGAAGAAGAAAAAAAAAACAAGAGTCCCCGTTGACAAACTGGAGATCAAACGGAAAATCCTACAATTTTACCCGTGACAAAGTCATTTCAAGTTTGCAGGGACTCTAACAATCACAAGAGAGACAGGGAAAAATGGATTTTTTTCCAATGGGCAGCCACCCATCTTTTTCTACATTCTTCTAATAAAAGGAAATAAAATAATAATAAAAACATCTCAACCCACCCCTTGAAACAGTTCGAAAGTGGCCACCTGACCTATGAGCCAAGTCCTTTCTGCTTTGGCTGGATCATACAAATATTGTATATCCGGTTTTGTCTTCCTCAGTGCAAATTCAACATCTTCATCAATGATTTAGATGAGGAGATAGAAGGGGAACTCGTCAAATTTGTAGATGACACCAGTGGCGGGTTGCTCTTGCGAATAGGTAGTAAAAGCAGCGGGAGGCTCCGCCCACCCAGCTGGACGTCATGATTGACATAATTGACAATCCGAGCAAAGAGAGTATGGGGGCGTGCTCCCGTTGCAAACCGGTAGTAAAGGTAAGTAGAACCCACCCCTGGACAGTGGTGGGTTCCTCCTGGTTGGGCCTGGTTCGGCCGAGCCAGTAGCGGTGACGATATGACGTCACCGAATCAGTTCTCCTCCCCCCTACCCCCCTAACCCCCCACCCACGTTATTCTTACCTTTTATTTGGTCCCACCCCCAATCTATTGCTGCCTCCTGAGTCCCAGCTGATGACTAGAGGGAAAAAAACTGTTTAAACTCTTGCCGCGAGGCTTCAAAGGGCCGCCCTACAGCTGATCAGTGTTAAAAGCAAACAAATGAGTCGGGTCGTAAGTGCGAGGACTGTTCGTAAGTGCGAGGAACTTCCAGAAATGACTCTGACCAGCTAGCCATGCCCACTTAGTCACATGACCTCCAAGCCACACCCACAAAATAAGCCACGCCCACAGAACCGGTAGTAAAAAAATTTAGAGCCTATCCCTGGTTAGAATCGAGATCAGGTGAAGTGTTAATACCACTTTATAATGCCTTGGTAAAGCCACACTTATTGATCGATCGAAAAGTCGGCAGTCCAGCGGTTCGAATCCCTAGTGCCGCGTATATGGGGTGAGCTCCCGTTACTTGTCCCAAATTTTGCCAAATTAGCAGTTCAAAAGCACGTAAGAAAATGCAAGTAGAAAAAGAGGGACCACCTTTGGTGGGAAGTTAACAGTGTTCTGTGCACCTTTGGTGTTTAGTCATGCTGGCCACATGATCACGGAGACGTCTTCGAACAGCACTGGCTCTTCGACTTTGAAACGGAGATGAGCACCGCTCCCTAAAGTCAGGAACGACTAGCACATATGTGAGAGGGGAACCTCTACCTTTACCTTTAAGGCCACACTTGGAATACTGCATTCAGTATTTGGTCACCACGAAGTAAGAAAGATGTTTTAGAAAGAGTGCAGAGAAGAGCAGCAAAGATGATGAGGGGACTGGAGGCTAAAACATACAAAGAACGGTTGCAGGAACTGGGTTTGTCTAGTCTAAGGAAAAGAAGGACTAGGGGTGACATGATAGCAGTATTATCCAATATCTCAGGGGCTGCCCCAAAGAAGAGGGAGTCAATCTATTCTCCAAAGCACCTGAAGGCAGGACAAGAAGCAATGGGTGGAAACTAATCAAGGAAAGAAGCAATTTAGAACTAAGCAGAAATTTCCTGCTAGTGGGAACAATTAATCAGTGGAACGACTTGCCTCCAGAAGTTGTAAATGCTCCAACGCTGGAAGTTTTTAAGAAGAGATTGGAACCATTTGTGTGAAATGTTACACGGTTTCTTGCCTAAGCAGGGGGTTGGACTAGAAGACCTCCAAGCTCCCTTCCAACTCTGTTATTCCGTTCTAAATCCTGAAGTAAATATATGGCCTTTACAAGCCTTAATCATTCTTGGTGGATGAAAAATCTGTGCCTCCTCTGCTCTAACCCCCTTGGGAAAGTTTGCAAACTGAAATAAAGGTTTTTCCAGGCAGAACTCTGGCACGAGATCTTTCAGTGGAGAAAAGTAACATGTTGTCTACTTAGCAGCGGTGCAGAAAAAGTAGAGAAGGTTTTTTTTTTTTCTTTTTCACACTTTTATGAAAGGCGCCATCTTCTCCTGCCTGGAGAGATGCATAAGTGCTTCTCATAAAACATCATAAAAACAAGACAGTAAAAAAAAAAACCCCATCAAGGCTCTGCTTTATTCCTTTGATTAAGTTGATGGAGGACCCAGAAACAGAACAAGGATGAGTAAGTTTCCCCTCCACCCTCAAACAGGGTAGATAAAAATCAATGATTTTTTTAAAAAAATCAAAAAAATAAGTTTTTTTTAATTTAAATCGGATTTTTTTTATTTAAATCGGATTTTTTTGATTTTTATCGAATTTATTTTAATAAAAAACTTTTGGGGTAAAAATCTATCGTAAGATAGTTTTCTATTTAAGATACATAAATAATTTAGTTTATTCAGCATGAAATGGAGCTTAGTTACGTAGCAGGAGGCTGTATATTCTGCAACACTGGGACTATCGGTGAGTCAACGGTGGGTCAAAGGAGTAGCAGAGATGACAGTTGCTCTTTAAAAATTAGGATTTAAATTGAGTTGATTTAAATCAAGCCTTTTTACTAGTGATTTAAATCATGATTTAAATTGTGATTTAAATCAACTCGATTTAAATCAAATCCACCCTGCCCCCAAATCTCGATTCTTAGAGGAGCGTTTCTCAAACTTATCGACTTTAATATGCGTGGATGTCGACTCACAGAATTCTCCACCCAGCCGTGGTGGCTGGGAATTCTGGGAGTTGAAGTCCACACGTCTTGAAGCTGCCAAGGTTGGGGAATATAGCTTTAGATGTATCTCTCTCCCCGTTAGATACTACTGCCTTGGAGGAATTCCAGAAAAAGTTTAAATGACCCCGTCAAAAAACCATTAAATTTAATATTAAACTTAGTTTCTATTTTAGGACAATTTTTAATAATATGTTCAGCTATGTTGGCTTTAATGTTTTGATATTGTGATAGAGAAAGAAGGAAAGAAAGAAAGGAAGGAAGGAAGGAAGGAAGGGGAAGAAAGGAAAAGAACTAAAGAAAGGAAGAGGAAGAGAGAAAGAAAGAAAGAAAGAAAGAAAGAAAGAAAGAAAGAAAGAAAGAAAGAAAGATGAAGGAAGGAAGAGAAAGAAACCAAGGAAGGAAGAGGAAGAAAGAAAAAAGAAAGGAAGGAAGGAAGGAAAAGGAAGGAAGGGGAAGAAAGGAAAAGAACTGAAGAAAGGAAGAGGAAGAGAGAAAGAAAGAAAGAAGAAAGGAAGGAAGGAAGGAAGAAAGGAAGGAAGATGAAGGAAGGAAGAGAAAGAAACCAAGGAAGGAAGAGAAAGAAAGAAAAAAGATGAAGGAAAGGAGGAAGAAAGAAAGAAAGAAAGAAAGAAAGAAAGAAAGAAAGAAAGAAAGAAAGACTGTACACACACACACACACACACACACACACACTGAACCAGCCCTGTCCAAAGATATTTTTACATTCCTGTGACTAGTATGACATCACAGAGTGCTGTTCCCTTCTCATCAAAATGGTACCTATTTATCTACTCGCATTTGCATGATTTCAAACTGGTAGGTAACCAGGAACTGAGGCAAGGAGAGGAGCTCACCCCTTTGGGTGGCACTCGGGTCTCGAACCCAGCCTGCTGGCTTTTTAGCTGACAAGCCCAGCATCTTAACCAATGAGCCACCACGCTTCCCTAGAATATCTAAAGGCACTTCAAATGTTTGTTGGAAATGTGAAACACAGCGACATTTTATTATTCTTGGCGGACATGTAATAAAGCTAAAATATTTTGGATTTAAATGTATATGTAGATAAGGAGGGGTTTTAGAGATTAACCTCCAATGGAAGCCACAATCTTTCCTTTTAGGATTGATAAATAAAGAAAGGAAGGAAAAAAAAAACATGGGAGATTATTGCAGTATATGATTATTGTGAGATTATTGCATTCACTGCAATGGAAAGATTTGACAGAACTCAACTAAGGAGGTGAAAATGAGAAAATGTTCTCTTTAGATTGTCTGATACAACAAAAAAATGGCTTAAAAGAAGAGATCCAAGAAGTTATTAGTTGAAAATCAAACTGTTTTGAATATGGATTTAAAACTCACAAAGATGTAACACAAGACCAAGAACCGAAACGAACCGAGATTTCAATACAGGTAATCCTCAATTTACGACCTCAATGGACCCCCCTCCCCCAAAAATTCTGTTTCTAAGTGAGACAGTTGCGAAGAAAGTTTAGGTCTCATTCTAGGACCTTTCTTGACACAGCTGTTAAGTGAAATCACTGAAGTTCTGACGTTCGTAACACCATAGTGAATGAATCTGTCTTCCCCAACAATTTTTCTTGTTAGAAGGTCCCCAAATTGCAACTTTCATAAAAATGAGTCAGTTCTTTAAGTACCTGAATTTTGATCATATGACCGTGGTGATTCTGCAGTGGTCATAAGTGTGAGAAACACTTTTTTCAGTGTCGTCGTAACTTCAAATGGTCACTAAATGAATACTTATAAGTTTTTAACCCGCCGTTAAGAAAAGACACATAAGTAAAAAGGCACAAACTAGAAAAACAACTTGGATACATGGATCATAACTCAGAAAAGTGACTCTGACATTTTATTTATTTATTTATTATTTTATTTATATTTTATTTATTACAAAAGAGCAGTGTTCTATCGATAAAAGAATTCCTCAGTAAAGCCATAGAAAGAAGAAAGAAGCATTTGAGGGAACACCAGAAAGGAATAACCTAGAATTTAGGAACAAAAGAAGGAGATTAATGAAATGTAGAAAATGCGTTAAGATAGAGATGTAAACAGTATGATGATTGTTATTATTACTGCTATTAGGATTATTACGGTTAATATTATTATTCTATTCTTATCAGAAGATATGTAAAGAGGGAAAAATGAACACATTTATTATGCTCAATATTACTATTGTAAGATCAGAGGATTATTATCAACGTAATCAGAGGTTGATAAGAGCCAGTTCGGACCAGTTCGGGCGAACCGATAGTGGTGACCTGTGGGCGGGCCCAACCATCCGCCCGGACGCAATCCCGTCCTATATTGCTGTGCAAATTGCTGTGTTTTGTGACGCCGCCTGGATGGACAGAGTCACATTTCCGGTGCTGGTTGAACCAGTTGCTACAGTATGTGAACATAATGAATATTGTTGTAAAGTTTGATGGTTATTGCACAGAGATATTTGTACCCCGACGGCACACTGTTGAATGGAAGATGGAATGTTTATATTAAAAAAATAAAAAAATTATAAAGAGAGAGAGAGAGGGAGAGAGGGAGGGAGAGAGACCTATAACTAAAGTTTGCGAAGTGGGTTTATTTGATCACGGATAAACTGGATATGATCCTCTCTTTGTTAAGAGCTTTTAATAGTGGTGTTTGTTTTTTTTTTTTTCTTGACTAGGACTGAACGATAAACCTTCAAAGATTTGTTTGTGGATAAGATACGAGAAGAAGAGACTTTGGTTGTACAAAGTGATAAGCGACAATATTATAATCGAGCGGCGACGAACCGAAGACGGTAATAAATTAATTTGTGGGTCGCCATTTGAAGGGATTAAAGATTAATATTTTCAATTTGTATTGAAGATACTGAATATACTGTTGGAAGCAGAACTTGATGTTACCCTAACACGGGCGATGGAATTAATAATCTAGTTGAAAGACATTACAGAAGATACTATATGGATTACAAACTTAAAGTCATTTGAGGATTTTATTTATATATGGAAATATCTTTTAGTGGTGTGGGCAGAAGAACAAAGATATTAAAGATATTAAAAATATTATGTATGGTAGACCTGTAGGAAAGTGGGTGGAGATGGGTTAGGTTACTGATTGTTTAGTTTAGGAAAAGGGATGTTATGTTCAGATATTAATATACATAAAAGATTTGAATTAAGAGATATATGTATGGGGGTGGAGGAAATGGGTAGATTATGAGTTGAATAAATGCCAAATTAGGATTTCTTATATAATTTTACAGCTGAATGTTGCTCTGAAATGTATAGTATAGGGGGGATATAATAATAATGTTAGAAAGAAATGGTTAGCATATGGGGGGTGGTGTAAAAGGATGGTAAATTATTATATAATGTGATATCAATTTGGACTTTATTTTGGAGAAGCCATGGGGGGAGGGGAGGGGGGGTTAGGGAGGAGGGGGGAAAAACGGGGAAAAATCTGTATTTGAAAAACTTTTTCAATAAAAAAAAAATATTTTCAATTTGTTGTTTCTGCCGGTATATTTTGCAGCATCCTCATGGTCACATGATCAAAATTCAGATGATCGGCAATTTTGCCTCGTGTATTTATGACGATCGCAGTGTCGCCTTTTGCGGCCTTCTGACGAGCAAAGTCAGTGGGGGCAGCCAGATTCATTTCACAAGGAATCATTGTTATTATCATTAATGATAATTAATTAATATTTACAATTTGTCGTTTCGAGGCATAGCCTTTTTTTTTTTTAAGTCTCTTTTACCAATCCCTCTTCTTATTTTCCCCCAAACAACCGTCCTGCAAACTACGTGCAGCTGAGAGAGAACCCGAAGTCGTGAAAGGTAATGAAATACAGGGAGTCCGCAATTTACTTACGACCGCACAATTTGGAGCACAAAATTGATGTTATTAAGTGAGATGTTTGTTAAGTGAGTTTTGTCCCATTTTGCGACATTCCCTGCCTCAGTTATTAAGTGAATCACTGCAGATGTTAAATTAGTCACACAGTTATAAAGTGAATCTATCTACCTACCTACCTACCTACCTACCTACCTATCATCTATCTATGTACCTATCTATCTATCAATCATCTATCTATCTATCTATCTATCTATCTATCTATCTATCTATCGTCTATCTATGTACCTATCTATCTATCAATCATCTATCTATCTATCTATCTATCTATCTATCTATCTATCGTCTATCTATGTACCTATCTACCTACCTACCTACGTACCTATCTATCATCTATCTATGTACCTATCTATAATTGTCTGTCTGTCTGTCTGTGTCTATCTAGGCACAGGTCACTGATTTGCCCGAACCGGTCCGAACTGGCTCTTATCAAACTCTGATTACATTGATAATAATCCTCTGATTTTACAGTAGTAATATTGAGCATAATAAATATGTTCATTTTTCCCTCTTTACATATCTTCTGATAAGAATATAATAATAATATTAACCGTAATAATCCTAATAGCTGTAATAATAACAATCATCATACTGTTTACATCTCTATCTCAACCCATTTTCTACATTTCACTAATCTCCTTCTTTGGTTCCTAAGTTCTAGGTGTCTCTTGGTTATTCCTTTTTGGTGTTCCCTCAGATGCTTCTTTCTTCTTTCTATGGCTTTACTGAGGAATTCTTTTATCGATAGAACACTGCTCTTTTGTAATAAATAAAATATAAATAAAATAATGAATAAAAAAATAAAATGTCAGAGTCACTTTTCTGAGTTAAGATCCACGTATCCAAGTTGTTTTTCTAGTTTGTGCCTTTTTACTTATGTGCCTTTTCTTAACGGTGGGTTAAAAACTTATAACTATTCGTTTAGTGACCGTTTGAAGTTACAACGACACTGAAAAAAATGTTTTTCACACTTACAACCTCTCTCTCTCTCCCTCGCTCCCTCCCTCTCTCTCTCTCTCTCTCTCTGAAATGGGAAGGCTCTAATAGTGGAAGCCCGTTTGGGGAAAGGGGCAGCTCCAGGAGACAGGCTGATTGCCATTGTTGTGGTGTATTAAAAGCCACACATGCATTAATCATAAACCAGATTAATGGGCCCTGGCACCAACCTTGCCTATGGCTGCCTGCATGGGGAATCCCTTGGTTCTCTGGAGCCTTTAGGATCCTGGTTTGTCAAACAACAGGCACTTCAATGGTGGCCAATTCAACAAGCTTACAGAGGAGGTGACCGAGAGAGAGGGGAGGGGGGAGCCATGCCAAGTTCCCAACAAAGGTTGCCCAACAGAGATCTCCCTGGGAGGGGTCCTTGGGGGTCTCTGTGGTTGGTGGTGTTCTTGCAGCTGTTTCAGTGCCCATCTAATGATGTTGGCTAGTTTGGGTAAGGAAACTTCTACCAGGGAGCAACCTAGCTCAGAGAGTACCAATGATTCCACAGTCCTCCTCCTGCTCCCCTTTCCTAACTCCTCCTTCTTCTCTCCTTCCTTCTCTCTCTCCTCCCCCTTCCTTTTTCTCCCTCCTTCTCTTTGTTGTCCTCCCCTCCCCTTCTCCTTCTTCTCTCCCTCTTTCCCCTTCTTCTCTCCCTCCTTCTTCCCCTTCTCTCTCCCATCCTCCTCTTCAGACTTCCCCTTCTTTTCTTCCTCCTTCTCCTTCTCTTTCTCCTCCCTTTTCTCCTTTCTCTTCCATCCTCCCCCTCTCCCTCCCTTTCTCCCTCCTTCTCCTTCTCGGTCCCTTTCACTCTCCCCCTCCCTCTTTCCCTTCCCCCTCCTATCTCCCTCCTTCTCCTCCCTCTCCCCCTTCTCCTTTTCTCTCCCATCCTCCTCCAGCCTTCCCCTTCCTTTCTCCCTCTTTCTTCTTCTTTCTCCTCCTCCTCCCTCTTTCCCTTCTCCTTCTCTCTCCTCTCTTCCCTCTTCCCCTTCCTCTCTCCCTCCTTCTCCTTCTTTTTCACTCCTCCTCCCTCTTTCCCTTCTCCTTCTCTCTCCCATCCTCCTCCTTCCCCTTCCTTTCTCCCTCTTTCTCTTTCTCCTTCTCCTGCTCTCTCCTCTCTTCCCTCTTCCCCTTCCTCTCTCCCTCCTTCTCCTTCTTTTTCACTCTTCCTCCCTCTTTCCCTTCTCCTTCTCTCTCCCATCCTCCTCCTTCCCCTTCCTTTCTCCCTCTTTCTCTTTCTCCTTCTCTCTCCTCTCTTCCCTCTTCCCCTTCCTCTCTCCCGCTTTCTCCTTCTTTTTCACTCTCCTCCTCTCTCTTTCCCTTCTCCTTCTCTCTCCCATCCTCCTCTCCCTTTCTTTCTCCCCCTTTCTCCTCCTCTCTCCTCTCTTTCCTCTTCCCCTTCCTCTCTCCCCCCTTCTCCTTCTCCATCTCCTCTCTCCCCCCACTTTGGAAGACATAGTGACACATTGGAGCAACCGTTCAGGAAAGAACCACCTGTTTTTCTCAGCACTCAGAACCGATTCAGGGGTGAGCCTGATTCCTAGATGGACAGTATCAACCACACTTTGCAACTGGTAGAATTATTTGTCAGCGGCACGAGAACACAATTTACACAACAAACACACCTATCAGTGAAAAATGTGCCTTGGCTATCCAGGCAACGAGTTAAAATTGGAGATAGTGGGATAGAATTCCTTTCCAAAAATTGCAGATGAGAACGAGAGAGAGAGAAAAGAACTCACGCCACCTTATCAACACATTTCCCACCCATGCAGCATAACTGATTTACCAGCTAAGATTGCTTTTATCATGCAGCAGCCGCACAAATATGATAAATCTGTTATCTTTTGCATGGAAATCTATCCTCACCTCCACACCTAACTAAAAAATGCAGCTTTTCTGCTCGGGCTGCAGATTCCCAGAGAGCCGGTAGGGAGTAGCCAAGAAAGAGATACTTCCAGAAAGCCAGGTATGTGGGGAGGGAGAGGGGGGTTTCCACCTCACCTCTGGGGGGAGGATATTTCACAGAGTGGGGGAGAGAACAGAGAATGGCTCTCTTCCTGGACCCCCACCAGTCAAAATTCTTTAACTGACAGGGTCCATAATATACCCCCCCCTCACCAGCTGCGATGGGCCAATGATTCCCTGTTTTCTAGTTGCACTTTCTGTACAAAACTCTGAGTTTATGTTGTTAGTCACTTCTTTCTTTCTTTCTTTCCTTCCTTCCTTCCTTCTCTCTCTCTATTCCTTCCTTTCCCCCTTCCCTTCCCTTCCCTTCCTTTCCTTTCCTTCCCTTCCTTTCCTTTCCTTCCTTTCCTTTCCTTTCCTTCCTCCTCCTCCACTTTCTTTCTTTCTATCTTTTTTCTTCCTTCCTTCCTTCCCTTCCCAACCCTTCCCTTCCTCTTTCCTTCCTTCCTTCCTTCCTTCCTTCCTTCCTTCCTTCCTTCCTTCCTTCCTTTCTTTCTTTCTTTCTTTCCTCCCTCCCTCCCTCCTTTTTTTTCTTTCTTTCTTTCTTTCTTTCTTTCTTTCTTTCTTTCTTTCTTTCTTTCTTTCTTTCTTTCTTTCTTTCTTTCTTTCTAATTATTGAGTTTGTCATCTGCACCTCTATAACTCTCTGGTTTGTTTCTGCAACCCAACAAGACAGACAGAGACTTCAGAGGATCATTAGAACTGCAGAAAAAAACATGGCTACCAACCTGCCTTCCTTTGAGGACCTGTCTTCTGCACGAGTCAAAAAGAGGGCTGGGAAAATATCTACAGACCCCTCACATCCTGGACATCAACTGTTTCAACTCCTACCCTCAAAACGACGCTATAGGGCACTGCACAGCAGAACAACTAGACACAAGGACAGTTTTTCCCCGAACGCCATCACTCTGCTAAAGAAATAATTCCCTCAACACTGTCAAACTATTTACTAAGTCTGCATTACTATTAATCTTCTCATCCTTCCTATCACCCATCTCCTCTCACTTATGACTGTAGGACTGTAACTTTGTTGCTGGTATCCTTACGATTTATATTGATATTGTTTCCTGATTGCTTATTTGTACCCTATGACTATCATTAAGTGTTGTACCTTATGATTCTTGGTGAATGTATCTTGTATTTTATGTACACTGAGAGCGTATGCACCAAAAACAAATTCCTTGTGTGTCCAATCATACTTGGCCAATCAAGAATTCTAATCTTCTAATCCAATCTTCTAATCTTTATTTCTCTCTCTCTTTCTTTCTCCTTTCTTCCTTCCTTCTCCCTCCCTCCCTCCCTTTCTCCTCTGTCTTCTTATCCCTTTCCTTTGTCCTTCCACACATAAATAAAGCACCGAAAGGAAAAAAGGAATAAAACCCCATCTCTTAATTGGACAATGGTGGCACACAAACGTTATTCGGGGTGCTCTTGAAGGATACACAAGGATTTCTCTCTAGATCTCCACCCTCACACCATGTGAGGACAACCTGACCGTAATCACAGAGAACTGGTCTCAAGGGGTATTTTGTTTCAAGCTTTTATCACACGGAGACGTGGGTGGAAGAGGCAAAATGTACAGTCAGCCACCCGTGCTCCAGTTCCAACATCCTTTTCAGACATTTTCCCAAATAAAGCAGAGGAAAGTCATTCAGGAAGAAACACACCAGAAGTAACCGAAGCAGGACAATTCCATGAAAGGCAAGAGCTGATTTTTCTTGTCACCAAGAAGCAGGGTCCAAGGAACCATCTTTCTCAAGTCTAAGGGACTTGAGACTCAAGTCTCCTACACCACTCCATCATCCTGAGTGGCGTAGGAGGCTAATGCCTCCTACTAAGGCAGCATTTAACATCCAGCTGCCTGCAATTACTGCGAGTTCAATTCTCACCAGGTTCAAGGTCGACTCAGCCTTCCATCCTTTCTAAGGTGGGTAAAATGAGGACCCGGTTTGTGGGGGCAATGACTTTAAAATATACAAAAGTATGAAGGCTATTGTTTAACGCATTGTAAGCCAAATCAATCAATCAATCAATCAATCAATCAATCAATCAATCAATCCAGGTCATGATTGTCCCAAAGGTGTATTTTTCCAAAAGGTAATTGAATTTACTGGGATTTTACACACACACACACACACACACAGAGAGAGAGAGAGAAAGAGAGAGATTAGATAGATAGATAGATAGATAGATAGATAGATAGATAGATAGATAGATAGAATTTTCCACGAAAATGTTTCACTTCTCATCCAAGAAGCCTGGATGAACTGAAAAAGCTTCTTGGATGAGAAGTAAAACATTTTCAAAGAAAACACCAAGAAAATCCAGTTGTCTTTTGGGGAAAAAAAAGTACCTTGGAGACATCTTTCTTAGGAACCCACCTCGGAAGGATGGAAGGCTGAGTCAACCTTCTCCTGAACTCTTCAACTCCTGGTGAGAGGCCCAAAGTCACCCACAAGGCATTCATGCCTGAGGTGGGACTAGAACTCACCGGCACCTGGTGATTGGTTCAAAGTCACCCAGGCTGCTTTCATGCTTAAGGCAGGACTAGAACTCTCAGTCTCCTGGTGATAGGCCCAAAGTCACCCAGCAGGCATTCATGCCTGAGGTGGGACTAGAACTCACTGAAACCTAGTGATTGGCCCAAAGTCACTCAGCTTGCTTTCATGCTTAAGGCGGGATTAGAACTCTTCGTCTCCTGGTGATAGGCCCAAAGTCACCCAGCAGGCATTCATGCCTGAGTAGGACTATAACTCACCATCTCCTTGAACAATTAAAAAAAAAAAGTATGTACACAGAAAGGCTGATTGGGCTAAATCTGTGATCTGGGTTTTCTCACAGAGATCTAATTTTAGACATATCTACAAATACTAATCATCTAAATGATGGGGTAACACACAAACACAGAGAGAGAGAGATAAAAAAGATGTTGAGAAATCAGAGAAGAACAATGAGAATGATTAGGAGACTGAAGGCTAAAACATATAAAGAATTGTTATAGGAATTCGGTATGTCTAGGAAACAAGGTCTAGTGGTGACATGATAACAGTTTCCCAATATCTGAGGGGGTCAAATTATTTTCCAAAGCACCAAAAGGCAAGATTTTATTTATTTATTTATTTATTGGTTTGATTTATATGCCGTCCTTCTCCGGAGACTCAGGGCGGCTTACAATGCGTTAAGCAATAGCCTTCATACTTTTGTATATACCTGCTTAGTAGGGCTTTAGCTCCCCTCCCCCCAAGCGGTGTTCTTTTTTATACAAAGTCAGCTTATTGCCCCCACAATCCTACCTCGGAAGGATGGAAGGCTGAGTCAACCTTGAGCCTGGTGAGATTTGAACTCACAGTAATTGCAGGCAGCTGGCAGCTAAGTGCTACTTAACAGCACTTTAGTCCGCTGCGCCACCAAGGCGCAGAAACAAGGGATAGAAACTAATCAAAGAGAGAAGCAACCTGGAACTAAGGAGCAATTTCCTGACAGTGAGAACATATTAACCAGTGGAACTCCTTGCCTCCAGAAGTTGTGGGTGCTCCATCCCTGGAGGCTTTCAATAAGATACTGGATAACCATTTATACAACCAAGGATTATATTAGCTTCTTTTGTGTGCATTAGCAGCCAAAAAAACCTATACTACCCTTGGTTGTATAAACAGATATAGAATCAAAATCACATGAAGTGTTAGCACTGCTTTATACAGCCTTAGTAAGACCACACCTGGAATACTGCATCCCGTTGTGGTCACCACATTGGAGATTTTGGAAAAAGTGCAGAGAAGACCAACTTAGATTAATAAGGCCCTGGAGACTAAATCATACGAAGAACGGTTGCAGAATTTGGGTATGTCTACCTTGTTTCCCCGAAAATAAGACCCAACTGGAAAATAAGTCCTAGCATGATTTTTCAGAATGCTTGTAATATAAGCCCTATCCCCAAAATAAGCCCCAGTTAAGATTGTCAGCCAGATGGATGCATTTAGTATCCTATTTCCCCCTAAATAAGACCTAACCAGAAAATAAGCCCTTATGCGTCTTTTGGAGCAAAAAGTAATATAAGACCCAGTCTTATTTTCGGGGAAACATGGTAGTTTAAGAAGGAACACGAGTGACATGATAGCAGTCTTCCAATATATGAGGGGCTGCCCCAAAGAAGAGGGGGTCGAGCTATTCTCCAAAGCAGTGGTCCCCAACCTTTTTATCGCCGCGGACCAATCAGCCTTTGATAATTTTACCGTGGCCCGCTGAGCGCCGATGAGTCATCCGGAAAAGGAAGTTCCTCTGCGCTTCTCCTCTCCTCCCATCCTTTCTATCAATACGGTACTCGATGGTTTTAACTCCTTTATTATGCACTTTTCAGGCACAGAGGTTGCCTACCGGCCGCTGCAGCAATCATGTCCCCCGGCCGCTGCAGCGATCATGGCCCCCGGCCGCTGCGCGGCCCGGTGCCAGGTACTCCACGGCCCGGCACCGGTCCGCGGACCGGGGGTTGGGGACCACTGCTCCAAAGCATCAGAAGGCAGGACAAGAAGCAATGGGTGGAAACTAATCAAGGAGAGAAGCAACTTAGAACTAAGGAGAAATTTCCTGACAGTGAGAACAATGAATCAGTGGGAGAACTTGCCTCCAGAAGTTGTGAATCCTCCAACCCTGGAAGTTTTAAAGAAGAGATTGGACAACCATTTGTCTAAAATGGTATAAGGGTTTCTTGCCTAAGCAGGGGGTTGGACTAGAAGACCTCCAAGGTCCCTTCCAACTCTATGAGTTATTTATGAGTATTTACACATTTCTCACCAGCCCTGCATTCACAGTCGAACATGACAGGAGTTTTAAATCTGTGAGTGAACCCAGGATATCCTTGCCATCAAAGCTGCAAAGCCTGAATTTTTCAAGTTCTTCTTCCTTCTTCTTCTTCTTCTTTTTTTTTTAAAACAACAACAGAAAGAGATGTTGAAAGAGTCTTTTTGCATTCAAATTTTTCCCTCTCCTCCCCCCTGACTCCTGTGGTGACCTCACGTGTCTCCCGTCGTCTGGGAGCTTTGGGTTGTGCCTGGGAATTTACTGCTTTTGACAGGTGATGGATGCCGAATTGACAGCATCCCCGAAGAATGAAGTCCTACTTATTCAACACATGAAGTATCGACAAGGGGAAATGACCTAGTGTTGCTGTTAGCAGATTTCATTGGTTCTCTTTTCTTCCAAAGAAGATGAACAAATCAGCCTTTTATTCTTCTCACCTTGCAGAGTGACTCTCACTTTCTGTCACGCCCTGATTTTTCCTAACTTGCATCCATAAAAAAAGTAAACATATGTTGTAGTCTGTCAGCAGCCTGCAGAGCTGGCAGCGGAGTTGGACAGCGATGAGGCTGAGGAAGAACATGGGCTAGTCCTGGAGGCTGGGGAAGGCCCAGATGAGGGCTCTGTGTCAGAGGCAGAGAAGGAGCCAGGGTCATCGGGGAGTGAGGTGAGGACTCCAGAGCCTCCAGAGACTGATAAGAGTGAAACAGAGGAACAGGAGGAGCCTGTTCCTAATGCACCATGAGAAGAGCTGCCAGAAGGCAAGAGCAGCTCAAGCAAAGAGGACAACTTGGGAGTAGGGTCAAGAGATGATTGGCCCCTCCCGTAAGGCTTAAAACAGACCAGCAATGGCGTTTGGGCTTTGCCGGAAAACAACGTTGTAGCTTCGTCTTCTTCTTCGTCTACGTCTTGTATTTATTTTTGTATCTGTGACTTCTGAACGTTTGCCAAGAAAGGCCTTTGGCAGTTTGCCTAGTTGGACCAAGGTTTGCGATAGGACTGAGGAATTTGCGTTGGGAGGAATTTGCTTTAATTTAGTTGAACGACGCTGGGAATGAAGTAATTCTCAGCTGTTTGAATAAAGTTTGTTTGTTTTTCACTGAATGATTTTCCTACTACTTACTTGGGCCTGGGTCACAACAACATATCCCAGATTCTGAGCTGAGCTGAGTTATCACCAGAGGTGGTATTCAGCTGGTTCGTACCGGTTCAGGCAAACTAGTAGCAGCCCCGGTGTAAAGCCATCCTATTTAGGCATGTTTTTGAGGCCTGGGACATGCAGGGAAGGTACACGTGTGAGTAAAGTGCATGCATGGAAGGCCGGGCACATGCACGGAAGGTGCGTACGCATGTGGCAAACTGGTGGCAAGAATATGTGAAACCCACCGCTGGTTACCATAAGAGTTTTCACACTTCTAAGACTCCTTAAGTCTTATCACACAAGAACCTCTTCTTAAAAATTGGGGGTTTCTAAGAAGAGATTGGACAACCATTGGCCTGCCTGGAATGGCATAGGGCCGTGATGGCAAACCTATGGCATGCATGCCACAGGTGGCACGTGGAGCTGTATCATTGCGCACGCGAGCTCAGCTCCGCCAGCTGATTTTCGGGCCTTCTGAGCCCACCGGAAGTTGGCAAACGGGCCATTTCTGGCCTCTGGAGGGCCTCCAGGGAGTGGGAAAGGCCGTTTTCACCCTCCCCAGGCTCCTAGAAAGGCTCTGGAGCCTGTGAAGAATGAAAAATGGGCCTACCGGGCCCACTGTACCATCATGTGCTAAAAGCGGGGGGGAGCCGGGGGGCAGGTCACGCACGCATGTGTAGGGGGCATTGAATTATGGGTGTGGGCATGCACGCGCACGACCACCCCCCCGTGCTCCACCTGCTTTTGGCACGTGATGACAAAAAGGTTAGCTATCACTGGCATAGGGTCTCCTGCTTGAGCCAGAGGTTGGAGTAGAAGACCTCCAAGGTCCCTTCTAACTCAGTTATACTAATTTCCTGATTCCTAGCTAATTGCTTCCATAGCCGTAACTTCATGCCTGCTTTGTTGGCCAATGGTTGAACAAAAATATGCAAACAGCCCCAGAAACCAAGGATCAAAGAGGAAGATATTGAGATGATTATTCATACTGACCATTCTCAGGTATCTAACTAAGAGCTGGAACTATTGAGAAGATGTTGAGTTTGAAGAGCAGGAGCCATCATGGGTTTTCTTATTTGCTCAAAAAATATCAGCATCTTTAATGATTACATCTCAACTCTGCTTTCACGCTTAAGGTGGGACTAGAACTCTCAGTCTCCTAGTGACTGGCCCAAAGTCACCCAGCAGCCATTCATGCCTGAGATGGGACTAGAACTCATGTGAACTGGAAATAACAGAATAACAGAGTTGGAAGGGAGGCCTTCCAGTCCATCCCTTTGTTAGAGCAGGAAATCCTACAACATTTCAAATGAATGGCTGTCTGATCTCTTAAAGACATCCAGGTTTTGAGAAGAGATGTGTGATAAGATTTAAGAAGAATAGTGTGATAAGATTTAAGAAGAATAGAATAGAATACAGAATAACAAGAGTTGGAAGGGACTTGGAGGTCTTCTAATCTAACCCCTGCTGAAGCAGGAAACCCTCTAACTTTGTAGGCAAACGCGTGTCCAATGTCTTCTTGAAAACTTCCAGTGATGGAGCATCCACAATTTCTGGAGGTAAAGCCGTTCCTCTGATAAAGTGTTTTAACTGTCAAGGAATTTCTCCTTAGTTCTAGCTTGGTTGTTGTTCTGCCCCAGCTTCGGATTCCCAGAGAATGTAACACACACCAAGCTTCGCAAACACTGTTTAATTCCAAACAACCCCCTTTCAAGAATGCAGGCTTCCCATGCAAAGGGTCCTTATCAAAGTTATTAAGAAGAGTCCGACAAAGGTTGGCAACCAGCCCAGAAAACCAGATATGAGAAGTTGCTTGCTCTCCAAGATGCTCTGTTGTAATGAGACATTGTTTCTAGCAAGAAAGCACTATCTGCTTGAGACTTAAATAGGCTAAGGGAGTGGCCAATTATCCTCAAACCCTACTCTCGAGTAGACCTCCTCCTCCTGAGTAGCCACTCCTGCCTTTTGGCGGCCCTGCCTGCTTGAGCATTGAGGAGAGGCTCCCCCACTTCGCTCTCTCCACTGGAAGGAGCCTCTGGAGGTTCTGAAGGCCCTGGCTGAGTCTCTGCCTCTGGCATCACATCCTCTTCGGCCTCCTCGCTGTCCGACGCGAGTGCCGGCTGCGCAGGCTGCTGGTGCAACCCCACACCAGCCTCCTTGTCATCGGGATCAGCCACAATCCGCGCAGGCCACTGGCGGGCCACAACAGTTGTGCTCTTGATGAGTTTCCATCCATGGCTTTTTGTTCTGCCTTAGGTGTCTTGGACTAGGTTGACCTATATTTTTTTGTGGCAACCTCTTAGCTATTGGAACACGACTATCATGTCACCCCTTGTCCTTCTCATCCTTCCTGGAAAGACCACAAAAATGTTGTAGCAGTGAAGGAGTGGTTCCATTTTTTCCCCCCACGGAGGGAGCTTTTCAACCACTTGCGCTCCTATTTAATGGTGGGAATGCCAAATTAGGAAATCGGTGATGGGAATGTCACCTAGCAATTTTAGATTGATTGATACATTTCGAAAAGAATCCAGTTGCCATCCTTGGTCATTAAGGTTTTTGAGTGGTGTAATGAAAAACAGTGTGATTTCATGGCATGGCAAGAGGCCAAGAACACAATTTGCTCCGGAGAGATGGAAGCTGCAAAATTCTCTGGGTAGCAGAAAATATTAAACTTTGGGCAGGTGTGCAGAAATGAGAGATGCCAGAGCGTCCCAAGGAAATCTGGATCCTTGTACTTCAGATTCGTAAGTCTTGCCATCATTGCACTTAAAGAGATAAATTATTTACTTTTCTTGGGCCCCAAGGATTGCAATGTTTCACTTCCTCCAGGGGACCAATTGGGCATCTCCAGGGAGAAAGCAATTTGGGCTTAGGCATCATTTACATGAGCTCATAGGACAATCAAACCACAACGCCCTGCTTGAGCATGAAAAACTCTTGAGAAAAGTTGGCATTATCTACATGCGGGGGTGCTTAATAACATTTCATGTATTGTATTTAATAAAGGGGGTTGACCTCTTCTCCAAAGCACCAGAGGGCAGAACAAGGAATAGAATAGAATAGAATAGAATAGAATAGAATAGAATAGGATAGGATAGGATAGGATTAGGAATTGGAATTGGAATAGAATAGAATAGAATAGAATAGAATAGAATAGAATAGAATAGAATAGAATAGGATTAGGAATTGGAATTGGAATTAGAATAGAATAGAATAGAATAGAATAGAATAGAATAGAGTAGAATAGGATTAGGAATTGGAATTGGAATTGGAATTGGAATAGAATAGAATAGAATAGAATAGAATAGAATAGAATAGGAAATGGAATGGAATGGAATGGAATAGAATTGGAATTGGAATTGGAATTGGAATAGAATAGAATAGAATAGAATAGAATAGAATAGGAAATGGAATGGAATGGAATGGAATAGAATTGGAATTGGAATTGGAATTGGAATGGAATAGAATAGAATAGAATAGAATAGAATAGAATAGAATAGAATAGAATAGAATAACAGAGTTGGAAAGGAGCTTGGAGGTCTTCTAGTCCAACCCCCTGCTTAGGCAAGAAATCCTACATCACTTCAGACAAAAGGTTATCCAATCTCTTCTTAAAAACTTGCAGTGTTGGAGCATTGACAACTTCTGGAGACAACTTCCATTCCACTGATTAATTGTTCTCAATGTCAGGAAATTTCTCCTTAATTCTAGGTTGCTTCTCTCCTTGATGAGTTTCCACCCATTGCTTCTTGCCCTGCCTTCAGGTGCTTTGGAGAATAGCTTGACTCCCTCTTCTTTGTGGCAGCCCCTGAGATATTGGAACACGGCTATCATGTCTCCCCTAGTCCTTCTTTTCATTAAACTAGACATACCCAGTTCCAGCAACCATTCCCTATATGTTTTAACCTCCAGTCTCCTAATCATCCTTGTTGCTCTTGTTTGCACTCTTTCTAGAGTCTCAACATCTTTTTTTTACACCGTGGCGACCAAATCTGGATGCAGGATTCCAAGTGTGGCCTTACCAAAGCATTTGAAAGTGGCATTAACACTTTATATGTGATCTTGAATTTATGAAAGAGTGGTCAGTGGAACTAATTAACAATTAATCAGTGGAACAGCTTGCCTCCAGAAGTTGTGGATGCTCCACCCCTGGAGACATTTTAAGAAGAGCTTGGACAAACATCTGTCTAAAGTGGCATAAGAGTTCCTGCTTAAGCAAGGGTTACTTTAGAAGAGGCCCCTTCCTATTCTGTTATCCAATTCTGTTATTCTCTATTCTATATACTATGGGGGATGCAAATCCAGGAGATGAAGATATGGATTTCTACGCCTGGCCAATCAGATTAATTAACTATCCTCCCCTCCTCACAGTAAATGATTTCCCAGGAAGGGGCATGTTGGTTGACTGGGGAGAACTTACAGATATTACAGAGCTGGAAGGGACCTTGAAGGTCATCTAGTCCAACCTCCTGCCCAAGCAGGAGACCCTACACCATGTCTGACAGATGGCAGTCCAGTCTCTTCTTGAAAGCCTCCAGTGATAAAGCTCCCACAATTTCCAAAGGCAACTTCTGTTCCATGGGTTGATTGCTCTCACTGTCAGGAAGTTTCTCCTTATTTCCAGGTTGAATCTCTCCTTGATCAGTTTCCATCCATTATTCCTTGTCTGGCCTTCGGCTGCTTTGGAAAATAGCTTGACCCCCCTCCTCTCTGTGGCAGCCTCTTAAATATTGGAAGATGCTATCATATCTCCCCTGGTTCTTCTCTTCATTTATTAGCCCCCCAGAAGCTCAGAGTTTTTGGGAGGCTAAATCTCAACTGTTTTAGTGTAGTCGAGGGGCACCGTGTTATGGGTTAGAGAGCATAGCCATCACCACAGTTAGACTAGGGCATGAGAAGTTGACCAACAAACACTTGGAGGCCCTCTCAGTCTTGAAATCAGACCCTCCCGTAATTTACTGACTGGTTATCCTGCTGTCTATCTTGCTTGTCTACTTAGATGGCTTCCTAAGCAACATTATTATTTAAATACATTGGGCTGTATTTCTGCCTGGATCCTATTACATAAGGCATCACCATTTGATACTGAAACCTAAAACGACATGATCTGCCTTTACATTAGCTGATAAGAAGACAGCTTTATTGAAAGATTTAGAATAGGATAGGATAGGATAGGATAGGATAGGATAGAATAGAATAGAATAGAATAGAATAGAATAGAATAGAATAGAATAGAATAGAATAGAATAGAATAGAATAGAATCACAGAGTTGGAAGGGACCTTGGAGGTCTTCTAGTCCAACCCCCACTTAGGCAGGAAACCCTACACCACTTCAGGCAAATGGTTATCCAACCTCTTCTTAAAATCTTCCAGCGTTGGAACATTCACAACTTCTGCAGGCAAGTTGTTCCACTGATTAATTGTTCTAACTGTCAGGAAATTTCTCCTTAGTTCTAAGTAATTCTAAGTTCTAAGTAACTTAGTTCTAAGTAATTCTCCTTGATTACTTTCCATCCATTGTTTCTTGTCCTGCTTTCAGGTGCTTTGGAGAATAGCTTGACTCCAGGGGTGAAATCTAAAATTTGTTACTACCGGTTCTGTGGGCATGGCTTGGTGGGGTGGGGTGGGGTGGGGTAATATGACTGGGTGGGTGTGGCCAACTTTTTTTTTTTTACTTTTAAAAACATTTTTTGTATGGCCTCTTCGGCCAAAGAGGTTGCAGAAAAAAATGCTTTTAGAAGCCTCTGACGATCAGGCAACTCAACTGGGATTGCCAGAGGCTTTTAAAGGCATCTTTTTTCCTACAACCTCTTCGGCCGAGGTTGTAGAGAAACAACCTTTTAAAATGCTTTTAAAAGCCTCAATCCCAGCTGAGCCGTGTGATCATCAGAGCTTTTTTTTTTTACTTTTCAAAGCATTTTTTTCGGCTGAAGAGGTTGTAGAAAAAATGGTTTTAAAAGTAAAAAAAACAGCCTCTGATGAACGCGCGGCTCAGCTGGGCATGGGCGCCGGGGACAGCCACCAGTGCAAGGACCGGCGAACTGAAAGTGGGACCCTTAGTTTGGCTCAAGATGCAGCTGTCATAGCTCGCTGGTGCGGAAGTAGTAGCCATTGAAGGCTGCGGGCATGCAGCCGAGCCCAAGGAACAATGTCTATGCACGAAACTAGTTTCCCTAGTAGGCGAGAGAGGTTGAGTTTGTCATAGTCGACATCCAGGATCGAACTGGGCCGTAAGGCACTGTCCAAGACAGTGTCTGTTAAAAAGCCACATCAGAAAGGGTCTGATCAGGATCCCCAGGCCCACAAATCCAGACCTGCTGTCGCCACTGACCTGGCGACAGCAGGTCTGATCCACTGATCAGTGGACCTGATCCACTGACCTGGATCAGGTGCAGGGTGCGGGGATTTTTGCTACCGGTTCTCTAAACCACCCGCCACCATCGCTATTGGATCAGGCGATCCGGTCTGAACCAGAAGCATTTTATCCCTGCTTGACTCCCCCTTCTTTGTGGCAGCCCCTCAAATATTGGAACACTGCTATCATATCTCCCCTAGTCCTTCTTTTCATTAAACTAGACATACCCAATTCCTGCAACCGTTCTTCATATGTTTTAGCCTCCAGTCCCCTAATCATATTGGTTGCTCTTCTCTGCACTCTTTCTAGAGTCTCCACATCTTTTTTACATCGTGGCGACCAAAACTGGATGCAGGATTCCAAGTGTGGCCTTACCAAGGCCTTATAAAGTGGTATTAACAAATATGATGAGAGGACCGAAGGCTAAAACATATGAAGAACGGTTGCAGGAACTGGGTATCTCTAGTTTAATGAAAAGAAGGACCAGGGGAGACATGATAGCAGTCTTCCAATATCTCAGGAGCTGCCCCAAAGAAGAGGGAGTCAAGCTCTTCTCCAAAGCACCTGAAGGCAGGACAAGAAGCAATGGATAGAAACTAATCAAGGAGAGAAGCAACTTAGAACTAAGAAGAAATTTCTTGACAGTTAGAACAATTAATCAATGGAACAACTTCCCTCCTGAAGTTGTAAAAGCTCCAACACTGGAAGTTTTTAAGAAGTGATTGGACAACCATTGTCTGACATGGTATAGGGTTTCCTGCTTAAGCAGGGGGTTGGACTAGAAGACCTCCAAGGTCCCTTCCAACTGTGTTATTCTAGCCATTTCTACAACACCAAATCTTTCTAATCAACAAAACCAAGATCAAAGTTCCCATTTTTTTCTTCACAAGCACAAATTCCAGAAGTGATATCCAAATAAGAACATGTTTTCCTCTTGAAATAAAGTAATCAAGTTAACCATTCTAGCTTTATCTTCCTTGCTAGGGAAATACTGTGTAATTCTATTTGCGCCTGGTAGTCTTTGTGAGCTGTCACCATTTTTATTTCCACAATTTATTGTATTCTTTCAAATTCTTCGGCCTTCCTCTGGGGAGCACTTCCTAACCCTCCTCAAGGTTACTAAGAGAAAAACGAACAAACCCTGGAAGCAGTGGTGAAATTCATTTTTTTTTACAACCCGTTCTGTGGATGTAGCTTGGTGGGCATGGTGTGGCTTGGTGGGCGTGGCAGGGGAAGGATACTGCAAAATCCCCATTCCCTCCCCACTCCAGGGGAAGGATACTGCAAAATCCCCATTCCCTCCCCACTCCTGGGGGAAGGATATTTCAAAATCTCCATTCCCACCCCACTCTGGGGCCAGCTAGAGGTGGCATTTGCTGGTTCTCCGAACTGCTCAAAATTTCTGCTACCGGTTCTCCAGAACCTGTCAGAACCTGCTGAATTTCACCCCTGCCTGGATGCAATAGGATTATGTTGTTCATGAACTGGCATCCTAAAATATATTAGGGGAACATATTAGGGGAACATATAACAAACACATATTATTCTTTGAACTTTCAGGTAGGTTTCCATCAGCTTGGTAACAGCTTTTTTCCTTTATGCAACACTATGGGTCTTGTAGACAGCATACTAAAAAGCAGAGACATCAGCCTGCCCACAAAAGTGCGTCTAGTCAAGGCTATGGTGTTCCCAGTTGCAATGTCTGGCTGTGAAAGTTGGACCATAAGGAAGGCTGAGTGCCAAAGAATTGAGGCCTTTGAACTCTGGTGCTGGAGAAGACTCCTGCGAGTCCCTTGGACTGCAAGGCGATCCAACCGGTCAGTCCTAGAGGAGATCAACCCTGACTGCTCTCTATAAGGACAGATCCTGAAGATGAAGCTCAAATGCTTTGGCCACCTAATGAGAAGGAAGGACTCCCTGGAGAAGAGCCTAATGCTGGGAATGATGGAGGGCAAAAGAAGAAGGGGATGACAGGGAATGAGGTGGCTGGATGGAGTCACTGAAGCAGTTGACGTGAGCTTAAATGGACTCCAGGGGATGGTAGAGGACAGGAAAGCCTGGAGGAACATTGTCCATGGGGTCACGATGGGTCGGACATGACTTTGCAGCTAAAAACAACAACAATGGGTCTTGTGATGGAGAAGTTACATCAGGTGAGGGTCATTGGGAAGTGAAGCACTGATTGGGGAGGTTTACATGGGTTGGTTGAGGATCGGTGCCATCTCTGGTTGGCTGTGTGGTTGATTTGGATTCTGAGGGGTTTGTAGGCTCATTGTAAGTTGCTTTGTTGTGTCCAACATCCAGAGCATAAGACCCTCAAGTGCCCCCCTCCCTTTCAGAGAAAGGACACCTATGTGAATGTGAATGAGCTTATGGCATTGCCATTTCTAGTGCACAGCTGACAGGAGGGATATTACCCCTAAGATAAATGAATAAGAGTGGAGGTCTTATTGGATTACGCTTTATTGAACTTTATAAATTCTAATTAACAGACCCCTGAGCAATAAGCGACACGGAGTGTACATTCCAGTTTATCGGACAATTATTATAGAGTTTATCCTCAGCTGAACAAGAGGTATTAGCAGATAAAACATGGGAGAGAAGAGGCACGCACGGATAAAAGCAGGTGCTGGAAACAAGGTGATAGATAGAAAGAAAGAAAGAAAGAAAGAAAGAAAGAAAGAAAGAAAGAAAGAAAGAAAGAAAGAAAGGAGGGGAGGAGGAGAAAAAGAAGGTGAGGAGGAGGAGGAGGAGGAGAAGGAGGAGGAGGAGAGGAGGAGGAGGAGGAGAGGAGGAGGAGGAGGAAAGGAAGGAAGGAAGGAAGGAAAAAATAGAAAGAAAGAAAGAGGAAGAAGGAGGAGGGAGGGAGGAGTAGAAGAGGGAAGAAGAAGGAGAAAGAGAAAGAGAAGGAGAAAGAAGGATGAGGTGATGGTAAAAACACTGAAGGAGGAGGAGGAGGAGAAGGAGAATGAGGAGGAGAGGAGGAGAAGAAGAGGAGGAGGAGGAAGTGAAGGAGAAGGAGAATGAGGAGGAGGAGATGGAGGAGGAGGAGAAGGAGAAGGAGAAGGAGAAGAAGGAAGAACAACTACATCCTGTGTTTATTTGCTGCTAAAGCTTAATGTGAAATTATATCTCTGACTAACAATTTTTTTTTAATTTGATTTATATGCCGCCCTTCTCTGGAGACTCAGGGCAGCTTACAATGCGTTAAGCAATAGCCTTCATTCTTTTGTATATTGTATTTTGTATATTTTGTAACAATGACAGGATTTAAGATTTATTCCTGGGCCGATCTGCTTTTCGTATTTTGCTCATCCTTCTCCTCTCAATCCAACCAGAATCTGGGGGGTGGGGGGGGTGAGGGATGGATCCAAATTTAGTCCTGCTTACATTAGACTGATTGAATCTTTATCTCGTCGGAAGAAGATTACACTTAAGTCTAACACAACCACTGAAAAGGGGAGAGAAAAAAAAACCTTACATAAAACCATTGTTTCAACAGATATTTTTTAAATGGAGCTTGGCTCAAAAGAGATTATTAGAAAGCACTTTTTTTAAAGCGTGCAATTGTCCAAAAATCTTCAAAAAGTAAAACCCAGCAAAGTGATTGTGTAGAAAAGGAGGAGGAGGAGGAGAGGAACTGTACTGTGCCCAGCTTCGTATTAAGCATGTCGGAATATTTACTTAAGCATTCAGATGTAAATTATTTGTGTACTATATTTTAGCATCCAACCATCCTTCTCCAGAAATACACAGACTAAAAATAGGTTCTTGTTTCAATTATGGGATGTCACCTTTAAGGACGATGGGTAGTTTTCTTGCAAAGAGGCTGAAAAGAACAGGGTGAGATATAGGATGTTTGTATCAGGGTTAACTGGGTTAACTGGAATTCAGCTTTAAACCCCAGAACTAACCAGAGTAGTAGAAACCATGCAGACATTGCTGATATAAATTCACAAATGAACTGACGTAACTTTTCTTCTTAGTTCCCATATTTCTCCCACCCGATGTGTATGATCTCGGGTGACTTTGGGTCAGCCTGCCTGCCTCTTTCTTTCTTTCTTTCTTTCTTTCTTTCTTTCTTTCTTTCTTTCTTTCTTTCTTTCTTTCTTTCTTTCTCCCTCTCTCTCTCTCTCTCTTTCATCTTTCTACCTTCCTTCATTCCTTCCTTCCTTCCTTCCTTCGTTGAATATTATATTATATTATATTATATTATATTATATTATATTATATTATATTATATTATATTATATTATATTATTATAGTATATATATATATTCCACCGGTCTACTCATTGAAGTAGCTCTAAGAAGACACCTATTTTGCTTCTCCGGGCACACATCCACACAAACAAACACACACACACACACACACACACTTACTTCTTCTTATAGACTCTTTTGATTTATTGAACCTCGATCGGTTTTGTCTTCTAACGTCCCCAGATAAGAGAGGTGCCTTATAGATGTACCAAATCCTGCTCTATCTTTCTGCATCTATTCTGGGTTTTCTGTTGTTGTTGTTTTTCCTTTCCTTTTCTTATCCTGGGAATACTGGCTCTCGCCTGTCGTGAATTTCATTTGTACTATGTTGATAAAAAAAGCTTTTTTGCTTGTCTCTTTCGGCTAGTCAAAACTCTCCCCGGCACTGCAAACTTGACTTTAGTTGTCACAAAGCAGGATCAGAGAGATATGTAATGTCTCCTTTCTAGGCGATAAAGATGGCCATTACATTTTGGAGTTGGAGCTGGGGGTGGGAAGAGGAAACATACAACGACAGAAAAAGAAAGATAGTATTGTGCGTTAACTGGGAGTAGAGGAGTTCTTCGTCCAAACAAGAGGAAGAGGAAAAAGCAAAATCCTTCAGAAATTCTGTTGGCTTTCTCAAAACACCTGTCCACCTTAACATAACAACAGAGTTGGAAGGGACCTTGGAGGTCTTCTAGTCCAAGTCAGAATAATAGAATACAAGAGTCGGAAGGGACCTTGGAGGTCTTATATTCTATGGAGTTGGAAGGGACCTTGGAGGTCTTCTAGTCCAAGTCAGAATAATAGAATACAAGAGTCGGAAGGGACCTTGGAGGTCTTATATTCTATGGAGTTGGAAGGGACCTTGGAGGTCTTCTAGTCCAAGTCAGAATAATAGAATACAAGAGTCGGAAGGGACCTTGGAGGTCTTATATTCTATGGAGTTGGAAGGGACCTTGGAGGTCCTAGTCCAAGTCAGAATAATAGAATACAAGAGTCAGAAGGGACCTTGGAGGTCTTCTAGATCAGATTAACAGAATACAAGAGTTGGAAGGGATCTTGCTCAAGCAGGAGAGCCTATACCATTCCAGACAAGAAGCAACCCAGTCTTAAAAATCTCCAGTGATGGTGCACCCACAACTTCTGAAGGCAAGCTGTTCCACTGGTCACAATTCATTTAGTGACCATACGAAATTACCAATGGCCTTGAAAAAAAGTGACTTATCCCCTTTTTGCACAGTTGCGATCTTTACCGCTTCCTCATGATCATGTGATCAGAATTCGGATTGCTTGGCCACTGGCATGTACTTATGCAGTGTCCCAGGGTCATGTGATTCCCTCTTGAGACCTTCTGACAAGACAAGTCAATGGGAAAGCCAGACTCACTTAACAACCGTGCTACTAACTTAACTCCCTGTTATCACAGGCTCAAAAATTTCCATCTTTTTACCTGGTTAGAAAGTTTCTCTAATTTAAGTCCAACCTGTTGGAAGTGCAAACAGGCACAGGGTACTTTCTTCCACATCTGGTGGCTTTGCCCCAAAAGTAGGAAGTATTGGGAAAAAGTAAGAATTTGGTTAATAGAAATAACATCGGAAAAAATAGAATTTAAACCAGAGATTTTCCTATTAGGGATGATTAAAGAAAACTATAGGAAAGAAATAAAGTATTTAATATTACACATAGTCACCGCAGCCAGATTGGCACTCGCCCAATATTGGAAAACTGATCAACTGCCAACAGACGAATTGATAATCCAAAAAAATCTATAATTGCGCGGAAATGGACAAACTAACATTTGAAATGAAGGACAAGGTAGACTCAAAATGTTATATAGCGTGGAATAAGTGATTGGATAACTCACAGAAATGAGAGTAAATAAATTTTTTTGTATGATAATAATAATTAACAAATATGCACTGTTAATAAGATAATGGACTTGTGACCAAAGTCACTTTTTCTTTTTATGTATTGTCGTTTGTATTAATATATATGTATCTTGTATATACATAGTACAGTATTTTACTTTTATATGTTTAATAAAGTTTTGTTTTTAAACCCCCCCCAAAAAAAAAAATAAATAAAAAGTTTCTCTACTCTGATCACTTTGGCTAAAAATAATTAGGGACACCAATGGTTCCTCCGGAGCAACTCTTCAAAAGGCGAGGTCATTTTTGAAACTCCTCACCCTGGTTTCTTTGCAAGATATGACATTTTCAGAAAACTCCCAGACAGAATTGTGAATATCTGGGTCACACCAAGGGGGATTGGACGGAATGGAGTAATTCAGAAGGGTCCCGCAGGGAGATACAGCCCCAAAACATTCATTGATGGGATTTAGAACTGAACACCCCTGTGCCTTTTTTAACATTTATTTATTTATTTGTTTGTTTGTTTATTTGTTTGTTTGTTCAATTTATATGCCGCCCTTCTCCGGAGACTCAGAGTGGCTTACAATGCATTAAGCCATAGCCTTCATACTTTTGTATATACCTGCTTAGTAGGGTTTTCGCCCCCCCCCCCCAAGCGGTCTTCTTTTTTATACAAAGTCAGCTTATTGCCCCCCACAATCTGGGTCCTCATTTTACCTACCTCGGAAGGATGGAAGGCTGAGTCAACCTTGAGCCTGGTGAGATTTGAACTTGCAGTAATTGCAGGCAGTTGGCAACTAAGTGCTACTTTAACAGCATTTAGTCCACTGCGCCACCAGGATTTTATCCACCCACCCCCCACCCCCCCTCACACACATATGGAAATTAAAAAGGGAAGAAATTATGCATGAATTTCTTCTGGCTTTTGAAAACGGGAACTCTATTCTAAGCAGTGTCTTCCTTTTTCTCTCCAGTGTTTTCACCCCTTCAAATACATTGGAGGCAGAGAAGATAACCTTAAGCTATTAGGCCCGAGAAGTGGAATTGAAACGGTTCTGCTGGGGGATTTCTCGCTGATAAAATGCAATCTGCTTATGCAAACATGCGTGTGACACCCAAATCCATCAGCGGGCGAAGGAGGATTCCCGGCTGGGAGGAATGCAAAACCAAGGCTACTTAAACAAGTCTCTTAAGAGATAGCCATGGGAGGACAAGGCATCGGGAGAAAGCCTGAATCTTGTTTGCACAGCTGATTGAAAAGCCTACAAGCCACTTCCAAAGCATACTGGTTTAATATAATTATCGTAAAATGCAATGCAATGCCTTGTAGTGCAAGGCAATAATATAACACAGAGGTACTTCCTTATCTTGACTTCAGAATTCAGAATAGAATAGAAATACAGCTGGAAGGGACATCGAAGGTCTTCTCCCCCAACTCCCTGCTCATCTAGGAGAACCTAATGTCTTTCCCCAAAAATAAGACCCAGTCTTATATTTTTTTAAACCCTGAAATAAGCGCTTGCCTTATTGCCATGTGCTCAAAAGCCCGATTGGGCTTATTATCAGGGGATGTCTTATTTTGGGGAAAACAGGGTACACTGTTCTGGACAAATGGTTGTCCAGTCTTTTCTTGAAAACCTCCAGTGACACCCACATCTTCTGAAGAAAAGCCGTTCCACTAGTTAATTAGCCGAGTAATGGAATAACAGAGTTAGAAGGGACCTTGGAGGTCTTCTAGTCCAACCCCCTGCTCAAGAAGGAGACCCTGTACCATTTCAGACAAAGGGTTGTCCAGTCTCATCTTAAAAACCTCCAGTGATGGAGCACCCACAACTTCTGAAGGCCAACTGTTCCACTGGTTAATCGTTCTCAATGGCAGGAAATTTCTCCTTAGTTCTAGGTTGCTTCTCTCCTTGGTTAGTTTCCATCCGTTGCTTCTTGTCCTGCCTTCTGATGCCTTGGAGGATAGGTTGACCCCTTTCTTCTTTGTGGCAGCCCCTCAAATACTGGAATACTTCTATCATGTCCCCCCTAGTCCTTCTTTTCTCCAAACTAGCCAAACCCAACCGAAATCCTGCAACCGTTCTTCATATGTTTTAGTCTCCAGAGCACAAAACAGAATACAGTGTCAGCTTTGGAAGCCATATTAGGCCGGAAGCTTCCATGCTGCCACCTTCTCATGGGTGGGAAAGTAGGAGTGGGGGTTAGTAGAGGGGTTGTCTGAGGTCATAATCACATTCTTCCTGTGTGTCAAGGTCAGGGCGATCCTGCATGGAGAAGGAGTGGTCAGAGTGATGTCTCGAGACGGGACGGATGGTGATTGGGGCATGGGATCGACTGAGGAGTGAGGGGATGGTTTTGAGGGTTTTGATTTACTGAGGGAAAACCTGGACCTCTCAGATTCGGGTTTTCCCAGATGGGCCAGTTTACCTATCCTAGTAAAGAGAACTTTGGGAAATGCTTGCTTCAGAGTCTTTCCTTGGAGTTGGGGGTTTTCCTGGAATGCTGACATACAGAATATCAGAGATAGAAGGGAATTTACAGCTCTTCCAACCCCTGGCCCTTAATCATCTTAGTCACTCTTCTCTGCACTTTTTCCTTTAAATCCTTGACTTTATACTAGTGGTGAAATGTAAAATTTGTTACTACCGGTTCTGTGAACGTGGCTTGGTGGGTGGGGTGGGGAGTAATGTGACTGGGTGGGTGTGGCCAACTTTTCAACTTTTTTTTTACTTTTAAAGGCATTTTTTCTACAACCTCTCCCGCCGAAGAGGTTGTAAAAAAAATGCTTTTCAAAGCCTATGAAGATCAGGCAAAAACAACTGGGATCATCAGAGGCTTTGGTTGCAGAAAAAAATGCTTTTAAAAGCCTCTGACGATCCCAGCTGAGCCGCGTGATCATCAGAGGCGCTTTTTTTTTTTTACTTTTAAAAGCATTTTTTCGGCCGAAGAGATTGTAGAAAAAATGCTTTTAAAAGTTTTTAAAAATACCTCTGATGATCCCGTGGCTCAACTGGGCATGTTGGAGTGGGTGGGGGGATGCAGGAATTTTTGCTACCAGTTCTCCGAACCACCCGCTGCCATCGCTACTGGATCAGGCAATCCTGTTGTGGTTCCATTGCCTGAGCTTGGGCTATCGACAGATGCAGACTCTGAGAGTGAGGGGGAGGAATTGGCAAGGCCTCCCTCTCCAGGACCCTCCTCTCTGGCAATGCCTCCGGAGGACACCGAAGGCAAAACGATAGGCTCAGAGCTAAGCACGTCCCCACAGCCACAGGTGGACAGCGACGAGGAAGATAAGTGCTGGCTGGACCCTCGCCAGAGGCGCAGGGAGAAGCGTGCGCAGCAGAGGGGAAGGCATGCCAGAGATTAGCTGAGTCACTGCCCACAGGCTATAAAAGGGAGTATGGTGGCCATTCGGACTCTGTGACGGACAAAGCTAATCTCTGATAAGGCATTTGCACCTTCCGACACAACACCTATTTGCTGTGGATTTAATTACAAACTGGACTATTCAAACATGATTTTAAAAGTTTTTAAAAAAACCTCTGATGATCCCGTGGCTCAGCTGGGCATGTTTGGGGGGGACGCATTTTTGTCTGTGTTATCAGAGTAAAAGTTCTTGGCAGGCAGCCACGGAGTTGCTGCCAAGTTCCTTATCACAGACGTTGAGTGTTTGAAGAGTTTATTTAACCCTCAGCTGGCTGGTTGGGTGTGTGCGTGGTACGGGGACAGAACAAATCCAGTCCAAACCGGGAGCATTTCACCCCTGCTTCATACCCTGTTTCCTCCAAAATAAGACATCCCCTGATAAAAATCCCCAATCGGGCTTTTGAGTGCATGGCAATAAGGCCAAGCATTTATTTCAGGGTTCAAAAAAATGTAAGACAGGGTCTTATTTTCAGGGAAAGGAGGTACCGTTTAGTGACTGTTCAAAGTTACAATGGGACTGGGAAAAAAATGTTCACACTCACAATCATCGCCGCATCCCCGTGGTCACGTGATCAAAATTCAGATCTTTGGCAACTGACTCATATTTATGACAGTTGCAGTGTCCCAGAGTCACATGTCCATTTTTAGCAACCTTCTGACAAGCAAAGTCGACAGCAGGGGTGAAGTCCAGCAGGTTCTGACAGGTTCTGACGAACCAGTAGCGGAAATTTTGAGCAGTTCGGAGAACCGGCAAATACCACCTCTGGCTGGTCCCAGAATGGGGAGGGAATGGGTATTTTGCAGTATCCTTCCCCCAGGAGTTTGGAGGGAATGGGTATTTTGCAGTATCCTTCCCCTGGAGTAGGGAGGTAATGGAGATTTTGCAGTATCATTCCCTTGCCACGCCCACCAAGCCACGCCCATCAAGCCACACCACGCCCACCAAGCATGGTGTGGCTTGATGGAACCGGTAGTAAAAAAATTTGGATGCACTTAACAACCATGTTACTAATGTAAAAAGGTGAAATCACGGCAACTGGACCAAAGTTTATTAAACAGAAATATTTTGTTAGTCATCCAAGTAACTTCTTCAGTCAAATGAAAATTTTGGGCAGACATAGAGTCAGGGATTCGTTGGATTGAATTAACTCTCAGGGGCTTCTCCCCCATAATGAAATGCAATATGTAAAGGTAGACTAATAATAATTAATAAATAATAATAATGAATAAACTTTGGTTCAGTTGCTGTGTGCTTTAACCTTTTTACATGCTTTTGGCCTGGATGGTTGAGTCTACATTGACGAAATGTGTTACTCACTTAACAGGTACAGTGATTCACTTAACAATGTAAGAAAGGTCATAAAATGGAGCAAAATTCCCTTAACAACTGTCTTACTTAGCAACAGAATTTTTGGGTGAAATTGTGGTCATACATCAAGGACAACCTGTATAACACAATACAATGCAGTGCAATACAATACAATACAACACAATGCACCATAACATATGGTATGGCATGGCATGGCATTGGACTGCATTGTATTGTATCAATATACCATAATATAATAATATAATATAACACTTTATAAATTCTGCATTTGCCAGACTCCATTTTGAGTTTTGTGTCTGCTTTTAGACATTACATAGAGGGAGCCAGACAAACTGGAACAGAGAAATGTCATAAGGATGACGAAGGCATTAGGAAGTAAGTTTCTTCAAAGTTTCTTAAAAGGAGAACCTCATTTCACTTGGTTGAAATAGGCTGCATAAATTTAGCCCGTGTGCCAAATGAACTGAGAGCAAGCTTCAATAAGTAGGCAGATAGGAAAGGCAGGAAGAAATACCAATCCTGTTCCAGATCATCAATCAGTTCTAGAATGGCAATCAAGTGGTAGCTGGCTTAACGATGGAGTTATAACTATACACAGGCAAGAAATATCAGCCCCTCTACTAATGAAAACAGTGGACAATCAAGTATATGAGCCTTGGTGGCACAGCAGGCTAAAGTGCTATTAAGTAGCACCAGCTGCCTGCAATTACTGCAAGTTCAAATTTCACCAGGCTCAAGGTTGACTCAGTCTTCTATCCTTTCGAGGTAGGTAAAATGAGGACCCGGATTGTGGGGGCAATAAGCTGACTTTGCATAAAAAAAGAAGACCGCTTGGGGGGGCCCGAAAGCCCTACTAAGCAGGTATATACAAAAGTATGAAGGCTATTGCTTAATGCATTGTAAGCCGCCCTGAGTCTCCAGAGAAGGGTGGCATATAAATCAATTAAATAAATAAATAAATAAATAAATAAATAAATAAACAAACAAACAAACAAACAAACAAACAAACAAACAAACAAATGTTCAGAGCGGAATCAAAAGAACCATTATCCTGTGTGAACATTCAAAGCTGCTTCAGGCCAAGCCAGACCATTGGCCAAGTTAGCTCTGACTAGCATATTTTCTCCAAGCCTTCAAAGAGAAGTCCTTCGACATTTGGCTATTTGAGAAACTTTGAAATGAAGAGATCAAACATGGAGGTCTTCTAAAGTGTTCTCCAGCTGACGCAATGACCTGAAATAAGGCCTTAGTCTTCTACTTCATAGTTAAGGTTGCTAATAAACATGAGTGCTGGTGAACGATGATTTGAATATGAGCCAGGAATGCCAAGAAAAGCCAATACAGTCTTAAGCTGCATTAACAAGGGGATAGATGGGGAGCTCATCAAGTTTTGCGGATGACATCAAGCTAGGAGAAATTGCAAACACTCCAGAAGATAGGCTTAAGATCTTGACCAGAGATGGGTTTCAGCAGGTTCTGACCAGTTCTGGAGAACCGGTAGCAGAAATTTGAGTAGTTTGGAGAACCGGTAGTAAAAATTCTGACTGGCCCCGCCTCCATCTATTCTCTGCCTCCCAAGTCCCAGCTGATTGGGAGGAACTGGAGATTTTGCAATAATCTTCCCCTGGAGTGGGGTGGGAATGGAGATTTTACAGTATCCTTCCCCTGCCATGCCCACCAAGCCACGCCCACCAAGCCACACCCACAGAACTGGTAGTAAAAAAATTTGAAACCCACCACTGATCTTGATAGACTTGAACATTGGGTGCTACCTAACAAAATGAAATTTAATGGTGAAAAAAGTAAGATTCTACATTTAGGCAAGAAAAACCAAATGCACAGGTACAATATATGCTCAATAGTAGTAAATGTTGACTCAGCCTTCCATCCTTTCTAAGGTAGGTAAATTGAGGACCCAGTTTGTGGGGGCAATAAGCTGACTTTGTATAAATCAGTGTTTCCCAAACTTGACCCTTTGAAGATGTATGGACTTCAACTCCCAGAATTCCTCAACCAGGCATACTATTCCTCAACCAGGCATACTGGCTGGGGAATTCTGGGAGTTGAAGTCCATGCATCTTAAAATAGCCAAGTTTGGGAAACACTGGTATAAATATACAAAAGTATGAAGGCTATTGCTTAACTCCTTGTAAGCCGCCCTGAGTCTCCGGAGAAGGGCGGCATATAAATCAAATTTTAAAAAAAAATGTGAGAGGGATCTAGGAGTCCTAGTGGACAACCATTTAGATATGAGCCAGCCGTGTGCTGCAGCTGCCAAAAAAGCCAACACAGTTCTGGGCTGCATAAACAGAGGGATAGAATCAGGATCACGTGAAGTGTTACTACCACTTTATAATGCCTTGGTAAGGCCACACTTGGAATATTGCATCCAGTTTTGGTGGTCATGATGTAGAAAAGATGTTGAGACTCTAGAAAGAGTGCAGAGAAGAAGCAACAAAGGGGATTAGGGGACTGGAGGATAAAACATATAAAGAACAGTTGCTGGAACTGGGTATGTCTAGTTTAATGAAAAGAAGGATATGGGGTGAAATAATAGCAGTGTTCCAATATCTGAGGGGCTGCCACAAAGAAGAGGGAGTCAAGCTATTCTCCAAAGCATCGAGGGCAGGACAAGAAGCAACGGGTGGAAACTCATCAAGGAGAGAAGCAACCTACAACTAAGGAGAAATTCCTGACAGTGAGAACAATTAATCAGTGGAACAACTTGCCTGCAGAAGTTGTGAATGCTCCAACACTGGAAGTTTTTAAGAAGAGATTGGACAACAATTTGTCTGAAGTGGTGTAGGGTTTCCTGCCTAAGCAGGGGGTTGGACTAGAAGACCTCCAAGGTCCCTTCCAACGCTATTATTTTTACTCAGCTAAACTGGTTAGAATTCTAGGATCTCCAACAGGTGGTGGGCTCTCAAGATGGACATCCATCAGAATCTGATTAACAGCAAGATTCCAGGCTGACCAATCTGTTTCCTTTTCGATGCTCCCATCTCTATCTTCCTCGGGCCGGTTGCTTCCTATTGAATGACGTCTGCTAATGGCCTATAAAACATCTCAAGATGAGTGACACGTTTTAAGGAGTTGTTGATTGATAACCCGCAATGAGGAAGACTCATCGTGCGGAATTGTATTAATATTAATGGTAAAGATTTTCCATCTTTTGATGCCAGCCGTTCAATCTGGGCAAAATCTGACGACCTGCATTCTTGACAGCACATTTTTAATAAATACGCACACCCTGACACCAAGGTGTCATCACAAAGAGGCAGAACAATGTGTGTGTGTGTGTGTGTGTGTGTGTGTGTGTGTGTGTGTGTGTGATCATGGCAGGAGCAACAGAAACAAAGGAGTGGAAGGACCCTTTGCTAGGACTCAGAAGTTACGGGCAGGTGAACGCTTCTGCTTCTCCTGATTGTGTAATAAAGCATTTTTAGGGCATTTAAAAAAAATATCTTCACTGCTATAGGTAGTCTATAGCAGTGAAGAGATTATATAGTTTATATAATCTTTTCACTGCTTCTATATTATATATAAGCAATGAAGATTATAAGATTATGTAGCCAGTTGCGGCCCTTTCTTGATCGGGATTCCCTGTGCACAGTCACTCACGCCCTCGTCGCCTCGCGCCTGGACTACTGCAACGCTCTCTACATGGGGCTCCCCTTGAGAAGCACCCGGAGGCTCCAACTGGTCCAGAATGCGGCCGCGCGGGTAGTGATGGGAGCCGCCTGGCGCTCCCACTTAACACCTCTCCTGCGCGAGCTGCACTGCCTCCCGGTGGTCTTCCAGGTGCGCTTCAAGGTGTTGGTTATCACCTTTAAAGCGCTCCATGGCATAGGACCTAGTTATCTTCAAGACCGCCTGCTGCTACCGATGACCTCCCATCGACCCGTGCGCTCCCACAGAGAGGGCCTCCTCGGGGTGCCATCAGCCAAACAATGGAGGCTGGTGACCCCCAGCGGGAGGGCCTTCTCTGTGGGGGCACCTACCCTCTGGAATCAGCTGCCCCCAGAGATAAGGAGAATCCAAGACCTCGGTGCCTTCCACTGTGCCCGTAAAACCTTCTTTTTTCAGCAAGCCAGGTTGGCTTAATATATTTTTTAAATATTTTTAATTGGTTTGTCATTTTAAATTGGGGCCAAATTAATATGTATCTTTTAAATTGTTTTTAATGTTTGTATTGTATGTTTTTTATCTGGCTGTACACCACCCTGAGTCCCTCGGGAGAAGGTGCGGTATATAAATTCGAAATAAAATAAATAAAAAAATTTAAAAAAATGAAAATAGTCCTTGACTTACAACAGTTCGCTTAGTGACCAAAGTTATAAAACTTCTAGAAAAAAGTGATTTATGGCTCATTTTCACACTTATGACCTGTCCCTTAGCAAGCATTCAAAGTGATGACAGAAGTGGAAAAATGTACAGTTAGTCTAACAGAATAGAGACACCTGTTAGACTCTGTTAGTCTAACAGAGTGGGTAGGGACCTTGGAGGTCTTCTAGTCCAACCCGCTGCTTGAGCTAGGAATCCTATACCATTTCAGACAAAGGGTTGTCCAGTCTCCTCTTAAAAACTTCCAGTATTGGAGCACCTGGTGGCAAGTCATTCCAGTGGTTAATTGTTCTCACTGGAACTCCTTAGTTCTAGGTTGCTTCTCTCCTTGATTAGTTTCCATCTGTTGCTTCTTGTCCTGCCCTCACGTGCTTTGGAGAATAGCTTGACCCCTCTCTTCATACCCCTCAAGTATGAAACACTGCTATCATGTCACCTCTGGTCCTTCTTTTCATCAAAGTAGACATACCCAGTTCCAGCAACCGTTCTTCGTAGGTTTTAGCTTTCAGTCTCCTCATCATCTTTGTTGCTCTTCTCTGCACTCTTTTCAGAGTCTCAACATCTTTTTTCCATCATGGTGACCAAAACTGGATGCAACAGAACAGGCCAGAACAAAATAACAGAGTTGGAAGGGATCTTGGAGGTCTTCTAGTCCAACCCCCTACTCTATACGATTCCACATAAAAGGCTGTCCAGTCTCTTCTTCAAAATCTCCATTGATGCAGCATTCATAACGTCTAGAGCCGTGATGGCGAACCAATGGCACTGGTGCCACAGGTGGCACGCGGAGCCATGTCGCTTGGCACGCCAGTTTAGCTCCGGGAGTCTCCGGAGGCTGGGGACAGCAAAAAACATCAGTTTCTGTCCAACTGGAAATTGGGTAATGGGCCGTTTCGGGCCTCCAAGGCTGTTTTCACCCTCCCCAGATGCATAGAGAGGATCTGGAGCGAGGTGAGAAAGAAAAATGGGCCATCACATGCCAAGAGCGGGGTGGGGGAGTGGGGCGCGGGGTGCATAGAATTATGGGTGTGGGCACACGTGTGTGCGAACCTCCCTTGCCCTCCCTCTTCCTGGCATGTGATGGCAAAAAGGTCTAGAGGCAAACCGTTCCACTGGTTAATTATTTTCACTGATGGGAAATTTCTCCTTAGTTCTAGGTTGCTTCTCTCCTTGGTTAGTTTCCATCAATTGCTTCTTTTTCTGCCTTCTGGTGCTTTGGGGAATAAATTGACCCCCCTCTTCTTGGTGGCAGCCCCTCAAATATTTGAACAATGCTATCACCTCGTCCGTAGCCCTTCTTTCTTTTAGACTAGACATACCCCATTCTATTTTATATTATTTAGCCTTCGTTTGCAGCCATTTGTTTTGTGATCATTCAAAGTAATGATAGCACTGTGGGAAAAAAATGGCTTATGACCATTTTTTTACACTTACGAACATTTGCAGCATCCCCACATGATGAAAATTCAGACGCTTGGCAACTGCTTCATATTTATTGAAGTGAACAAGATTCACTTAACCAATGTCTTGCTTAGCAATGGAAATATCGGGCTGAATTATGGCTGTAAATCGAGGAGTAGTGGTAATTCCTGAGGCTTCAGAGATGGTATTCAGCCGGTTCGGATTGGTTCAGACCGGTTCAAGCAAACTGATTTCCTGGTCACAACTCCGTTTTATATCGCTGTTTTTTTTGTCATGGTACACATGTGTGGACGGCACGTGAGAGTGAATTGCTGTGTTTTTTGATGCCACACACATGCACAGACAGTGTGCATATAAATGTAGCAATTGTGTGCACACATGTGCTCACATTTCCGGTGCTGGGAGAACTGGTTGCTACAGTATGTCAATCCCACCTGTCAGCCTTATATAGATAATCCTCATGAGGCCACTCAGACAATGCTTCATGACCGACACTAAGACCCAATGCAAAGATGCACACACTCACCTCTACCCCCACATATGCAAACTTGGACAATTTCAAGCCTCACCCTGGCGCCCTAGAGAGCCCCCCCCCCCCCCCGAATTTGCCACAGCATTTTCACTTTAACCACAGCCTGAAACAGCTTGGAAAATTCCACCTTAGTGAAACACCTAAGAAATTATGAGCGAAGCCTAAAGCAGTGTGAAAATGGTGACATTTCTCTGAGAATTTTATTTTTGGAACTTCACACTTCCTTAGGGTGAATAACGCCAGATTTTGTTTCCTGCAATATTAAAGAAGGATGGAGGAGAGGAAAGGAAAGGAAGGGAAGGGAAGGGAAGGGAAGGGAAGGGAAGGGAAGGGAAGGGAAGGGAAGGGAAGGGAAGGGAAGGGAAGGGAGATAGGAGGAAGAAGGGAAGGGAAGGGAAAAGAAAGGAAAGGAAAGGAAAGGAAAGGAAAGGAAAGGAAAGGAAAGGAAAGGAAGGGAAGGGAAGGGAAAGGAAAGGAAAGGAAAGGAAAGGAAAGGAAGAAGTGATGGATGGATGGAGGGAGGGAGGGAGGGAGGAAGGAAAGAGAAGCAGAGGGTCGGAGGAGAGGATGGATTGATGGAGGGAGGGAGGAAGGGAGGAAGGAAGGAAGGAGTCAAACTTGAACAAGTATCAGTCAGATACATCCATGAAGCTCCCACTGTAAAAGTTGAAGTGCATAAACATAGAAGTTAAAGTAAATAATAATAATTCAACCCCTCAAGCACCTGCCACATAACAACTGAGATTTAGCACAAATGTCGTAAAACGGGAGGGGAAAACCTCACTGAACCATTGTCTCACTTAGCAACAGAAATGTTGGTCTCAATTTGTGGCCATAAGGTGAGGATTGGCTGTATACTTAACCCACCTTTATTCCTGACTCATCTCCTCTTTCTCATTATACCCGAGAGGTGAGTTATGCCAGGAGTATTGGCAGAGCTAAAGCAGAGCTCAAGATTTACAGGGTGAACAAACAGCGAACATTATAGTGGCTTGAACACCAGCAGCCGAGCTGAGTTACAACAAGAAGGAGCAGGAAAACAGAAGCTTCCCCACCAGAAGCTTTCAAGAAGAGACTGGACTTCCACCTGTCAGAAATGGTGTAGGCTCTCCTGCTTGGATGGGGGGTTGGACTAGATGACCTACAAGGTCCCTTCCAACTCTGTTAATCTGTTAGAGATGGGAAACCTTCAAAGAAATGAAGCCTGAAGGTCTTGCCATGTTGAATGATTCCTATCCTACAAAAAAGAAGCATTGGACAAAAGAGATAGATAGTAGATAGATAGATAGATAGATATAGAGAGATAGAGATAGAGATAGAGATAGAGGTAAAGAGATAGATAGATAGATAGATAGATAGATAGATAGATAGATAGATAGATAGATATAGATAGATATAGAGATAGATAGATAGATAGATAGATAGATAGATAGATGAATAGATGGATAGACAGATGATAGATAGATGATAGATAGAGAGATAGAGATAGATAGATAGATGATATAGATATAGATAGATAGATAGATAGATGATAGATAGAGAGATAGATAGAGATAGAGATAGAGATAGATAGATAGATAGATAGATAGATAGATAGATAGATAGATAGAGATAGAGATGGATGGATGGATGGATAGAGAGAGATAGAGAGATAGAGAGATAGATAGAGAGACAGAGATAGACAGAGAGAGAGAGATGGATGGATGGATAGAGATAGAGAGATATAGATAGATAGGTAGGTAGATAGATAGATAGATAGATAGATAGATAGATAGATAGATAGATAGAGATAGAGATAGAGATAGAGATAGAGATAGAGATAGAGATAGAGATAGAGATAGGAATAGAGATAGAGATAGAGATAGAGATGGAAGTTTTTAAGAAGAGATTGGACAACCATTTATCTGAAATGGTAGAGGGTTTCCTGCCTGAACAGGGGTTGGACTAGAAGATCTCCAAGCTCCCTTCCAGCTCTGTTATTCTGTTCTGTTCTCTTCTATTGCATCTAGTTTTGGTTGCCACATTATAGAATGTGGAGTTGAGACTCTGGAAAGAGTGCAGAGAAGAGCAAAAAGGATGATTAGGGGGCTGGAACGTAAAACACATGAAGAACAGTTGCAAAAATTGGGTATGTCTAATTTACTGAAAACAAGGACCAGGGGTGACGTGATAGCAGTCTTCCAGTATTTGAGGGGCTCTGACAAAGAAGAGGGGGTCCACCTATTCTCCAAAGCACCTGAAGGCAGGACAAGAAGCAACTGATGGAAACTAATTAAGGAGAGAAGCAACCTCCAGGAGAAACTTAAGGAGAAACTTCCTGTCTGAACAATTAATTAATCAGTGGAATAACATGCCTCCAGAAATTGGAGGTTTCTGGAAGTTTTTAAGAAGAGATTGGACAACCATTTGTTTGAAACAGTATAGGGTTTCCTGCTTGAGCAGGAGGTTGGGCTAGAAAACCTCCAAAGGTCCCTTCCAACTCTGTTATGCGATGGATTTATTCCAACTGGCAGAAATTCCTAACAAAGAGAATTATTTCCAGGAAGACCAGGCCACTCTAAGTCTGATCCATTTCATTAAAAAAAAGAGGGGGGGGGGCTTATTCTCTGGTAGCATATCAAAATATCTCAAGAAACACCGAGGTTCCCTAGGAAATTAGTGCAAACGATATAAAACTCAGAGTGAAATATGGCCTTCATTTCTTTCGCCTCTGTGCGGCTTTAAAACAGTCTTTCCTCTTTTGTTGACGTGGCTTCGACCGTCTCTTTCCCCAGTCCATGTCTCACTTCATTTTTTCACCAAAAAAAAACCCCTGAGCTTTTTCCCAAGAAGGCTTGGCTGTCTTGGTTTCGAGAGTTACCAGGATAATCATCATCACCGTCAATTTGCAAATTTGGGTAAATGAAGAGGCACTTAGCAGAAGGCAAACTTGGCAAATCGTTCAAACCCACCATAAATCCTGCTTACGTTCCCTCTCTCTCCCTCCCTCCCTCCACTCTCTCCCTCTATCCAACTCTCCCCCCCTCTCCTCCCTCCCTCCGTCTCCCTTTCTCTCCCTTCTCTCTCCCCCTCGCTCTACCTGTCTCTCTCTCCTTCCTCTCTCTCCCTCTCTCTCTCCATCTCTCTCTCTCCCTCCTTCCCCCACTCTCTCCATCTCTCTCTCCCCACTCTCTTTCCCTCTCTCCCTCTCCTTCCCTCCCCCACTCTCTCCATCTCTCCTCTCTGTCTCTCTCCCTCTCTCTTTATCACTCTCCCTCCCTCTTTCTGTCTCTCTCTCCGTCTCCCTTTCTCCCTCTCTATCTCCCTCCCTCTCTCCCCCTCTCTCCTTCTCTCCCTTTCTCCCTCTGTCTCCGTCTCTCCCCCCTCTCTCTCCCTCTCTCCTTTTCTCCCTTTCTCCCTCTCTCCCCCCTTCTCCTTCTCTCTCCCTCTCTCTCCCTCCCTTTCTTTCTCTATCTCTCTGTCTCTCTCTCTTTGGGCACTTGGGGCCACTTCCAAATGCAGCTGTGGGCAATAGCTCCCCACTGTATTTGTGTTTAATTTCAAATAACATTTGCTGGGTGTGCCAAGTTCTCATTTATTATTAGTTAATTAAAATTTATTTATTGGTCACATGGCACTGCTGGACTCCAGAACGTTAACAGAATATCAGAATATTTTGACATGTTTTGTTTTTATATATGTGTGATTGTTTTTTTGTGTTGTTTTTAAAGACAAACTGTTTAATAAAAAATATTTTTTTAAAAAACAAAGAATATTAGGTAGTCCTCAACTTACAACAGTTCTAGTGCCTGTCCAAAGTGACAACGGCACTGAAGAAAATGACCTATGACCAGGGGTGAAATGCTCCCGGTTCGGACTGGATCGCCCGATCCAGTAGCGATGGCAGCGGGTAATTCCGGTGGCGAGAACCGGTGGCAAATATCCCTGCCCCCGCCCATGCCCAGCTGAGCTGCGCAATCATCAGAGGCTTTTTTTTAAAAAAAAATTTAAAAGCATTTTTTCTACAACCTCTTCGGCCGAAAAAATGCTTTTAAAAGTTGTTAAAAGAGCCTCTGATGATTGCGTGGCTCAGCTGGGATCGTCAGAGGCTTAAAAAAAAAAAAAAGAAAAAGCTTCTACGGATCAGGAAAGTCAGCTGGGATCATCAGAGGCTTTTTAAAGCATTTTTTACAACCTCTTCAGCTGAAGAGGTTGTAGAAAAAAATGGTTTTAAAAGTAAAAAAAAAAAAAAGTTGGCCACGCCCACTCAGTCATATTACTCCCCGCCAAGCCACGCCCACAGAACCAGTAGTAACAAATTTTACATTTCACCACTGCCTATGACCAATTTTTCCACAGTTACAACTTTTGTGGCATTCCCCATGGTCAGGTGATCAAAATTCAGACACTTGACAAGCTAGTCCTATTTATGACGATCACCACGCGTGTCCCAGCATCACATGATCTTTGAGACCTCCTGACAAGCAAAGTCAACGGGGAAGCCAGATTTAATTTAACAATAAGCTTTCAAGAAGAGACTGGATTTCCTTTTTTTTATTTTATTTTAGAAACAAACTTTATTCAATATAAAAAGATAAAAGATTGTACAAAACGTTCTTAACTCTAAAAAAGAAAGTACAATTCTAAATTAAATATATACTAAAACTAACAAACAGGATTATCTATCTATAATATTTGAACATGTAAATATATATATATATATATATATATATATATATATATATATATATATATATATATATGCATATTCTTTCTAGCCAGGTTTTACCTACGTAAGCTAGGTAAAACCTGGCTAGAAAGAATATGCACATAAAAGCCTACGAAAAACAGAAAAAGACATATATATATATATATATATATATATATATATATATATATATATATATATATATATATATATATATATATATATTAACCTTGATTTCTTAATGACGGTGTAAATTTGTTACCTTTAATTTCTTACTGTATTTGACTTTAGGTTTTTTTTTTCCCCATCGATTGATCCATTCATACCATCTGTCCCATATTTGGTAATACTGTGAGTCTTCCTTGTTGTTTAATTTCAAAGTTAATCTATCCATTTCTGCACATATTTTGGATTATTTGTTGTTCTGTTGGCAACTGTTCTAATTTCCAGGATTGGGCTAGGGTTAATCTCGCCGCCGTAATTATATGTAATGTGATGTATTTTATTTCTTTTCTACCAGTTTTTTTAAGTATGCCTAATAAAAAAAAATCAGGTTTTAGGTCAATCTCTTCTTCTGTTATTTCTGTTATCCATATTCTAATTTTCATCCATTTTTAAAAAATTTTTTGGGCAAAGCCACCAAAGATGATAAAAGGTTCCCGGTGATTGTCTGCATTTCCAACATATCGAATTACAATTTGGGTACATTTTTGCCAATCTAGCAGGGACTAGGTACCACCTATACCACATCTTGTAGAGGTTCTCTTTGTACGTTGTTGCCTTTGTTATTCTACAATTATTTTCCCATATCATTTCCCACTCTTCTCATTGTATATTTCTTCCAATGTTCCTAGCCCAAGCTATCATTTGGCCTTTGACTATGTTTTCTGCCAGGTTGAACTCTAGTAGGTATTTATAGATCTTTGAAATTAATTTTCCCTCTTTAGTTTCTAATAATTTATCTAATTGGTTAGATTTTATATCAACTCCTCCTTCTTCACTGTCTTTTTTATATCTAGTTTGTATTAGTAAATACGGCCACCAGTCTATTTCTATACCCTGGTCCCTGAGCTCTTGGAGAGATTTGAGTCCCCCATTAATATCCAGAATTTCTTTGTATCTTATTATTTTTTGAGTAGCTTTCAAGAACAGACTGGATTTCCATTACCATTTGTCTGAAATGGTGTAGGGCAGTGTTGGCGAACTGGTCTTCTGGTTTCTGGTGTGTGCATCAGGGGTGGGATCTAATTTTTTTTACTACCGGTTCTGTGGGCGTGGTTTATATTATGGGCATGGCTTGGGGGGGAGGTTAATGTGACTGGGTGGGCGCGGCCAACTTTTTTTTTTTTTTTTACTTTTAAAAGCATTTTTTTCTACAACCTTAAGAGGTTGCAGGGAAAAAAAATGCTTTTAAAAGCCCCTGACGATCAGGCAACTCAGCTGAGATCGCCACAAGCTTTGAAAGGCAATTTTTTTTTCTACAACCTCCTCGGAAGAAGAGGTTGCAGAAAAAAAAATGCTTTTAGAAGCCTCTGACGATCCCAGCTGAGCCACGCGATCATCAGAAGCTTTTTTTTTTTTTTACTTTTAAAAGCATTTTTTCCGCCGAAGAGGTTGTAGTAAAAAAAAAAAAAAAGCCTCTGATGAGGTGAGCGGGGTAATTGAGTGGCGACCGGGATGGGGACCGGTTCGGGGACGGGGCCAGCCAATGTTATTACCGGTTCTCCGAACTAGTACAAATTTTTACTACCGGTTCTTGCGAACCGGTGCGAACCAGAAGCAACTCACCACTGGTGTGCGTGTGCACTGGTCACCTGGCCTTCTGGTTTCTGGCACGCATGTGCGTGCGTGTGAAGACCAGCTGGCCAGTGTGCATGTGCGTGCTGGAACTCAGAAGAGCAACAGGCAATGGCTGTTGTGCCCAGAGAGATGGCTCTGCATCAGTGGTGGGTTCCTCCCAGTTCGGTCCGGTTCGGGCGAGCTGGTAGCAGTGACAATATGACGTTACCGAACTGGTTCTCCCCCCCTCCACCCTCCCACCCCCCCCACCCACCCCCACACGTTATTCTTACCTTTTATTTGGTCCCACCCCCAATCTATTGCTGCCTCCTGAGTCCCAGCTGATGACTAGAGGGAAAAAAAAACTGTTTAAACTCTTGCCAGGGGTCTTCAAAGGGCCGCCCTACAGCTGATCAGTGTTAAGAGCCAAACAAATGAGTTGGGTCGTAAGTGCGAGGGACGGGTCGTAAGTGTGAGGACCTTCCAGAAATGACTCTGACCAGCTAGCCACGCCCACCTAGTCCACATGCCCTCCAAGCCACACCCACAAAATAAGCCACGCTCACAGAACCGGTAGTAAAAAAATTTAGAACCACTTCCAGCACGCATGCCATAGGTTCGCCATCACGGGTAATAGGGTCTCCTGCCTGATTCTAGCCTTAGCTTAAGTGACACCATGATAACATCTGGATGGGGGATGCTGCTTCTTTGGCCTGAAAGAGTTATGGGCAGAGGACTTCCCCTCCTCCCCTATCTTCCTAATCCATGAGAGAGACAAGACATCTCTTCATGCCTTTTCATTTAAAACTGTACATCATCTTAAAGGGCACATGGATACGACAATGTCCTACAACATCATCTTCTGGAGCCTAAAGGAGAAATCCTCGCACATCCCTCTCTCAGACTGTCTGTCTCTGCCATCCTCTGTCTGCCCTCTTGGCCAGCCATCCCATAAACCCAATGAGGTAATCCACGCTTGCTCGAACTGCCAATTTTCTGCTGTCTCCAACTTTCTTTCTTCTGCTGCTTCCTTCTCCTTCGCCCCCTCCCCATCTGCAACAAGACCGCAGTTCACACCACAGTGTAGCAACAAAGCATGGTTTTTGACTTATCTGTGATCTTCCTGGCTTCAGATTAATAGCATTTTTCCCCCTGAGGTCAGAATCAATACAAAAACGGAGAGGAGGAGGGAGGAGGAGGAGGAGGAGGAGGAGGAGGAGGAGGAGGAGGAAAGGAAGGGAGGGGGGAGAGAGGGAGAGAGGAAGAATGAAGAGGAAGGAAGGAAGGAAGGAAGGAAGGAAGGAAGGAAGGAAGGAAGGGGACAAAGAGGAACAGAAGGAAGGGAGGAAGGAAAAGGAAGGGAGGGAGGAGGAGGGAAGGAAGGAAGGAAGGAAGGAAGGAAGGAAGGAAGGAAGGAAGGAAGGAAGGAAGGAAGGAGACAAAGAGGAACAGAAGAGAGGGAGGAGGAAAAGGAAGGAAGGAGGAAGGAAGGAAGGAAGGAGGAGGACGGGGAAGAGGGGGAAACCATGGGCCAGCAAAATCTAAATGAATTGATAAGGATCAACCCAAGGTTTATGATGACTAAACTGTTGAACAGACATTTTCCAGCTGAAAATGGACTCTGAATATTAGGTAAATTTCTTTTCCTTTCCAAAGCCTGGATAGATATTTTCTCTCTGCCTCCCATTAAATACTGAATAGCTTTTCTAAAGATCAATATCAGATAGAGTATAATGTGGCTTTGCAATGGTGGCCATTTCCCCCCCCTCCCTCCCTCCATCTTTCAATCTATCCGTCTATCCGTCTATCCATCTATCCATCTATCCATCCATCCATCCATCCATCCATCCATCCATCCATCTATCTATCTATCTATCTATCTATTTATCTATCTATCTATCTATCTATCTATCTATCTATCTATCATTTTTCCTTCCTTCCTTCCCTCCCCCTTGATTTCCTTCCTTTGTTGACTTCCTCCCTCCCTCCCTCCCTCCCTCCCTCCCTCCCTTCCTTCCTTCCTTCCTTCCTTCCTTCCTTCCTTCCTTCCTTCCTTCCTTCCTTCCTTCCCAGCCTCAGTCTTCCAGCCATAGGAAAACAGCCTTAGGTAGAAGCTTGAATAGGCTGGTCCTTAGGAATGGGGATTTTTGTATCCATTCAGAAAGGCTGGGCCAACCTATTCATGAGCAAAGAGACTCCCAATAAGCAACACAATTAGGCAAGCCAAAGCTGACAAGATTAGCTCAGACAAACACCTAGGATTTGCATTTCTCTTTTTGCCTGAAGAGCCAGCCATGAGGCCCTACATGACCCCGTAGGAATCTAGCAACAGTGATTAAAATATTAAAGGACACATTCTTGCACAGGAACAGGCATCTCAATCATAAAGCTCCAAAAGAGGCATAAAAATCCACCAACTCTCAACCCCGGTTTGTCAGCCACCCCAGAAACATGCTGCGGTCTTTGGAGTTTCTGTCATTCAAATAAACAGAGACTTCCTTTCCTGCAGTCAGCCTCCATTTTATTTCCAACATCTTTCTCCCAGCTTGGAACCAGATCAGGTTTTACTTCCAACACAACCATGGGATCCACTTTAGGACCACAGTATTCACTGAACGATGGTTGTGAAAAAGTTCATAAAATCAGCTTGGTGATACGGTTGTCTCGACTTACAGCCGACGTGATTTATGACAGAAACTCTGGGCTTCTTTATGGTCCTCATCTGAGGATTACTTGGTATGAGAATTCTTTGAAAACGTTTCCCTTCTCCTCTGAGAAGCTTCCTCAGTTCTGAAGAAGCTTCTTCAGTCAGAAGCAAAACATTTTCAAAATGGGGGTGGGGGTGGGAAGCAAAAAAGTCCAGTCACATTTTGGGGGAAAAAAAGCACTTTTGTGACAGTCAAAGGATCGAGAATCTCCACACAGGACTAACTCACTTAACAACTGAAATTTGGGGTTCAATTGAGGTCGTGAGTCGAGAACTACCTGTATAGCTTTTGGGTGGCACCCCGTAGAATAGAGATAAGGTCATCTTTGAGATGAACCTTCCCTATTTTATATTTTAATGAGAGGGGAATAATAAAATCTTGCTGTTCTGTAGGGCCAGGATAGGTTGACAGGGCTCTTAACCAGGGGGAAGGCACTGATTTCATTTTGCTCTTCTGGTTAATTTGATTTGTATCTTTCCTTCCTGCCCAGGGCACATTCAACCTGGTTTAATAGCACAAAACGCAAAAGCAAAATAAAGCAAGAAAGCACAGCCATTACAAATGAGCTGCGCATGAAGTCAAAATGGTCATTCCTGAAAATTAGTCTCAGGTAGACTCAGTTGCAGTAGTCAAGCTGGCAACGGATCCGGGGTCTTCAGCCCGTGTTTGTACCTGAGGCTCTAGATCAGGGGGTCTCCAAACTTGACAACTTTAAGACTTGTGGACTTCACCTCTCAGAATTCCTCAGCCAGCTTTGCTGAACCTACTATCTACTTTGGAACCTGAGCCCACTGTAACAACATTGCCAAAAAGGCATTAAGAGTTGTTAACCTAATCTTGCGTAGCTTCTTCTCTAGTAATGTTGTACTACTAACTAGAGCATACAAAACATTTGCTAGACCAATTCTTGAATACAGCTCATCTGTCTGGAACCCGCACTGCATATCGGAAATAAATACAATTGAGAGAGAGAGTACAGAGATATTTTACGAGAAGAGTCCTCCATTCCTCTAGCCGCAATAAAATACCTTATGCCGCCAGACTTCAAATTTTGGGCTTAGGTAACTTAGAACTATGCCGACTTCAGTCTGACCTAAGCATAGTACATAAAATTATCTACCACAATGTCCTTCCTGTCAATGACTACTTCAGCTTCAACCACAACAATACACGAGCAAATAATAGATACAAACTCAAGGTAAAACGTTCCAAACTCGATTGCAGAAAATACGACTTCAGTAACAGAGTGGACAATGCCTGGAATGCACTACCTGACTGGGTTTCTTCCCCAAAGCCCCAAAACTTTAACCTTAAACTGTCTACTGTTGACCTCACCCCATTCCTAAGAGGTCTGTAAGGGGCGTGCATAAGTGTACCAGCGTACCTACCGTCCCTGTCCTAATATTCCTTTTTACTGACTCTTTTCATGTATTCAAATTATGTTTATACTTTTACCTGTTATCTTATATATGCTTGACAAATAAACTTATGATTATGATATGTTCTTCTAAATACTTTCATGTTTTCTTGGCTATTTAGCATCGAATAAATCCCAAGCCTGGTGATTTCCATTCTATGAGTATTTTGCATCCAGTCATCCTAAAAACTATTCTTCTCCTGCCTGCAGCTGCCTGCTGCAGAATTAATTCAGAAATGATTCCTGGAATCTGAGGGGAAGAATTCCTGAGCAATGCCTTGCAAAGAATCACACATCCCTTTCTCCACAATTTCAGCTATCTAAACTGGTCTCTCCTCCCAGCCTAGGAGAGATCCTGGGATGTTCCTTTAAGCCATCCGAAAAATATCCAGGTATATTTATTATTTCCTATAATTTCGATCCCACTCCATTCCCAGGTTTCCTACAAAACTGCATAAAACAAATGCACGATAAAAATGTAACAGACATCGGAAGTCATCTTTAAGACACTTAAGGGATACCATGACTGCAGCTTGATCCTCCCAGCGTCCTCCTAAAAAGCCAGTTTTTATTAAATTTGGGGAGAGGAGACCACCCATTTCAGACACCATAATTTATAAAGAATGGGCTTCTTTTGGAAATAGAGGGAGGGGAAGGAGGGAGGGAGAGAGGGAGTGGGAGAGAGGGAGGGAGGGGGAGAGAGGGGGGGAGGAAGAGAGGGAGAGAGAGGGGGAGGGATGGAAGGAGAGAGAGGGAGAAAATGGGGGAGGGAAGGAGAGAGGAGGAGAGAGAGAGGGAGGGGGAGAGAGGGGGGAGAGAGAGGGGGAGGGATGGAAGGAGAGAGGGAGAAAATGGGGGGAGGGAGAGAGGAGGAGAGGAGGAGAGAGAGGAAGGGAAAGAGAGGAGGAGAGAGATGGGGAGGGAGGGAAGGAGAGAGGGGGGAGAGAGGGAGAGAGAGAGGAGAAGAGGAGGAGAGAGAGGGGGAGGGAGGGAAGGAGAGAGATGGAGAGAATGGGGGAGGGAGGGAGGGAGGGAGAGAGGAGGAGAGGAGGAGAGAGGGAGGGAGGGAGAGGACGAGAGAGACGGGAAGAGAGGGAAGGAGAGAGGGGGAGAGAGGGAGTGAATGGGGAAAGGAGGGAGAGAGAGGAGGAGAGGGGGAGGGAGGGACTGAGGGAGAGGGAGGGGGAAGAGAATGGGGAGGGAGGGAAAAAGGGGAGGAGAGAGAGAGGGAGAGAGAGAGAGAGAGAAAGAAAGAAAGAAAGAAAGAAAGAAAGAAAGAAAGAAAGAAAGAAAGAAAGAAAGAAAGAGGGAGGGACAGAGAAAGAGTGTGTGTCTCTTCCATATTTTAGACTACTAAAGCAGGGGTCTCCAAACTTGGAAACTTTAAGACTTGTGAACTTCAACTCCCAGAATTCCCAAGCCAGCATGGTTGACTGAGGAATTCTGGGAGTTGAAGTCTAGAAGACTAACTGTTTCACAAATTTGAAGACAAGTTCTACAATCAGCATGACTGGCTGGGCGTTGAAGTCCATAAGTCTTAAATTTGTGAAGGTTGGAGACCCCTGGACTAAAGCTAAGTAGGGATTTATAAGTGATAACCCACACCTTGATTTGTTCCTGGATACATTTTGGTAGCCCACACTGAGCCTGCAGTATCAGTGGGACAAACTCAAATAGCTTTTAAAATGGAATGGAATGGAATAGAGTTGGAAGGGAACTTGGAGGTCTTCTAGTCCAGCCCTCTGCTCAAGCAGGAGACCCTATACCTGTGATGGCAAACCTATGGCACGCGTGCCAGAGGTGGCATAGAGAGTCCTCTCTGTGGGCACACACGCCGTTGCCAGCTGCTCTTCTGCTTTCTGAAAAACAGCCTGAAAACAGCCCCAAAAATGGCCTGGAAATGCCCCCAAAAACGGCCCCCAAAAGGTCCCAAACATGGCCTGGAAATGGCCTGGAAAACAGCCTGAAAAGTGGCTGTCCGGTCTCTTCTTAAAAAGAGTGGTGAAGCACCCACAACTTCTGGTGGCAAGCAGTTCCACTGATTCTCCCTGTTAGGAGATTTCTCCTTAATTCCAGGTTGCTTCTCTCCTGGATTAGTTTCCATCCATTGTTTCTTGTCCTGCTTTCAGGTGCTTTGGAGAGTAGCTTGACTTCCTCTTCTTTGGGGAAGCCCCTCAAATACTGGAAAACTGCTATCATGTCGCCCCTAATTCTTCTTTTCTCCAGACTAGCCAAACGCAAATTCTGCAATGTTCTTTGTATGTCTTAGTCTCCAGAATACAAAATAGAATACAGAATAACAGAGATGGAAAGGAATTTAGAGCTTTTCTAGCCCAACCCCAGGCCTTTAATCAGTGGTGAGATTCAGCCGGTTTGGGCCGGTTCAAGCGAACTGGTAGTTAAATTGCTGGCTGCCCCTGCCCTGCCCCTTCCAGGAGTCCCTACGCACCCCATTTTGGCTCCCAGAGAAGTGTAGGGAGGCCTACTAGGCCCAAAACGGGGTGTGGGGGGAGCGGCACTGCCCTCCCCCAGCCCTTTTTCGCTCCTAGGAGGCTTCAGGAAGGCCTACTAGGCCCAAAACGGTGTGTGGGGGGAGCAGCACTACCCTCCCCCCACAGCCCTTTTTTGTTCCCAGGAGGCTTCAGAAAGGTCTACTAGGCCCAAAATGGGGTGTGGGGGAGCGGCACTGCCCCCCAGCCCTTTTTCACTCCCAGGAGGCTTCAGGGAGGCCTACTAGGCCCAAAATGGGGTGTGGGGGGATGGGCACTGCCCCCCCCAGCCCCTTTTCACTCCCAGGAGGCTTCAGGGAGGCCTACTAGGCCCAAAATAGGGTGTGGAGGGAGCGGCGCTGCCCCCCCAGCCCTTTTTCACTCCCAGGAGGCTTCAGAGAGGCCTACTAGGCCCAAAACGGGGCTGGGGGGGCAGCACGTCCTGTCCCCCCGCGGCCTGTTTTTGCTCCCAGGGGAGCGCAGGAGGCCAAGTGCTGCCTATCACACCCCCCTGGCCACGCCCACCCAGCCGGTCATTAGGGCAGAAAACCGGTTGTTAAATTATTCGAATCCCACCACTGCCTTTAATCATCTTAGTTGCTCTTCTCTGCACTTTTTTTTCCAAAGTCTCAACCTCTTTATTATCATTCTTTTTTTGCCCCAATAGCATGGGAAGATCTGCATTTAGCGTCAGCTGCCAAGTCTTCCTCCGCGGTGGCTTCAGCTGGAGAAATATATTCTCCCCGATGCTAATTAAAGAATATGCTAGACAGCAAAAGTGCGAGGTACAATCAGATAATTATGGGAAGGGTGGAAGGGTGGAGATTCGCTTATCCATGGCACAATCCTGCTGGCATCAACAAATCCCGCAACCACACAGCAAACATCCAGGATCTGTATCTACGTGTATATCGCTGTTCCCCAGGAAAAACGGCTAAGCGAAGCGATCAAAGGCTCATCGAACAAGGATTGACACACTTTGATAAATTCCTATGTTTGTCACCCGTTTTGAGAAGATTATTCTAAAAAAAAATAAAAAAATAAATAAAAGTCCAGTTGCCTCCTGAAAAAGAAAAAGCACCTTTGGGACAACCACAACCTGGATGACTGAGACTCTCTACAGACTTTTAACTATACAATTTGGGATGAACACACTTTGAATGGTCTGGGGGTAGGAATGGATTTCCAGATGGAAAGAAATGCAGACTTCAAGGACCATTTGCACTACTCAGGTGACCCTGAGGACACAGACAAACCTCCAAGTGGTCTCAAGGACCCTCTGAAAGGATGCAAAGGACCAGCTGTCTGCAAGGAATATAGAATAGAATAGAGTAGAATAGAATAGAATAGAATAGAATAGAATAGAATAGAATAGAATAGAATAGAATAGAATAGAATAGAACAGAATATGAATTAAGAATGGAATGAAATGGAACGGAACGGAACAGAACAGAATGGAACAGAACAGAACAGAACAGAATAGAATAGAATAGAATATGAATTAAGAATGGAATGGAATGGAATGGAATGGAATAGAATAGAATAGAATAGAATAGAATAGAATAGAATAGAATAGAATAGAATAGAATAGAATAGAATAGAATAGAATAGAATAGAATAGAATAGAATAGAATAGAATATTCTTTATTGGCCAAGTGTGACTGGACACACATAAGGAATTTGTCTCTGGTGTATAAGGTCTCAGTGTACATAAAAGCTATATGTGATAAATCAAGTTCATAGTCATCATAAAAATACATTCATCATAAATCATAAGATACAACATTTAGTGATAGTCGTAGGATACTAAATAAGCAATCAACATAAATCATACTAAGAAACTAAATAAAATCATATAAATAGTAAAAATACAAGCAACAAGGTTATAGTCATAAGTGGGAGGAGATAGGTAATAGGAAGGATAAGAAGAAGAATAGTAATACAATCTTAGTAAATAGTTTGACAGTGTTGTGGGAATGAGTTGTTTAGCAGAGTGATGGCATGTGGGGGGAAAAAAACCTGTCCTTGTGTCTACCATTCTCCACCATCCAGTCAGAGCTGAAGAAGCTTCTTGGATGAGAAGCAAAACGTCTTCAAAAGGAAAAACAAACAAACAAGAAAGTCCAGTTGCCTCCTGAAAAAAGCACCTTTGGGATATTCTACAAAAATGAGAAGATGGACCAAGACGCCGCCTGGATTTAATAATCATTTCCAAGCACGAATTAATCTTTCATTGTGATTATCAGAATCTTAGGTTTCCAGTATTTTTCAGACGCACACAATTCTGTTAATGTCACCTTACAATACAGTTAACAGTAGTACGCTTGACTTATGACCATAATTGCGTCCAATTTCTGTTAGCGAGACAGTGGTTGAGTTTTGCCCCGTTTTACGACCTTTCTTGATGCAGTTGTTAAGTGAAGTACCCCAGTTGTTAAGTGAGTAACACTGTTGTTAAGGGAATTGGCTTTGCTTGTTAGAAGGTCGCCAGTGGGGATTACGTGACCCCAGGACACTGCAACCGTCATAAGTACGAGTCAGTTTGCCGAGTGTCTAAATTTGGATCATGTCAAAACGAGGAGACGCTGCAAAAGGGTCATTAAGTGGGAAAAACAGTCATAAGTCACTTTTTTTTCCCGTTGCAAAGTTTGTAACTTCGAACGGTCACGAAATGATTAGTTGCACGTTGAGGATTACCTGTAGTAAAGTAATAGAACAATAGACTAAACAATCTAGAAAGAAAAAGAAAACAACGATACAATGATGTGAGATACGTCTTCTCCTCTTCTCTGGATTATCCTGGAAGGTTTCTATTAAGCTTGTAAATTCGAAAGACGGTCCCCTCTACAGCCACACCCAAAGTCCTTCTGCAGGGTCAGCCACGTCTTATTTGACCATTTTCTTTTTCCTCTTCTTCTTCTTCTTCCTCTTCCTCTTCCTTCCCTTCTTCTTCTCCTCCTCCTCCTCCTTGCTTCCTTCCTTCTTCCTTCCCTCCCTCCCTCCCTTCTTCCTTCCTCCATTGCTTCCATTCGTCTTCCTCCTCTTCCTCCCTTCCTTCCATTCCTCTTCCTCCTCTTCCTCTTCCTTCCCTTCCTCTTTCTTTCTTTCTTTCTTTCTTTCTTTCTTTCTTTCTTTCTTTCTTTCCTTTCTCAGACCCGCCGTTTAATCCTCAGCGAATGCCAAAACAGAGACGAATACCAAGTGAACATTCTACCTTCTCTCCTGCCCCTTCTCCTTCCTTCCTTCCTCCCTCCCTCCCTTTCATTCCTCTTCCTCCTCTTCATTCCTTCCTCCCTTCCTTTCATTTCCCTCCTCCCTTCCTTCTGTTCCTCTTCCTTTCCTTTCCTTTCCTTTTCTCATTCCTTTTCTCTTCTTCCTCTTCCTCTTCCCCTTCCTCCCCTTCCTTCCTTCCTTCCTTCCCCCCTCCCTCTTTCTTTCTTTCTTTCTTTCTTTCTTTCTTTCTTTCTTTCTTTCTTTCTTTCTTTCTTTCTTTCTTTCTTTTCCTTCCAAAATCTGAACTTCCTATTCATCCTCACAAGCAAAGGAGTTACCCCAGGAGCCGAAACTTTTACAGGCCCCCCTGTTTAATCCTCAGCGAATGCCAAAACAGAGATGCCTACCAAATGAACATTAAAAACCTCCCGCTGAGAACGGGACTCAGACTGACAAACTATCTACTCAGTTCCCAATTCCCGGATGGATACTACTGGAAACAAAATCTTTTTTATTTATTTATTTGTTTATTTTTCATTTGCTGCCTTACTGACTTTCCAATCTGCAACCACATCAGCATTAGCATAAACCCAGCATCCAGCCTGGCCTTCATTTGGTGCAGGTAAAATTGTTATTGGTATATAAACCTCCGAAATGATATATCCAGTTGTCACTGCTGACCTGATGATAATGACAGGACAATTTAGTTACAACTGCACAATAGCATTAATCATTCCAACCTAATGTAAACAGAATGCCCCCTCCACCCCACTGGAAGGAGGGAGAGGCATCCGTCAGGGTTGGCTCTGGGTTCAAATCCTGAAAGCCCCCCCCCCCCCCCCCGAGAGATCAGGAAGGGAAGACTTACACTGGGATGGGACATATTGCAGATTTAATAGCAAAAATCACCTTGAGCCTTTCGGTTTATTAGTATTATGCTACATATGCTAATGACGAACTGAACATTCGTTCTGAGCTCTAACATCTGCTTGGAGTACCAGACTCTCACTTAGAATAGAAAAAAAAAAACTGATTTAAACTCACTCAGGCGGATAAACGCCAGCTATCTAAGCAGGTGGCTGCCGAAAAAAGGAAGTGTCTCAACCCTCCAAATTCCTCTGATGAACTTCGGGGCAATGATCATTCATATTCAGACAACTCTATTTCCCTGTGCAGAACACACACGGGATGCAAAATATTTCTACCAGCTCTTCTCTCCCCACCCCAACCTCGTAGGGCCCAAAAAAAAAAAAAAAAGATTTAGAAGAAACCAACACTGGAACTTCATCACTGGAAGCTTTCAAGAAGAGACTGGACTGCCATCTGTCAGAAATGGTGTCGGGTTTCCTGCTTGGGCAGGGGGTTGGACTAGATGACCTATAAGGTCCCTTCCAACTCTGTTAATGTGTTAATCTGAAAGCTTAATCAGAAATGAAATAATGAAATGAAATGAAATGAAATGAAATGAAATGAAATGAAATGAAATGAAATGAAATGAAATCTTCATCAGAAATGGTGTAGGGTCTACTGCTTAGGCGGAGGGTTGGACTAGATGACTACAAGGTCCCTTCCAACTCTGTTAATCTTAATCAGAAATGCAATGCAACACAATTGTTAGGATATGGTTTGAGCCTAACAAGTTGTCCAGGCAATATTTATTTATTTATTTATTTATTTATTTATTTATTTATTTATTTATTTATTTATTTATTTATTATATTTCTATACCGCCTTTCTCCCGTAGGACTCAAGGCGGTGTACAGTCAAGAAAAATATAGACACACAAACATCATACAATTGCTAATTAAAATTATTACTTAGTTTGGTCAATTAAATAAAACCCAGAATTAGATAACATTTAAAAAATCATTCACATGTTCGTATGTTTAGCCCCACCTGTTGGAACATCAGGGTCTTGAGGGCACGGCGGAAAGCACGGAGATTAGGGATATTCCGTATCTCTGGGGGCAGTTCATTCCAAAGGGTTGGAGCCCCCACAGAGAAGGCCCTCCCCCTGGGAGTCGCCAGTCAACATAATTTGACTGACGGTACCCTGAGTAGTCCCTCCCTGTGACTATATATGTTCTGTGACTTTAATATGAATATGTATTGTGTGACTTTAAAGTTTTACTGCTGATTCATTGTAATGCTGAGTCATGCTGTAATTAGATAATCACTGGTTGTATTTAAGAAAGGTCCTGTAATGTATTCAGTTGATGATAAGATACCATTGTGTGTGGAGTTGCAACCATTGTGCTATCATTGGGTGGATGGATCTGCTAACATCGTGGTTTGTTACCAGAGTGAGTTTGTTATTCTAACCAACTACTGTTTGTGTGGTAAGAAGATTTTATATTACTGGACTGATTTAACTGGCAAAGACTTGGATTGTTTTAAAGACTATGAGATTGTTTTTTTCACTATAAAGTAAACTTTTGATAAACCAGTTTGCACATCTCTTATTCATTGCTCTCAGCAACGTTTCTCTGTGCTCTACACTCTGCTGGTTGGTAACACAACAACAATATCCTTAACAGAAATGAAATGAAATGAAAGCTTAATCAGAAATGGTGTAAGGTCTACTGCTTAGGCGGGGGGTTGGACTAGATGACCTACAAGGTCCCTTCCAACTCTGTTAATCTGTTACTCCTTTGTCCCTTGACTTCCATGGAAAGCGAAGCAGATGTAAGTAACAGACAGATGGTTCTTGATTTACGACAGCAATTGAGCTCAACATTTCCGTTGCTAAGCGAGACGATTGTTGCTAAGCGACTTTCGCCCCATCGAACAATCTTTCTTGCCATCCTTGTTATGTAAATTGATACAGTTGTTGAGTGAATAACACGGTTGTTAAGTGAAGCTGGCTTGCATGTTGAGTTTACACATCCGCAAGTTACAGCCGTGTGGGGCAGCAACCCAAAAAAAAAAAGCGAGTACAATCCTTGTTTGTATAAATAGAATCAAAATCACGTGGAATTATTAGAATCGTTTTATAAAAGGGTAGGAATAACACAGCTGGAATACGACATCCAGTTTTGATCACCATATTTATTTATTTATTTATTTATTTATTTATTTATTTATTTATTTGTCAGATTTATATGCCGCCCTTCTCCCGTAGGACTCGGGATGGCTCACAACAATAAAACAACCCGACAATAGATAAAGATTAAATAATATTAAAAACCAATTTAAAATCCCCAAATTCCCATTATGATGTTGGGACTTTGGAAAAAACGCACAGAGAAGAGCAACTAAGATGATTAAAGGCCTGGAGACTACAACATATGAAGAACAATTGCGGGATTTGGGTTTGGCTAGCCTAGAGAAAAAGACCTCCATCACTGGAGGATTTTAAGAAGATATTGCATAACCATTTGTCTGAAATGGTATAGGGTCTCCAGCTTGAGCAGTGACTACAACTCACCGTCTCCTGGTGATTGGCCTAAAGTCACCCAGTTGGCTTTTGTGTGTAAGGCAGGACTAGAACTCACAGTCTCCTAGTGATTGGCCCAAAGTCACCCAGCTGGCTTTCATATCTGTCAGGACTAGAACTCACTGTCTCCTGGTGATTGGCTCAAACTCACCCAGTCGGTGTTCATGCATAAGGCAGGACTAGAATTCGTTATCTCCTGATGATTGGGCCAAAGTCACTCATCCATGGCTAAGGAGAGACTAGAACTCAATTCCTGTTGGTTGACCCCAAATCACCCAACTGGCTTTCATGCATAAGGCAGGACTAGAACTCACAGTCTCCTAGTGATTGGCCCAAAGTCACTCAGCTGGCTTTCATATCTGTCAGGACTAGAACTCACTGTCTCCTGGTGATTGGTTCAAACTCACCCAGTCAGTGTTCATGAATAAGGCAGGACTAGAACTCATTATCTCCTGATGATTGGCCCAAAGTCACCCCTTCATGGCTAAGGCGGGACTAGAACTCACAATCTCCTGGTGATTGTCCCAAAGTCACCCAGCTGGCTTTCATGTCTGTCAAAGACTAGAACTTGCCAACTCCTGGTGCTTGGCTCAAAGTCACCCAGCTGATTTTCATGACTGTGAGACTAGAATTCACAGTCTCCCGGTTTCTAGGCCAGCATCTTAACCACTACACCATACTAGCTCTCTCATTCCATGGAACCTGGAAGTCATAGCACTCTAGGGCACAGTACCTCCCCTGTCATTCAGATGACATCAATCTTGCTGGTTGTCCCCTTAACAGGTTCATAGGTGGCCCATTCTTGTTGTGAATATTGCCTGCAACACCTAGTGTTGTACTTCAATTGTTTATCTGCTTTTATTTCATTGATTCTGAGCGGTGTGTCAATCGGGCAGCCCTATAAATCTCCCGGAGAAATTAATCAGCAATCATGACAGACATATTAAGTAGGTCAATCTAAGAGACAAGATGTGACTTACTCCTGTACGGGAGTAAGTCAGGAGCTCGGTGCTGACTCTACATCTCTGCACTTCAACTCCTGGTCAGAAGAGACAGATCAGCAAATCCACTCCGTATCCTCCAGGAAATTATTCAAGCCAGTTGTTCGAAGATGGCAGCAGCTTCTTTGGCAGCCCGTGGAAAATTTTATTGCTCGTCTTGGGGACCAAATTAACTTTCCACCAAGCCATTGATAGTCCAAGCAGCATTTACGGGCGCGAAGCAATCCCATAATTAGACTCGGAAGAAGATAAATTCTACACGCAGATACACTCATAATACGTCTCTACCCCCCTCTTGAGTTGCCGAAGAATAAACCAGCATATATTTTCCCCCCTCATAATTACGACATTTAAATTATTACATTAACTTCACACTGTGATTACGACTTCCCCAAATTGTGCGATGCGTGCCGCGTTTCGGTGTGTGTGTGTGTGTTGCGCTCCTGAGATCGGAGACTGGGCTTTAAGCAAAAATGTGCTCGGAGGCCACACTGCGAGGAAGTGAAGTTGAACTAGGGAAGATAAGGACCAATGATGTTGTTGGACATAAAACATGGAACAACAGAGTTGGAAGGGAGCTTGGAGGTCTTCTAGTCCAACCCTCTGATCGAGCAGGAGACCCAGACAAATGGTTGTCCAGTCTCTTTTTGAAAGTTTCTAGTGATGGACTTCTGAAGGCAAGACATTCCATTGGTCGATTGCTCTCACCATTAGGAATGCTATTCTAGGTGGCTTCTCTCCTTGGTTAGTTTCCACCCATCATTTCTTGTCTGGCCTTTTGATGCTTTGGAAATGTTTGACCCCCCTCATCTTTGTAGGAGCCCCTCAAATATTGGAACACTGCTATCAGGTCTATCCTAGTCCTTCTTTTCATTAGACTAGACATACCGTATTTTTCGGAGTATAAGACACACTTTTTCCCCCCATAAAAGAGGGTGAAAATTTGGGTGCGTCTTATACACCAAATGTAGTCCCGCCCACCTGTCGGCCCCCCGGAAAATGGGGTGCGCGGAGGCGGCAATAGGCTATGGCAATCCCTGCAGCCTGAAACAGCTGATCTTTGGGAGGCTGATCCAACTGACAATCAGCTGCTTGTGCTAATCGGGCTGTGCTGAAGCTGAAGCTGAAACAGGCTGTTTGCTGCAAGGAGGCAAACTGCTGGGAGGCAGAGGCAGATTTTTTTTTTCTTGTGCTAATCAGACTGTGCGGAAAATGAAAATGAAACTGAAACAGGCTGTTTGCTGTTTGCTGCAAGGAGGCAAATTGCTGGGAGGCAGAGACAAAGGCAGATTTTTTTATTTTATTTTCCTCCCCAAAAAAAGGTAGGTGCATCTTATAGTCCAGAGCGTCTTATACTCCAAAAAATACAGTACTCAATTTATGTAACTATTCTTCATAAGTTTTAGTCTCCAGCGCCCTAATCACTCTTGTTGCTCTTCTCGACACTTTTTCTAGAATCTCAAAACCTTTTTTTTAAATATTGTGGTGACCAGAACTGGATGCAATATTCCAAGTGTGGCCTTACTAAGCTTTGTAAAGTGGTATTAGAACTTCCCCTGATCTTTATTCTATGCCTCTATTAATGCACGCTAGGATTGTATTAAGGTTTTTTTGCTTCTCCTGCACACTGTGGGCTCGTATTTAAATGATCTTTTTTCACTAGGACTCCAAGAATATATTCACAGTAGTTCAAGAATGTGAATGTTGGACCAACAAGGCTCTAGTAGGAAGAAATGGAAATTGGTTTGCTTGTTTCCTGAATTTATTATTTTGTAAATAATTCTAGGCAGTGAACACACACAGTAGTCCTTCTTCCTCCTGTTTTTCATGCAACAACAACCGTGTGAGATGAATCGGGCTGAAAAAGAATGACTGGTCTAAAATTACCTGGCTAGCTTTTGTGCCTAAGGTAGAACTAGAACTCACAGTCTCCTAGGGATTGGTCCAAAGTCCAGAAACCAGCTTTCAGGCCTTAAGGTTAGACTAGAACTCACCTTCTCCTGGTGTTTGCTCAAAGTTACCCAGCTGGTTTACATGCCTAGGGCAGGACTAGAACTCATTGTCTCCTGGTGGTTGGTCCCAAGTCCTGGAGCCTACTTTCATGCCTTAAGGTGAGACCAGAATTCACAAACGCCTGGCGATTCACCCAAAGACACCCAGCTAGTTTTAATGCCTAAGGTGGGACTAGAGCTCACCGCTTCCTTGTGATTGGCTCACAATCATCCAACCAGCCTTCAGATCTTAAGGTGAGACTAGAATTCACCATCTCCTGGTGATTGGCTCAAAGTCCCACAGCCTGCTTCCATGCCTATGGCACAGTGGTGGGTTTCAAAATTTTTTACTACCGGTTCTGTGGATGTGGCTTGGTGGGCGTGGCTTGGTGGGCATGGCAGGGAAGGATACTGTAAAATCTCCATTCCCACCCCATTCCAGGGGAAGCTTACTGCAAAATCCCCATTTCCTCCTGATCAGCTGGGACTTGGGAGGCAGAGAAGAGACGGAGGCGGGACCAGTCAGAATTTTTACTACCGGTTCTCCGAACTATTCAAAATTTCCACTACTGGTTCTCCAGAATTGGTCAGAACCTGCTGAAACCCACCTCTGCTATGGCATGACTAGAACTCACTTTCCCCTGGTGACTGACCCACAATGACTCAAAAAGCTTCCCTGCCTTAAGGACGAACTAGAACTCACAGTTTTCCTGGTTTTTTGTTAGCCTGATAGCTTAACCCTCAGATTGAAGTATTTTTTAAAAAACTCTTCTTTGTATGTGTGTGTTACACATGCACAAATTGTCAAATGGGACTTTATGCACATTTAAAGTACATTCCCCCCTCACCATACCCTTGCAATCACGGTCTCCTTCTCCAGATTTATCCAACTGGAATGGAATCTCCCTGAATCCCAGAGGCCTCTTCCACTGTGTATATTCAGAACACGGGTTAATTTAGGAACCACCTTAAGTAGGTTAAATGAAAACAACCTATATTTATGCCTGGCGTAGGTTGCAGCCTAGTCCAAGGTCTCTCGTGTTGCCTCCTATTAACATTTCCCCACTGCAGCTTTAAAGAAATGTCACCCGAATCAGGATATTTATGTGCCTGATTTCCAAATGCATGCTAATCAAATGCAAAGGCTCCTCTTTATCCACCTCATTTACACGTTTTAAGTTCTCCCATTAATGGATTAGCTTCTACTCTGAATGTTTTACTCATCACTGCACATTTCCTGTGATGAGGATGAGGATGATTTTTAAAGGGTCGGCCTTCTCCCACAGGACACTCTGCAAATATTTGGGGCATGCTATTTTAGAATTCCCACCCGCCAGGGTCCGAAATTTTGATTGGGAACTCTTTTTTGTTGTTGTTGTTATTAATATCTGTCTGTCTATCTATCTATCTATCTATCTATCTATCTATCTATCTATCTATCTATCATCTATCTATCTATCTATCTATCTATCTATCTATCTTATCTATCTATCTATCCATCCATCCATCCATCCATCCATCCATCCTTCCCTCCCTCCCTCTCTCTCTCACACACACATTACCCCCTCTCTCATTATCTATCTATCTATCTATCTATCTATCTATCTATCTATCTATCTATTTATCTATCATCTATCTATCTATCTATCTATCATCTATCTATCTATCTATCTATCTATCTATCTATCTATCTATCTATCTTATCTATCTATCTATCCATCCATCCATCCATCCATCCATCCATCCATCCATCCTTCCCTCCCTCCCTCCCTCTCTCTCACACACAATACCCCCTCTCTCATTATCTATCTATCTATCTATCTATCTATCTATCTATCTATCTATCTATCTATCTATCTATCTGTTATATATCTCTCTCTATCTGTTATATATCTCTATCTCTCTCTCTCTCTGTCTATCTATTTATCCATATTATATATACACACACAAACACAGTTTTCTGCCATCTGCCTCTATCACCTCTATCTCATCCCTCTCTCTCTCATCTATCACCTATCTACAGTGTCTCTCATCATCTATATCTCTCATCTATGTAATCTATCATCTTTATCTATCTATCTGTCTGTCTGTCTGTCTGTTATATATCTCTATCTATCTGTCTGTCTGTCTGTCTGTCTATCTATCTATCTTTCTTTCTATCTATTATCTATCTATCTATCTATCTATCTATCTATCTGTTATCTCTCTCTCTCTATCTGTTATATATATCTCTCTGTCTGTCTGTCTGTCTATCTATCTATCTATCCATATTATATATATACACACACATCTGCCATCTGCCTCTATCATCTCTATCTCTCATCCCTCTCTCTCTCATCTATCACCTATCTACAGTATCTCTCATCATCTATATCTCTCCATCTATGTAATCTATCATATCTATCTATCTGTCTGTCTATCTATCTATCTATCTATCTATCTATCTATCTATCTATCTATCATTTTTATTTTTATATCTTCATTATATTATACTTTTTATTAGTTTATAACATAAAATAGAAAAACACAAAAGCAAATAATAGGAAAATTAAGGGAGGGAAAAATGGGAAGGGAAAAGTGTAGAAAAGAAGAGAAAAAGAAAGAAAAGGCATTGACTTCAGACTCCCTTGGTGCAGTAGAAAGAGAGTAACAGCTAACCTCAAGTGTTTACTTTTACATAACAGTATCAACTTGCCATTTCTATAACAACAGATCTATCTAATCTCAAAATCAAGGTTTCATTTTTTTCCCCACCTCAAGCACAAAGTCCAGAAACGGTTTCCAAGGTTTCCAAGTAGAAACAATTCAACAATTTCCCTTCAGTCAATTCAGCCATTTCTGCTAACTCTTATCAGCTTTTGCAACTGTTCATCCAGATTGGGAACTCTCACATTTGCAGATTTAAATCCTTTCTAGGGTCCCAAGTTGGAAGGACGACCCACCTGTTAGAAATCATTGGGTTTCCTTTCCTTCATTATAGGTTGTCTTCAAGTTATGACCATAATTGAGCCCATAATTTCTGTTGCTCCCTTCCTCCCTCCCTTCCTTTTTTCCCTTCCTTTTCCTTCCTTCCTTCTTTCCATTTTCTTCCTTCCTCCTCCTTCTCCCTCCTCCTCCTCCTTCCTTACCATCACCTCTCCTTCTCTTTCTCCTTCTCCTTCCTCCTCTCCTTCCTCCTCCTCCTCCATCCACCTACTTCCATCCCTTCCTTCCTTCTTTCTTTTCCTCCCCCTCCCTCCCTTCCTTTTCCTTCCTTTTCCTTCCTTCCTTCCTTCCTTCCTTCCTTCCTTCCTTCCTTCCTTCTCCTTCTCCTTCTCCTTCTCCTTCTCCTTCTCCTCCTCCTCTGGAAAAGAGGACGTGCTTTGAAGAAAAAAGCACTTTTGAGACATTTAACAGACAAGGAAACATTTTTGGATTTTCTTTCTGTGAGAGGTAAGACAGGTGAAAACCTGAAAAAACATCTTCTTGGTAGCTATCACATCATTATGGAACAGCTTCTCCTACAGTTGGAGACAGTCCCTGCATGTCCATCTATAGGCAGGTGGTGTAGACATTTTTATTTTATCAGTTATTTGGACATAAATGTGTTATGCTTGCTTTATTACCTTTTTTCCCTGGCTTTTAATTTATATTTTCTTGTTTCTGTTTTTTATGAGGAAGCTCTGTAATGGATTCTTGGGTTTTTATGAGGTTATGTGTTATGTTTTATTTGTTTTTATCGTTTGTAAACTATCTAAAGTCTGGTGATAGAGGGCATTCTATAAATATTGCAACTATTCTATATGAATAGAGTAGAGTAGAGTAGAGTAGAGTAGAGTAGAGTAGAGTAGAGTAGAGTAGAGTAGAGTAGAGACATAAGAGAAGGGAAGGGAAGGGAAGGGAAGGGAAGGGAAGGGAAGGGAAGGGAAGGGAAGGGAAGGAAAGGAAAGGAAAGGAAAGGAAAGGAAAGGAAAGGAAAGGAAAGGAAAGGAAAGGAAAGGAAAGGAAAGGAAAGGAAAGGAAAGGAAAGGAAAGGAAAGGAAAGGAAAGGAAAGGAAAGGAAAGGAAGGTTTCCATCCATTATTCCTTGTCTGGCCTTCTTGTGCTTTGGAAAATAAGTTGACCCCCTCTTATTTGTGGCAGCCTCTCAAATACTGGAAGACTGCTATCATGTCCCCCCTTAGTCTTTCTTTTCTCTAGACTGGCCATACCCAATTTCTGTGAGTCCTGTGTTCCTTTCCTTTCTTAAGGTATAGCAGATAATTATTTTTTACTGGAAGTTCCTGTAATAATGCACCCACCTTGAATTATGCCCACACACAGTATGAAGTTAGAGACATAGAATTTAAATAACAGAATTGGAAGGGAGCTTGGAGGTCCCCTAGTCCACCTCCACCCCCCGCTCAGACAGGAAACCCTATTTCATTTGACAAAAACAGTTGTCCAATATCTTCTTAAAAACCTCCAGCGGTGGAGCACCCACAGCTTCTGGAGGCAACTTCTGTTCCACTGGTTGATACTTCTCACTGTCAGGAATTTTCTCCTTAGTTCTAGGTTGCTTCTCTCCTTGGTTCATTTCCATCTATTGTTTCTCCTCCTGCCTTTTTGGACTAGAATAATCACAATAAAGTTCAAGCAATCAACATCTAGCCCCAATCATTTATTTATTTATTTATTGGTTCGATTTATATGCCGCCCTTTTCTGGAGACTCAGGGCGGCTTACAATGCGCTAAGCAATAGCCTTCATACTTTTGTATATACCTGCATAGTAGGGCTTTCGTCCCCGTCCCCCCAAGCGGTGTTCTTTTTTTTAATACAAAGTCATCTTATTGCCCCCATAATCTGGGTCCTCATTTTACCTACCTCGAAAGGATGGAAGGCTGAGGCAACCTTGAGCCTGGTGAGATTTGAACTTGGAGTAATTGCAGGCAGCTGGTGTTACTTAACAGTGCTTTAGTCTGTTAAGCACCGTACCCAACATCATTCTTACTTACCCTTATGCCTAAAGCGTTAAAACAAAGGTGATTAGAGGATTGGAGGCTAAAACATATAAGGAACGGTTGGCTAGAATTGGGTATGTGTAGTTTAATGAAAAGAAGGACCAGGGAGTGACATGATAGCAATGTTCTGATATCTCAGGGGTTGCCACAAAGAAGAGGGAGTCAAGCTATTCTCCAAAGCACCTGAAGGCAGGACAATGTCAAGACACAATGGATAGAAACTAATCAAGGAGAGAAGCAACTTAGAAGTAAGGAGAAATTTCCTGATGGTTAGAACAATTAATCAGTGGAACTTACCTCCAGAAATTGTGAATTCTCCAACACTGGAAGTTTTGAAGAAGAGATTGGACAACCATTTATCTGAATTGGTATAGGAGTTCCTGCCTGAGCAGGGGGTTGGACTAGAAGACCTCCAAGGTCCCTTCCGACTCTGTTATCCTATTCTATTTTAAAATCAATGAGAGCCTGCTATTTTTCGCCAAGACACAGATTGCACAAATAACCATTTCTCTCCGACGTTTCATTTCTAGCTCACTTCACATTTTTAATTCTTCTTCCCCGTGATGCTTAATACACAACGACTCTGATGAACACAACGGAATAGCTTCGAGTGTGCTGGTTTAAAACTCCCCACAGTCTAGTAAACCAGAGAGGCGTTGTGCAAACGGGGAGTAGCAGCCCTATATATAGCAAAACATACTGCAATTCCTCCAGGGAACAAAACTACTTTCCAAGCTCACATACTGCATGTCGACTCTGTGTGTGTGTGTTTGTGTTTGTGTGTGTGTACGCAGGCACACCCACACAATCTTTTAAGGCATTGCTCGTGGCTTGTTTCTGTCTTGGTTAGAGGCAAAATCCATCATTCCAGCATTTTTTTTCCCCCTTTTATCTTTGGCTGCGTAGATCCTTTTATAGTCATTCAATATACAGACTGGGTGAAATCAGGCTTAATAGCAGAAACTGTGAGGGGGATCTTGGAGGCTTAGTGGACAACCAGCTAAATATGGGCCAACGGTGTGCAGTGCCAGCCAAAAAAGCCAATGCAATCCTAAATTGCATTAACAAAGGGATACAATCAAGATCCAGTGAGGTACTAATACCATTCTATAATGCCTTAGTAAGATCACACCTAGAATACTGCATCCAGTTTTGGTCACCCCACTGTAAAAAAAGATGTGGAGACTCTAGAAAGAGTGCAGAGAAGAGCAATCAGGATGATGAGGGACAGTGGTGGGTTCCTCCCGGTTCGGTCCGGTTCGGCCGAGCCGGTAGCGGTGACGATATGATGTCACCGAACCGGTTCTCCCCCCCAGCCCTCCCACCCCCCCCACCCCCCCAAGTTATTCTTACCTTTTATTTGGTCCCACCCCCAATCTATTGCTGCCTCCTGAGTCCCAGCTGATGACTAGAGGGAAAAAAACTGTTTAAACTCTTGCCGCGGGGCTCCAAAGGGCCGCCCTACAGCTGATCAGTGTTAAAAGCAAACAAATGAGTCGGGTCGTAAATGCGAGGACTGGTCGTAAGTGCGAGGACCTTCCAGAAATGACTCTGACCAGCTAGCCACGCCCACCTAGTCACATGACCTCCAAGCCATACCCACAAAATAAGCTACGCCCACAGAACCGGTAGTAAAAAAATTTAGGACCCACCCCTGATGAGGGGGCTGGAGGCTAAAACATACAATGAACGGTTACAGGAACTGGGCATGGCTACTCTAGTGAAGAGAAAGACCTTCTCTTGGGCAAGGAGATCTGCTTCTCCTCTACAAAATCCCTCGCCTACGACAATGCTGTATAAATAACAATAACCATCAGGGCCTCCTCCTTCTCCCTATCGTGGATATGTATTTTTTTGCATTGTAATGGTTACATTATATGCACTTTGGTTCGGCTTCCATAATTAGAAAGGAATTCATATTTTATTACTGTGCTCTATCAAACAAATTATTCTCCACTTAGAGGAAGGCAGGAGAGAGGGAAAGGAGTCAGAAATATGCCATCAAGATGGCCATAAATATTCCCTGAGAATACTGCAACGGAAATTTCATGGGAAAGTCCCTCTGGGGGTGAGCAGGGAGTGTGTGTGGGGGGGAGAAATCTTTATCATCCAGTCCAGGCAATGCTCACTGCAGCATAAGCAAAAGCCACCCCAATTTTTCAAGTGCAACATGCGTATGGAAGGAGAACGGATGGCAGAAACTGGGGGTGGAGTTAAAAAGGGAATCAGCCTAGAATCCCTACATAGCCACAAGTGAACTAAGTCCAACTTCCCTTGAATGCCACTCACCTTCAACTGACTCTAACCAAATAGTGACTGTTAGTTGAGAAGATTCCTGTGCTTGGCATGAGTAGCAATACATCAGTTTAATTGGACCTTCTTACGTGGACCTACTTTCACACCTGACACTATCCATCCATCCATCCATCCATCCATCCAATCTCTCTCTCTCTATCTCTCTATCTCTCTCTCTCTCCCTCCCTCCCTCCATCCATCCACTATATCTATCCATCTGTAGAAGAATGGATGGCAGAAGCTGGGGGCAGAGTGGAAAGGAGGATCAGCCTAGAATCCCTACATAGTCACAAGTGAAGTAAGCACCCCAGTGAGTGTTTTTGACCCTTATCTAACCAAGTGATGACTGTCCCTTGAGAAGATTCCTGGCATTGGCATGAGTAGCAACAAATCAGTTTAAGTCAATCTTCTAGTGTGAACTTGGTCTTTCACATCTGACACTGGAAGGATGGAAGGCTGAGTCAGCCTGGTGAGATTCGATCTGCCAAATTGCAGGCAGCCAGCAGTCAGCAGAAGTAGCCTGCAGTACTGCACTCTAACCATTGCGCCACCATGGCTCACCTTAGACATGAAAGACAGCTGGGCGACTTTGGGCCAATCACTAGGAGAGGGGAGTTCTAGCCCTGCCATAGGCACAAAACCACTGGTCGTCTTTCGGCCAATGACCAGGAGAGATGAGTTCTAGTTCCATCTTAGGCACAAAAGCCACTGGGTGACTTTGGGCCAATCACCAGAAGATTCCTGGCATTGGCATGAGTAGCAATAAATCAGTTTACGTCAATCTTCTAGTCTGAACTTGGTCTTTCACACCTGACACCATCCATCCATCCAATATCTCTCTATCCCTCCATCCCTCAATGCCTCCATTCCTCCATCCATCCATTTAACCATCCATCCATCCATCCATCCATCCATCCATCCATCCAATATCTCTCTATCCCTCCATGCCTCCATGCCTCCATCCATCTATCTATCTATCCATCCATCCAATATCTCTCTATACCTCCATGTCTCCATGCCTCCATGCATCTATCTATCCATCCATCCATCCATCCATCCAATATCTCTCTATCCCTCCATGTCTCCATGCCTCCATCCATCCATCCATCCATCCATCCATCCATCCATCCATCCACTATATCTAGCCACCTGTAGGAGAAGGGATGGCAGAAGCTGAGGGCGGAGTGAAAAGGGGGATCAGCCTAGAATGCCTACACAGTCACAAGTGAAATAAACACCCCAGTGAGTGTTTTTGACCCTTATCTAACTCTAACCAAGTGATGACTGCTACCTGAGAAGATTCCTCTACATAGGCATGAATAGCAATAAATTAATTTAATTGGACCTTCTCATCTGGACCTGGTCTTTCAGGCCTGACAGGGGCAGGGTTTTGAAATCATAGGTGAGGAGTGTTAACACTGATGATGTTACCTAGTTGGGGAATGAAACATCTGCAAGAAAACAACCAGGCTCAGATAGAACCATGGACTCCTCATTTCAACCCTGAGCTACAAAGATTCTCCTTTATTGGAATCATATATCTTGAATTTCTTGATTCTCCCCATGGATGTGTCTGGCTGTAAATGGTAATCCTTTCCATTACCCCTACACTTGTTGGAGGACCATCATCCCAATCTCGAGAAGGGGTCAAGGAAGGAATTAGCCTGGACTTGTTACATAAACACCAACGGGCAAGGTCTGATCTCCCCTGAATGCCTTTGAGCCTTATCTGGCCTTTCCTGGGTGAAAATTGCCAGTCAGGGAGGATTCCTGTAGTATAGGCAGTAAGCAATAAAGTAGCTCCCAAAGGTGTTTTTTCAAAAGGCAGCTGGACTTTGATAGTTCATTTTTTTCCTTGAAGACATGTCACTTCTCATCTAGGAAGCTTCTTCTGTTTCTGCAGAACACCCCTTTGCTTCAGAGCTGAAGAAGCTTCTTGGATGAGAAGCCAAATGTCTTCAGGAGAAAAACAAAGAACGTCAAGTTATCTTTGGAAAATCACCTTTGGGATAACTATGACCTGGATGACTGAGAATCTCCATAAATAAAGGCTGAAAAATAATAATAATCAGGAGATATATCTTCAATAAATCCAGAGTTGTGACTGCCTTCCTGCATGGCCACGCAAATCAGCCGTTTTCTTAAGCCTAAACACCATCAAAATTACACCCGATATATTCCAGTGAGGAAGTCATGAATCATGAGCAGGATGAATCAAGAAATATTAAACCCACCAGAGGTCCTTAGTCCTCTTCTATCACCCAGGTCCTGCAAAACCTTACTAGTGACTCACTATTCAGTTACATCCTCCTTCTCAAGCGGTTACATCAAATACCTGACACATTTTTGGAGGGTTTCGAGGTTCAGCCAAGATTGAAATCCCATAAGCCAGCATGGAAAACAGTTATTCACCTATCATCTACCCAGTTTAACCCTGAAAATGCCCGGAGAGAGGAAAGGACAAGATCCTTCCTTGCAGCCTGACCGTTTTCTGACTGGCTGACAAAGTGTACTCAACGCTTAGTCCTTAATAGCCACCGGTGGTGCAGTGGTTAGAGTGCAGTCCTGTAGGCTACTTCTACTGATCTCCGGCTAACAGCAGTTTGGCAGTTCGAATCTCACCAGGCTCTAGGCTGACTCAGCTTTCCATCCTTCCGAGGTGGGTAAAATGAGGACCCAGATTGTTGGGGGGCAAGAGGCTGACTCTGTAAACTGCTTAGAGAGGGCTATGAAGCACTGTGAAGTGGTATATAAGTCTAAGTGCTATTTCTATTGTTAATGGTACTACATCCCAGAGGTGGGTTTCAGCAGGTTCTGACCAGTTCTGGAGAACCGGTAGCGGAAATTTTGAGTAGTTTGGAGAACCGGTAAATACCACCTCTGACTGGCCCTGCCCCCATCTATTCTCTGTCTCCCGAGTCCCAGCTGATCAGGAGGAAGTGGGGATTTTGCAGTAAATTTCCCCTACAGTGGGATGGGAATGGAGATTTTACAGTATCCTTTCCCTGCCACACCCACCAAGCCACACCCACAAAACTGGTAATAAAATTTTTTGAAACCCACCACTGCTACAGCCACATGGAGAGAAGCAGTGGGGTACCAAAAGGTTCCACCTTAGGCCCAATAATCTTCAATATCTTCATAAGCAACTTAGATGAGGGAATAGAAGGAGAACTTACCAAATTTGCAGATGATACTAAGCTGACAGGAATAGCCAACACTACAAAAGACAAGCTCAGGATCCCAAGAAGATCTTGACAGACTTGAACCCTGGGCCCTAACTAACAAAACGAAATTCAAGGTAGAGAAAAGAAAAGTCTTACACTTAGGCAAGAAAAACCAAAAGTACACATATCCCTATAGTCTCTTGAGCCTGAAGGATGCCAATGGTGGCTCAGTGGCTAAGACACTGAGTTTGTCGATGGAAAGGTCGGTAGTTCAGCGGTTCGAATCCCTAGTGCCGTGTAACGGGATGAGCTCCCGTTCCTTGTCCCAGCTTCTGCCAACCTAACAGTTCGAAAGCAGGTAAAAAAAAAATGCAAGTAGAAAAATAGGCACCACCTTTGGTGGGAAGGGAACAGCGTTCCGTGCGCCTTTGGCATTGAGTCATGCTAGCCACATGACCATGGAGACGTCTTCAGACAGCTCTGGCTCTTCGGCTTTGAAACCGAGATGAGCACCACCCCCTAGAGTTGGGAAGGACTAGCACATATGTGAGAGGGGAACCTTTACCTTTACCTTTACAAATATAGACTGGATGAAACCAGGCTTAATATCAGTAACTGTGAGAGGGATCTTAGAGTCTTAGTGGACAACCAGCTAAATATGAGCCAGTGGTGTGCAGCAGCAGCCAAAAAAAGCCAATGCAATCCTAAATTGCATTAACAGAGGGATTCAATCAATGCTTGTGCAGGGGTTGGACTAGAAGGCCTCCAAGGGTCCCTTCCAACTCTTGTTATTCTGTTACTCTCTTGTCCTCACTCTTTGAGCCAACCTTACGTTGCAAAAGCAGACTCTGTCACTCATTCAAACTGTTTATGGAGATTCTCAATCACGAGCGGTCATTGATGGTCCCGGAACTTGGGTTGTTCTCTTGCAGAAATCTCAGCAGGAGGTTGAGCTAAGAAAACATATGAAGAACGGTTGCAGGAACTGGGGATGTCTACTTTAATGAAAAGAAGGACTAGGGGAGACATGATAGGAGTCTTCCAATATCTCAGGGGCTGCCACAAAGAAGAGGGAGTCAAGCTATTCTCCAAAGCACCTGAGGGCAGGAGAAGAAGCAATGGGTGGAAACTCATCAAGGAGAGAAGCAACCTAGAATTAAGGATAAATTTCTTGACAGTTAGAACAATGAATCAGTGGAACAACTTGCGTCCAGAAGTTGTGAATTCTCCAACATTGGAAGTTTTTAAGAAGATGTTGGATAACCATTTGTCTGAAGTGGTGTAGGGTTTCCTGCCTAAGCAGGGGGTTGGACTAGAAGACCTCCAAGGTCCCTTGCAATTCTTCTATTCTATTCTATTCTATTCTATTCTATTCTATTCTATTCTATTCTATTCTATTCTATTCTATTCTATTCTAGTCTAGTCTAGTCTAGTCTAGTCTAGTCTAGTCTAGTCTAGTCCAGGGGTGAAATCCAGCAGGTTCTGACAGATTCTGGAGAACTGGTAGCAGAAATTTTGAGTAGTTCAGAGAACTGGCAAATGCCACTTCTGGCTGGCCCCAGAGTGGGGTGGGAATGGAGATTTTGCAATATCCTTTCCCTGCCATGCCCACCAAGCCACACCATGCCCACCAGGCCTGGTCTGGTCTAGTCTAGTCTAGTTTACCTCCAAGGGGCCCTTCCTGCTCTGCAGTTCTACTCTCTCTCTCTCCCACCCCTCCTTCTGCAGCATTAAAACAATCAGCTGATCAGATGGGAAGGGGTTGGTTGTCACCCTCTCTCCCTTCGATCTTTCCCGTCCCTTTGCTTTCCAAGCTTCTTCCAGTCCTCGGCTGCTATTTTCTTTAACTTAGAAAGACGCTGCCTCGACCATTTGCCAGACTCCTGACTGTGCACTGATGCACATAAACACTTAGCTTTGAACACAATTGGAGAATGAAAGAGCTCTTTTAGAAAAAAATAAAAAATTGCTGCCGTAGAGTAATATACCAATTCCTTGAAGCCTAGGGAGAGGAGGAAAAAAAAAATAGAAAGAAAGGAAAAAGAAAAAGAAAGAAAAAACCCCACCATCCTGGCATCCATTATGGCATCTGTGTGTGTAACCCAACTGCATTCCTTTTTTTTTTCCTTTCCAAAAGAAGAAAGAAACAAATTACCATAATTTAAATGCTTTTCACGGAGTAT